>JAXQQM020080720.1:0-180858 GCA_034641835.2 Pinus albicaulis
ATTTTTTTTCAAACTTGGACAGTTTGTATTTGTTCCTAAGTCATGGTCTTAGAATAGGGGTTAAGTCATTTTTAGGTTTTTAAAGTCTAAGTCATAAGGTTAGAGTTTCATCTCCATCATCAAATAAGGTCCAACAACTTTGTTTCACATTTCAAAGGTCCCATGTCATGTTTCGGAAATCATCTGTCTAGTCACTTTGAAATTTTTTTCAAATAAGCCACAAAACCACGTTTTCATAGCGCAGATAGTGTAAAAAACTGCTTTTGCGCTATGAAAACGCTGGTCATTTCGTAGCGCAAAATCCTGAAAATACACTACGCGCTACGAAATTGGGGATTCGTAACCAATCTTGTCCAACTGTCAAATCCATCAAATTTCGTTAAATTTTCATGAGTATGTATCAGTCCACGAATATTTTCTCCCACATGCAACCATTCACAGTCATCATGAGATTTGTTAGGGGTCATTTATCATCATTTCATTTTAAATTTTGAAAGGGGATGGTTGTCCTTGGTTATATTGTCTCATGCAAAACACTTGCTGCATTTTTTTCTTCGAATAAGAGGCTTATGGTAAGCATAAACCAGAACTTGAATCGATTATTAAGCGAGGCTGAATCCTTAATCAAGCAAGCCAGTTTAACTTTTCTGAAGCCACAGGGATTTTGGGTGAAAGATGATAGAGGAAAAAATAAATCACAGGTGAGGCACATTGAAGATCTCAAAATCCAATTGGAAAAGTCTGAAGAAGGTCTACTACAATAAGAAGTAAGACAGTAAGTGATAAACCTTTAACATAATTTTGTTTTGGGAAAGACATGACTTTTTGAAGATATGAAAAAGCTTTACTTATATTGATTTCAAGGTTCATTAGCATCAAGCTCATCATTGAAGGACTATAAATATTTTGAAGGTTTAAAATATGATGAAGAAACTATGTATTATGGAGATACACAACAGTTTTAAACTTTTTGATAAGGTTCCATGAGGTAAACACTAGGTTTTTGAAGTTTTGATGCTGTTAGAAGATGGAAATCAGTCACCAATGAGGTTCCAACTATTAAATAAAAGGAAATTTGATGTTAAGAGATGTGTTACTAATGCATAGTTACTGTGCTACAAAAACAGTTGATATTTTCGTAGCACAAACAGATCAGATCTCTGTACACCCTTTCATGGAATAAATTTTGCATAGGTGGATGGATATGGTATGTGAAAGTGATAACACATTTCACTTGTCTTAAAAGGTTCATTTTTTTCAGCCAAAGATCTAGGGAGCATAAATGAGGGTTAAAAGCTATATTACAAGAAACATGTTCCCTATTTTGTAGAGAAAATAAGACATGATCAACAGGATTTACAACAAGGTTAGAGACATCATGAAGGTTGAAGACATGGATTTGCAACTATCAGTGGAAGAATTAAAGGTTTTATGGAAATGATTGGTGGACATGACACATGAAAATGATCTGTCTATGATCATAGTGTTCAGCAAGATGCAAGGGCTTAATGATGAGCTGGAGAAGACACGTTACTACATTTTTTCTTAAAATATCAGTTGTTATGAAGTGTTAGCATCTCTAAGGTACTAATTTTCAAGAAATTTCAACAAATGAGCATGCACAGCAGTTTCGTAGTGCGCTACGAAATTGCTGAAGCAGCCTTTCACCATGAAGAGAAAAATTCCGTTTTCTGGCTTTAGTAGTAAATTTAAAAAGTGGTTTTCAGACAATGGAAACCAAATTTTTGAAAAATGAAAGAATTTTTTCTTCCTAACATACTTAAATACAAAAAAACCTCTTCGTTTCTTCAAATTCATTATGCAGTGGGAGATTAAAAGCTTTCTTTGAAACCCTATTTTCAGAAAATAAAGTTTTCCTATTTTACACAGGTTCTTCAAGGACAATTTCTGGACGGCAGGAGAAGTATTTCAAAAACCCAAGAGAGGTTTTTATTATAGATAGCATGGAATACAAAAACCTCCTTCAGTTTCTCAAAATAAATCATGGATGAGAAGATAAAGGCTCTGTCCCAAGACCTAATTTTCAGGGAAGAAACAGGAATAATTTGTTATAGCAGCTTTTCTTGCCCTTTTTCATCACATTTTGGGGGGTAAAAATATGAATTAAGGTTTGAGATTTCTATGGAGGATATATATAAAGGTAGTGAAGATTATTTTTAATGAAAGAAGTCAATATTTTGAAGAAAAAAGGGTTAAAATGCAGCGCTACGAAAAGCGCTACGAAACTGTCTTTTTTTCGTAGCACAATCTATTTTCAGCTCATTTGAACAGTTTGATGATAGTTATGGAAAGCTGGAGCCTAAGGAGGAGTTTTGGCATGTGTTACTTCAACTTAAAAAATCAAAGTACCACGAAATGAAAAGTACATGATGGTCAGAATGTTCAATGAATGCAAAAGACCATATGCCTAAAAAATAGGGTTTGGTTTCCTACTTATGTGGAGGTCAGCAAAGTGGTCATGAATAGCTCAAGCCCATCATCCAAATTTGACCATGTGATGATACATTTGTCAATGATGTAATTTCAAATAGATAATGTTTTTAGGATAAGGTTGTTAAAGATAGTAATGAAGAGTTTGAGTCCTAGTTGAAATAGGACTGTTAAGTAGGATAGGTGCCTGTTTGTCATAAATTTGATGTCTTATGGTTATGCAAGGTGTCAAGAGTTAGGAATTCAAATTATCTAGAAAAAGATGAGTTCATCTCAAGTTGTAATGGTCTATTAAAGACCAAGAGGTCGAATTAGCTCTGGGTTAGCATTTTTATTAGCAAAAGAAGCTGTGTTATAGGAGCAGAATGTGTGTTTTTCATCTTAATACAGAGATCAGTTTTACTACTCAAGATTCACAAGGGGTTTATGTGTTTGATACTTCTATGGCCTTTTTCTACTACTTATTTGCAGTGGTATGAACATTTGTTACTTAGAATTCATTGGATAATGCTCTAACTTCCTTCACATGTTTGTAGATTGTGTTTATTCACTGTGTTACTGTTTCACTTATAAACTTAAACCCTAAGTGCCTTGACTTCCATGTTAGATGATTATGATGTTTTTCTGAATACTAGTTTGACTCCATGGCTCAATAGATATTTGCTAATCTATAATTCAACCAGTTATACATATTTATCCATTTCCATTTCTAGAGTTAGCCATCTAATCATTGATTGAAAATCTTAAACCTATTGAGAGATCCCTCTCAGGTTGAGGAGGCTAAGCCTCAGCAAAAAGGTTGGTTTGAAATAGTTACACTGAGGTAGTCTAATCAACAGCCTATCAAGACCTATTTTGGTGATAACACCTGAGTTAGTCCTTGAAAATATTTCTTCAAAACTTGATCTAATGGTTTCGTGTCGTGGGCTTTCCTACGACGGGTCACTTTCTATCGACGACAGCTCGTCATCTATAAAGTCGATCTAGAATCCTATCAATACATTGGAATCTGCATGCCCTAATGGCAGGTTTCTCGCCTTCGACGACAGGTTGCATCATTGACCTTCGACTGAATGATTTTATGAAATGTTCGACTTCAGATCGCATATTCGCATTTCATAGATTGTACTGAGTACTTTGAGAGCCATTGTCATTATTGGTGGTTTCTCTCACAATTTTTAACAGTTCACATCATTGACTGGTAATCAAGTGGTTTCTACCATGTTCGACTTCGACACAATCAATTGCATGGATAGAATCATACTAGTTCGAGAAGCGGAAATCAAGACCTTGGATCTAGTTTCCACCATCCAGGCTGCAAGGACTTTTATTATTCATCATACAGTAGAATACTTATGACAGATGTCTGCGTCCATGCTGCGCCTACCATTAATGTAATTCTAAAATCATTTATGTATCAGAAAATATAGTTAGTTTTGATATGAGTATGGGAATGCCTACCTCAGCGATGATATCTATATATATATATATATGTGTGTGTGTGTGTGTGTGTGTTTGTATTGAATTTTTTTACAGGTTTCAACTGGTACACCTGCAGCCCAATCCTCGGAATGATAAAGCACTTCACTCTTCAGAACTACTTCAAGCTTCGTGCTTTAGGGGGCAATATGTTACACTGAAATTTGTCACTATGAAATTTAGCTATCTATATGGGTTCCTCATTACCTATATATTTCTCCCTCATAGGTCCAAAATCATAAATTTCCTAAAACAAGTCTTGGAATTGGAGAAAAGCTCATTAAAACCCTAAAAAGCCTAACTCCGCACTTTTCTTAGTCATTGCCCGTGGTACCATGATTTATTGCTCTAAAACCTGTGGCACATGTTGCACGTTCTGCTCATTAAAACTGTGGACCCCCGTAAAAGGTAAAATAAAAGAAAAAGTAAATTCTAGAAGCCCAGCTGGTCAAATATTCTCTAAGATGGAGCCTTCTAGAAGCATTATCTGGTTGAGCTTCGCCCCTTCCATTCATGAATCTATATCCCTTCATTAATGGAGCTATCCCTTGGTTTTTGGAGCTAAAATACCTTTGAGAGAGGACTTTATCCCTTCATTATTGGAACTGAAACTACCTCTCCTCTGCTATAAATTGAGATCATGTTTCAGTCCCAAGGGTACTTCTTAAGATATAGAAGTGAATTACTGAAGAAATTATAATCTCTATACTTTGCATCATTGACATGAGAATTATTACATACTCATGTCCATATTTTTATGCTAGTTCAGAGAGGTGAAGTCTTGTCAAACCGAGGGAAATGGTTGTTCGGGACCCCGGAAGAACCTGTACAAACATCAAGGCGTCAAGGTTGTAAGGTTACTTCTTTTCATACAAGTTAATACAAATGGATTCTATTTTCTCATTAATTTGTTCATGTATCTCTTTGAATAATTTAATTCTTGGATTCCTTGATCACTAATATATATTATTGCTTCTAAATTGTTATATCTTGTAGGTACTTTTTATCCTTTTTATTGTCTTTAATTGTAGGTCTTATATGCTGGATCGATATCTTCTAGAGTGACTGGATTGAAAATCAAAATAATCGTTGGACTTCAGGTAGGAGCATCTCTCCATATGTAGTTAATTAATAATTATGAATCATAATGGTCTAGAGGAAATGGTTTACATTTGATTTTTTGTTTCTAGATATCCTTAGGATACTAGGGAGATCGTTCTTGTCCACAAGAAGGATTTATCTGTCTAACATGGTGCTGCTTGGGTTGACATCAATGACAACCGCTAATCAATAGCTAGTGCCACAAATTGGAAGAATTGTCAATATAGAGTGGGAACCATGCCTTGATAGTTTTATTCAAAGAAACATGTGTGCACTAGCATGGGTAAAAAATCGATGACAACATAGTTTTCTCTATTTAAACTTTTGTATTTTCAACAATTCTATTAACAGGTGGACATTGATTTGTGGTTGAGGCTTTGACACATGAAACATATGTATAGGAGGTTAATTTAGCATATCCACTAATGAAAAAATTTACCCGTTACCCAATTATACACACATTCCTTAATATGTTTAGACAACTTGACTATGAGGAAAACATCTCCTCTAAGGCTAATGGTTGAAAAATATAATAGGATTATGGCATATGAATTTCCCAATTGGTGTGTGTGTGTGTGTGTGTGAGAGAGAGAGAGAGAGAGAGAGAGAGAGAGAGAGAGAGAGATCCTAAATCCAAAAACTACATGGGTGATTTTTACAAGGCAAATTACCTTATCATCATCTCAGAGGGGAAGGTAACATGGAAGGAAGAAAATGACCTAAACAAAGACCCATTTTTCCAAGGTAATTCACCCCAGAGACAACTAGGCAGAGTTATAATGCACCCTAGCGATGAAAAGGGAGTGTTAGTGCCTAGGGTAACACTCTGTCTTACCTAAGGGGCAGCGTTATCCGTGTTTGAATGTGAAAAGGGAAATATCATGTGGAAACTAACTGGCATTTCCTGCTTTTTCTCAAAAGAGTCTGTTCAAAAGCAGAAAATCATCATACAAACCTTTTATTAGATATTTCCAAACACAACTGAATTCATATGGAAGGAAAAAGCAAGGAAAAGCTAGGAAACATCAAGATCTTTCCCGATTTGAACTGGTTGAAAGGATTGGCAAGGTTTTTCCTCTCCATTTCCTATAAATTGGAGGTTTGGGATCTTGGTCAGGGGTCAAAGGTTTGATCATATGTAGAGAATAATTTCAGTGTTGAGTGTGAAGCTTAAAGATTGGCAAGGTCCAGTGAGGAATCTTAGCCCAAGCATCATCACACTTAGAGATAGAGAAAGAGAGAGAGGAATTGGGGTACAGAGGAGGGCGTGATACAACCAACGGTTGTAATCGTCCTTCTTATAAATCAATAGAACTGTATTTGTTTTGTCAATTTGATGTTTCAGTGTCACATTTTTTGTTCATTTGTCTATGAAGCATGATATAAATGGCTTAGATTTTCATATCTAAATGTCGATTATATACTTATTTAATTGTTAGTTAGTGATACCATTGTGAATATTACATAGGTGCTTTGTTTGGTTGTAGGATCTAGATTTGGAGCCGATGAGGAAGGACTTCAACCACACCGCTTAGCGCTCTCCATAGGATCTTCTGTCCACAAAGAGGTAATCCTTCAATATCTGTTTTGTCAATTATACATTGGTATGAACATGTATGCAATGTCTTTGTAACTTTACAGCTAATCTAATAGTTTGCCTCAGGTACCGAAAAGCCCTTAGAGGGATATCTATCAACTACCACCCAAGCATTTTTTTCTCCTTAGCCTTGGCTCTTTTCCCTCTACTCGCATACCCTTACCTACATGCTCGCATACCCTTATGATTAGCTTGCATGCTCTGTAATCATCTTAGTAGCTCACAGAGTCCAAAATAGACCCTGCCTAGCCATTTGTACAACTTTACCTTGAGTAACGCTCCCCCTGAGAGTGTTTGATTGTGTTATAACGCTGCTTATGCTCAGATACAATGCTTTAGTCCTCTCAATAATGCTCTGTAGCCTCTTCTTGCCAGTGTTACCCAATCAAAATCTGTTGTTTACAGCCCTATTGTGTTTCCCCTTGGCTGTGGAGTTATTGGCTACCATATTAGCTTATTTTCTTGGACCCCTGTGCTTAATTAGTAGCTAACATGTTTAGTTTTCTTGTTTAAAAGGTTAGTGTTAGAAGCATCTACTTTTTGAAGAAGAATTTTTTTTAAAGTTTTCTGAACATAGCTGAATTCATTATGAAATTTTTTTGGTTAAAAAGCTGTTAGAGAAGATAGATACATGTATGAAACTTTTTAGGTTGAACTGTGTTATTTGTATCTTTGGTGCACGAATGTTTGAAAAATATCTCCCTGTAGAATAAACTCTTGATTGAAATTGAATATTTAGAGCATTTATATGCATGGTTTTGAGTCAGATTCAAATTACATTTCATACGTCCGCTCCCCCTTCGCAAGACTAATAAGAAAGTACACTAAGAATCAAGTGATAAAAAAATTAATCACATAAATTTTTCTGAGTTCACACCAATAGTTGTTCAGGATAGGATCTTGGGGTAGGAGAAGTGAGAAAATCACCCAAGATCATAAAATTGAAACTAGAGTCATTAAAAAGTGAAATCCTGCTGCACTCATACTGTCAGGACCACTCCACTACTACTGGATTTAAGCACGAGAGAACACTAGGGTGCATGAGAAGGTAGCCCACCTTTGATTGCATTCAATGGGCATGCTATATATTGGGGTTCCCCTCAGGGATGTCAAAACTAGATCGGGGATCAAGGTGTTCTACCCATATAGAGTGTTGTCTATGACTATGACCCCCCTAATAGTGTCTATGATTTGAGGTATCTTTAGTTTCCAGAATTTTTAGGGACTTACACAAGGTGACTGGGGTGGGCTGCCTTGGTACCTAAAATAGACGGACCTACTCTATCTTCTATCTTTGGGAGGGTAGTCGTCTTCACGAGAGTGCTTACAACTAACTATTGTCTGAGGTTCGGGTGAAGCTATAGAGTAACCGTAACTATATATTTGACCAAATCTCTCTGTATGCTATTGTGATATCAGGTTTTGTTGAGATTCAACAAGATGATGAGCTTAGTGAAAATTAAGCACCTTCACTAAGTGGGGTCTGCAGGCTATTTTTAGGTGTATGTCTATTTTAGACATGGTGAGCATATTATATAAGTTGCAGGATGCTATTTGTATATGGTTGATTAAGTTGGAAAAATAGATGAAATTCTGTTTTTATAATATTGGGCGAAGTCTATTTATAGATCATCAATCTAAAAATAGATGTGTGTCGATTATTATTAGCTCTTAATAATAATCCGACAATAAACATCAACTTATTCTATTGGAGCACTTTATTTCAGTATACAGATTTGGAAAATTAGTGGGCTGAAGGAATTACACAATTCCTAGGGTTTACTGGTGGTTCATGCATGAGGACTTAGTTAGAACTAAAATGGAAAAGTTATGACAGAGTTGGAAGAGTAGTTACAGGAGTTGTTATACAGTTTAACTCAGTTAATGGAGTTAAACTCAGTTGAGCTAGTTGTATCTAGTCTAACTGAAAGATACACTAGTATGAGTTAAGTGAATTAATTATTTAATTAATTCACAACTACTAACTCACTAACAACTGAAAAGATACAACAGTTAACTATAGTGCATGTCAGTTCCAGTGGAGAGATAGGTGAAAGGGTGAGATGGACTATCCGTTGTGACTATAGTGATGCATGCAATGCATCGAACACACATTCGAGTTTCCAATGAGGATTGCGCAGTGAAGGCAAGGCCAATTAGAATTCATTCACGGGTCTTCTTTAGCAGGGATTGCGCAGTGGAGGCAGGCTGTCAGGTGGCGAGAAATTGGTGCATTGAGATGCAAATTTTTGCATGATAGTGTGTAGTGGTTATTGATTGTACTGGGAGCTTGATGTACTAAGCTTTGTATGATATTATTCCATGATTCCATTGATAAACATAATATTATAGTTGGGGTTTTTAGATTTAAGCTTTCCCGTTAAACAACTGTGTTATGTGTGATTGAATTTATTCACATGTGTTTGCAATTGAGTTTTAAATTTCTGCAAGTTTAATTAGTGGAAGGATTCTGTATTTTGCAAGAAGATAGATATTGTGAGATCAGGAGGATCTAGTAATACATTAGTATTAATAAATTTCTACATGGTATCGGAGCAATATTGATTACTGGAGATTGCAATTGTGAATAATTTTCTAAGTTTTGTGCTGGTGGACAATTCAAATTTGCTGCTAAAATTTCTTGGTGCGACAATTGAGTAATAATTGAAATGTATTTCAATGGGTTGTGATTAGAGTATGCCCTTGAGGGTAACTCAAATTACATAGCCTGGAAGGATAGGATGGAGGTGGTGCTTGAAGATAATGGACTGAAGCAGTTCATTGATAGTGATGTTCCTTAGCCTGGTTCTAGCGATGTTGCATTACTTGATGCATGGCAAAAGAAGGTAGCAAAGACAAGAAGAATTCTGTTGGAAGGTGTAAAGGACCATATTGTGTAAAGCCTTCATGGGAAAGCCACTCCATTTGCAATGTGGAAGGCTTTGAAAAATATTTTCCAAAGCAACAGCGACTAAAGGAAGTTGGCGCTGAAAGATAAGCTCAGAAAAATAAAAATGGAGAAGGGAAATAGTATTCCAAAATATCTCACGAAGTTTGTCCACTGTAGGGATGAACTGGGAAGTGTGGGAATTACTGTTGATAATGATGACTTGGTGAGCTTGGCTTTCCTTGGGCTTCCTAAGAGTTGGCATAGCTACAAAGACTTTGTCAATGGACGAGAGAAACTATCGGGTTGGGAGTGACTTTGGTCAGATCTTGTGCAGGAGGAAATAAGGCAAAGTACCAGGGATGACTCTTCATTGAAGAATGATGATGAAGAGAATTGCGCTTTGGCTGCGAAAGCAATGAAAGGGAAGGGGAAGAAATTCCACTCAAAATCCGAGGCTAAAGGAAAGAAGTTGTATTTTTCCAAAGTGAAGTGTTTTCACTGTCATGAACATAGGCATCTCGCCACTAACCTCCCACAGAAAAAGAAGAACGAGAAGGTTGTTGTAGCTACAGCTGGAGAGGCCTTAGCCTTACAATTTGAACTTGATTTCTCTTTGATCTCATGCTTGGTTTCAAGTGCTATGGGATTGGTGTGGTATCTTGATAGTGGTGCGTCTTTCTATATGACGGGAGACAAGGTGTTGTTTAGTGACTTGGAGGACAAGGATCTCCAAATGCATATAGAGATGGTCGACAATGGTCCATACAGTGCAACCGACATTGGGACCATTACCTTTGAGAGGGAGTCAGGTAAACCATTTCTATTGAAAGATGTTATGCATGTTCCAGGTCTAAAGAAGAACTTGTTCTCGGTCGCTGTAATATTCCTAATTAGCCCAAGATAATAGGAATATTTCATTATGTCTTTAATTTTATTTATTAATGAATAAAATGTAAAGGAGGACATGAAAAACCCCTAAAACATAAAAATAAATCCATGCCCAATGTGAATAGAGACAAATCAGGGCTTTCTTAATAAAAGCCACTTGTGTGTGAAACAGGTTTGAGCTATTTGACCGGGTCAACAGGATCAAATCTATAGTGCTGTCTAGGTTCAATGTATCTTCTAAAGGGACAACGCAGTTCTAGAAGGAGGACCTCATGTGAAAGGGGTTAAGTGCTTCAAGGTGGTTTAGGGTTTTTCACATCCTAATCTTATAAAAGGAAGGAGAAGGCTCAAGGAAAAGGTTGTTGATGATCATTTTATTTTGAGATTGCTTGAGCAACTCAAACTCTCTTGGCTGTTTAGCTAGAGAGAGAGGGATTTCCTGTTTAAGAATTTCTCTTCTTCCTTGAGGGTCTCTTGGAGGAGATTGTGCTGAATTGATCCACTACCTGGAATTTGGCCAAGCTTCACCTCCCTTGACAACGTAAATCCTGATTAGGGCTTCACTGTTTAGAGAGCTACAACAAGTGGAATCAGATCTATTCAGATCTGAAGAGTTCTATTGCATCTTTTCAGTGGGGAAGTAATCTAAACCATTGGCAAGAGTGCAATAGCTGATTTGAGCTTCAGATTCTTATCTTGGCATCAGGCCAAAGTGTGCTCCACCTCTTCACGGCAGTCACTTGAGGAAAATGTGTCCTCTTTGCAGTCAAGTTGCTGTATACAGTTGTTAGCAGTTTGGAGGAGAGATCTTCGGTGAAAGGACTCCTTTCCTTCACTGAGGTGATCCGTGGATTGGCCAACCAATCCATGTTATATTTTCAGATCTGATCTACTGTGTATCATATTCTTCAGAAATTTCTGAAGATTACTGCAGATCTATGGTGTAGATCTTAGATCTATTCATTGATGTTCATCTTCTGCTGAGATCCCCAAGGGGAATGTACTAAAAAGCTATTTTTGCATATAGATCCCATTCTGATATGTGATTTTATATTCATATCTGTTTTAGATCAAAAATATAATGAAACACTACTTCATCCACCTATAAATTACGTTGTTCAACGCTTCTGTCTCATTGCATGGTTGCAGCACCTCATTTGGAGGCCTTTCTTTGTGTAAATCTCTGTTTTTCCTAATGTAAACCATATGATTCATATCAAAAGTTGCCATACTAATGTTCTAGAATTATTTCAGTTAAAACCTTTGGAAATTATGCTCTGCATGCTTCATCCATTTTCTGCATAATTTAAGCCATGGGAAATCAGGGTTTTCTAGCCTAGTTTGGGAAGGAGGAACTATTTAACTTAGCTAGAATTATTTTTTTGGTTGAAATTCAGAACATAGGTCCCTCATGACCTAATATGAAATATAATCCTGCAATTTCCCTTATTTTTACGGATATCTCTGAATACACTCATTTTAGGGCCAAAATCATCAATTTTCCCCTTTTTTTTGCCCATAAAACGTTGTATAAGGTTGCTGTTGCATATTTAACTGAAGGTTAAGTGTTTTTACATCTGTATTAGACATATTTCTGTAGCTCCAAATTGGTAATAACTTAGATTATTCCCAATCTACAGCTGTTCCTGAAAAAGGAATATTACAGCCGCAATGTTGGAAGACAGAGGTTATGTCATTGTTTTCAGCGATGGAAAATATTTCCTATGACATAAAAAAATGTGTCAAACCAAGAGGATAGAGATTCGAGTTAAGAATATCTACAAGCTGGAGGTATATGGCTGTGTTGCAATGATGGGCAAAGGAGAAGAAGTGGTGAGTCAGGATGAGGGCAAATTATGGCGCAGGAGATTGGGCCATCTTCACCATGGCAGTTTGAAGATTTTGCAGCAGATTTCTACTGGACTTCCCAAGGGCACTCTTGCGCAGTCAGATCAGTGCAAGGGATGTACTATGGGTAGGTTTGTGAAGACCACCTTTCATGAGAAGGAGAACTGTGCTTCAGTGATCCTAGAGAGAATTCACACAGACGTGTGTGGACCTTTATCGGTTGATTCAACAACAAAACACAGGCATTATGTTATTTTTGTTGATGACTATTCTTGTAGATGATGGATCTTATTCACGCAAAATAAGAGCGAAACATACTCAAAGTTCTGTGAGTTTAAAGCATTGGTGGAGAAGGAGTCGGGGAAGCAAGTGAAGGCTCTACGGAGCGATAATGGTGGTGAATATATCTCGAATGAATTCAAAGACTTTTGTAGCAAATAAGGAATTTGAAGAGAAATCATAGTGCCTCATAACCGATAGGAGAATGGGGTCGCGGAGAGGAAGAACAGAACGATCGTGGGTGCTGCACGAGCTATGTTGCATGACCAGGGCCTACCGATGCACTTGTGGGCGGAAGCATGCAACACTGCAGTTTATGTGAAAAATCGTTGTCCTCATAGATTACTTGGCATGAGTACACCTGAAGAAGCTTTGATTGGTAAGAAGACTGATATTTCTCATTTGAAGATTTTTGGCTCATCTGTTTACATTTGTGTGACAAAGGACACCAAGAAGAAGCTGGAGCCGACTGCAGAAGTTGGGATATTTGTGGGGTACACAGAAACACCCCATAATTATCGTGTGTATTTTCCAGATAGTCAAATGACTATGGTGCGCAGGGATATAAAATTTAATGAGGTGAAAGCCATGAAGTTGTCTCTTGAGAGGGAGCTACACTTGCATGTAGAGGAGGAACTTCTTGTTTCAAAAGATGAGCCTCTAGATGTGGATCAGCCATAGGAGGATATTCATGGAGTGGATGATTCCACTCATGCAGAACAAAACATTAGATCTGGCAGAGCGTACCACAGAATTTGAGAGACTGATGTTTGATGCGGCACAGAATGTAGGAGTCCCTACATCACAACGCAGATAGAGACAATCACCTGACTGATTTACTAGATACATGGCTCTTATGAGCAAGTGTGTCGTGACAGAGCCATCTTCTTTTGAAGAAGCAGCATAGGAGCCCACATGGGTAGATTCCATGGTGGAGGAGTATGACTCCATTCTCAGAAACATTGCTTGGGAGATTGTTCCAAGGCCGATGGGTAAGTTAGTGGTAGATTTGAAATGGATCTACAAGGTAAAGCAAGCTGTTGATGGGAGAATCGAGAAGTATAAGGCAATATTTGTTGCCCGGGGCTTCTCACGGCTCGAGGGGATTGATTATGAAGAAACCTTTGCACCTGTCACATGGTATTCTTCCATAAGGACCATCCTTGCTCTCTCAGCACAGATGGGTTGACACATTCATCAGATGGATGTGATGATTGTGTTCCTTAATGGGATCATTGAGGAAGAAGTGTACATTGAGTAGCCTAAAGGATTTGGGATCTTCAGTAGTAAGTCGCATGTGTGCAGACTTAAAAGACCGTTGTATGGGCTAAAGCAAGCACCACGTAAGTGGTACACACGGATCGACCGTTATTTCACTTACCTGGCTTCACCAAGAGTGAGGCGGATGCAAACCTATACCAAATTTTGGTGGAGGGTAAGATTTTAGTAATTTTTCTTTTTGTTGATGATTTATTACTAATGGGTGATGAGCAGTTGATACACTCATGCAAGGCATATCTTGCAAAGGAGTTCGAGATGAAGGATTTGGGCCTCCTTCATTATTTCCTTGGATTGGAAATATGGTGGCGAGAAGGTGAACTATTTGTGTCTCAAGGCAAGTATGCTCAGGAGATACTTGAGAAGTTTCACATGCAGGGCTGCAAGCCCATGGATACTCCTCTTCCAGGCAATTAGAGGAAAGAGGATGCTACATCAGCAAAGGTAGTGGATGCCACTGTTTATTGACAGTTGGTGGGTTCGCTCATGTATTTAGTTAATACAAGACCGAACATATGCTATGCAGTGAACTAGCTTTCTCAAGCGATGGTTAAGCCTACCAAGCTCTTTTGGAAGGCAGGAAAGCATGTCCTGAGGTATCTCAGGGGCACATCTGAGTATGGCTTATGGTACAGACAGATGGATGAGGTGAAGTTGCATGGCTTCACGGATGCAGAATAGGCAGGCAGCCCAACGGACAGAAAGAGCACATCAAGAGGGGTTTTCAGTATTGGATCTACAAAAGTTTCTTGGTACAGCAGGAAACAAAGATATGTGGCACTTGGTTCAGGGGAAGCATAATACATGGCAGCAAGTCAAGTTGCATGTGAGGCTATGCGGATGAGGAATATCCTGGTCGGTTTGTTCGGTTCACATTTAGATCCTATAGTGATACATTGTGATAATCATATTTGCATTAAACTCTCGATTAATCCTATGTTTCATGATAGATCTAAACATATTGATATTCGGTATCATCATATCAAAGATTTTGTGTAGCGGAAGATCTTATTGCTTCAGTACATTCCTACAGAAGATCAAGATGTTGATATTTTGACGAAGGTGCTCAACAGGAGAAAGTTCGAATACCATAGAGGTAGGATCGAGGTGAAAGATAATCCCTATCTTGTTGAGAGGGAGTGCTGAGATTCAACAAGATGATGAGCTTAGTGAAAATTAAGCACCTTTACTAAGTGGGGCCCGCAGGCTATTTTTAGGTGTATGTCTATTTTTAGACATGGTGAGGATATTCTATAAGTTGCGGGATGCTATTTGTAGATGGTTGATCAAGTTGGAAAAATAGACAAAATTCTATTTTTAGAAGATTGGGAAAAGTCTATTTATAGATCGTTAATCTAAAAATAGATGCATGTCGATTATTATTAGCTCTTAATAATAATTCAACAATAAACATCAAATTATTCTCTTGGAGCACTTTATTTCAGTATACAGATTTGGCAAATCAGTGGGCTGAAGGAATTATGCAATTCCTAAGGTTTACTGGTGGTTTGTGCATGAGGACTCAGTTAGAATTGAAGTGGCAAAGTTATGACAGACTTGGAAGAGTAGTTATAGGAGTTGCTATTCAGTTTAACTCAGTTAATGGAGTTAAACTCAGTTGAGCTAATTGTATGTAGTCTAACTGAAAGATACACTAGTGAGAGTTAAGTGAATTAATTAGTTAATTAATTCACAACTACTAACTCATTAACAACTAAATAGATACAACAGTTAACTACAGTGCATGTCAGTTCCAATGGAGACCCAGTGGAGAGATAGGTGAAAGGGTGAGATGGACTATTCGTTGTGACTATAGTGATGCAATCAATGCATTAGACACACATTGGAGTTGCCAATGAGGATTGCGCAGTCAAGGCAAGGCCAATTTGAATTCATTCAGGGGTATTCTTCAGCAGGGATTGCACAGTGGAGGCAAGCTGTCAGGTAGAAATTGGTGCATTGAGATGCAAATTTCTGCATGATAGTGTGTAATGATTCTTGATTGTTCTGAGAGCTTAATGTACTAAGCTTTTTATGAGATTATTACATGATTCCATTGATATACATAATATATGACGTAATGTCAATCAGGATCGGGGGTTTTTGATATATTTGAAACAACGGCCCAAAAGCCTTCGATGCAATTGGAAAGGCCTGATGGAGTAATACAATAATGGAGCGGAGAAATCCCTTTGAAAGTAAATAAAAATGGTTTTTCACTTTTTTACAAAGGGAGGCATGATTTTTTATTTGAAAGGGCGGAGGGCTTTTAAGGTGGGATCGGGGCATGAATCGCAATCAGAATCGAGAGATCGTCGCAGGCATATTGCAATATGAATTTCCTCTGATGTGATGGGATTAAACCATGGGGAATCCTTTATAAAATGTAATAAAATGTGATTTGGAACTTACAAAGGGAAAAGGCCTATGGTAATATAAACAGGGGAAGATTACAAGGCGGGACCCAGGGTCAATCGGAATTGGGAGGTGAAAGGGAAGCAAGAGTGAAGCATATGCGGAAACGTCGATGCCAATGAGCGCGATGGTTGTGGGACATCGGATCTTTAGGCAAATCGACGATGGAGGTATAATCGGGAGTATGCCATCGGACGGGCTCAATCGGATGAAACATTTTATGAAATCACTGAATGCGATGGTCTGATTACATATGGGCCGTCCGATTGAAGTGGGTGATCGACGGTGAGGATGTACATCGGATGGGGCCAATACAATCACATCGGAGTTTTTTACCATGGGCCAATCGGGGCACACCGTTTAAATGTTGCGATGCGATCGGAAAGGAAAGGGTTTGGGACGGTGGGGTTTTATAATATAAAACCTTTGAATTTTATCATAAGGTTTTAAAAGGGATGGAGGGGAAGTGGTTTGGAATGACGGGTATTTTATATATATAACATTTACCATAAATTTTAGGGGTAATGGAGGGGAAGTGGTTATTAAATCGAATGGGATTTATAATAACAGACTTTATAACATTATTATAAGGTTTTAAGGGGACATGAGGGGAAGTGGTTTGTTTAAATTGCGTCGGACTTATATAATAATTTTTGCAATGCGATTATGTAATCAGAAGGGGAAAAGGGATTTATTAAAGAAAATATTAAACTTTAATAACATAAAGTTTAAGGGAAAGACGGAAAAAAAAAGGGAAGGGTTAGGGTATAAAGGACTTTATTCACTTAGGTATGAATTTCAATCCAGGAGTCAGTTTTGAGAGTGTAATATACCATTAGAAAGCTCTTTCCGGGGTCTTTCTACTGGATCTACTTAGAACATGATTTGACAGTGAAAATGCTCTAGAAAAATTCTCTGAAAGGCAGGGTGATGACTTTGTGGAGATAGCAACTTCTGAAGTGTGACTTATTACATATGATGACATAAACTACATAATAAATGATAATAAAGGAAAAGTATCATGTTTTTACCTGAAAACATGGTTTTTAGGTGAAAATTACATCGAACTGAATAAAACATTTCTTTGATTTTTCCAGGTGCTGTGACTTTAAGTTTATTGACTTCCTCATGATTTTGCTAATATTTATTGACAATTGACTTATGAATTTGACCATGGTGAAATCATTGAACCTAATGAGACCCATCCTATGACCTATTAACATGACTCACCCATTGAAAGTAGCTCATGAATAAAGACCATAGAGAGGAGAATCAACAAGTTTCACATGAGGGAAAACTGATAAAAAATAACGACCATCAATGGATCCATGACCTAGCGGAATGGTGAAATTTATGGTATGGGACTCCTAATATGCAAAAGAGAAATTTTGATAACTGATGGTAGTATGACTAGACTGACACTAACATTGGATCCAATGGGGATGGTAGCTCCTTGGAGGTGCCAAGAACACCGTAGACCAAGTAGCCTTATCCATTGGGCATGGAGTCAATAGCTTAAAAACCAAACTGAAAGAAACTTGAATCAACAAACTTAAAATTTAAAGCTTGATGGCAGTACATGACCTCCTGTGTTTCTTACAAGACAATATACCATTAGGCTATATTAAAATGCCAATGTAACCAATCAAATAAATGCCTCCTTGATTGATTCTCCTGATCATATGCTTTGGACAACAATAGATACTCATGACTAGGCATGCAAAGGCATAGTTGACCATGATCTCCTTCATCACTGAATACTGCAATAATTACCTTCACTGTTGACTGCAATAAATTTTCCACTGGGTCCTGAAAAACATGAAGATTTACCTCCTACTGAAGAAACAAGGTGTCTTTTTCTCTTGATTTTGATTTATTTTCACAATGTACCTTGGTGAGAGTATGTTCCTGGTCTTCAAAAATTTCTGAACAAGTAGGTGAGCAGGTTTCCTCTTAAAAAAACATTTCAAAGCATGAAACATGGGAAGAAGAATCTGAGTGGAAATCCTGAATGCTCTGATCTTCTGTAGTCTGAATATATTTTTGGTCATATTCATATGATATAACAACCAGATTACCATGTTTCTTATCACATTCGTCAATCATAAGAGAAAAAAGTTCAGATGGTTCTTGCAATCCAAAACTGACATTCCTATCATCTATGAAAGATTCATCCAAAGAAACTTCTTCACATACTTGAACACAGACCTCATCTTGTTTTTCACAGAGGGAATGAATTGCCTCCTTGTGGATACTTTGTTCTGATGAGATGAGAGCATTCAGGTCTATAACTCTGTTTTCTTCATTTGACGTGGCCTCAACCATATAACTCTCCTTTATGGGATCTAGAACAACGTATTCTTCCTCATCACATTTTAACTCTAGATCTGGCTTAACGTTATCACTATGTGAGATTGGAACATCGTTTTCCTGTACCTCGTCCTTTATTTCAATCAGATCTGAAATAAAACCTTTTCTTCCATCATGTTCAACTGTATAAGGATCTTCAACCTGCTGATCTTGATAAGTATCTTCTAATATTTCTGTATACTGTTGAAATGGATTTTCATACAGTGCTTCCATGATTTCTTCGTCCATGAATTTATTGTCTCCATAAAAATCCTCAAGATTCTCAATGAAACTATTAGCAAGTTTGCAAGAATTCCGCACTAATACTAAAGATGGACATGATTCTCTGTATGCTTCAAAGAATATTGTATGAAAATATTTTAAACAATAAATAGAGGCAGGTGGAAAAATTTCATACCAAGATCGTGCCTCGTCTTCTAGAGTAGCCATGAACATATTCATCAAGCAATCTTCAGGAAAATCAATCTTTAATCTACACACATGCATGTAAAATCTCACCAAATGAAGAGCAACGCTATTACCTTCCACATTTTTGAACATAGGCAAATTCCTTTGCCAATCCGCCTTGGGCATTTAATTTGGGAAACCTGGGATGTGATCTCAGCTCATGGGAGTGTATCTTCTTTCAACACTTGCCATTTTAAACGAAATATTAAAGCTACTGGTCTTCCTGCAGTGGAGTCACCATGAAGTATCTCTTTTTTGGATTTTTCAGTGAATGGAGTCGCCAGGTGAACGATTTCAGCCTTCATATGCATCTGATTGCTGTCCACCATCAACATTCAGCTATAATATTTGGTCATTCTTTACCAGGGAAGATATTACTGGGGTGATCAATCCTTTATGCTAAAAACTTCCCCAGTATGGTCGCTAGAGATGTTATCACCTAAATTGAACCTCGAGCTGAAAAGGCAAATCAGGGTAACACTTAAACCACGCTCAGCCTTGTAGCTAGCCCTACAAGGTTAGGAGAGGGCTCTCTCCGTAAAAGGATATTCAACAAAGTATAATTATGAAACTGATTTTAGGCTAGGAATAATAATGGGAAAAGGTTTTAATAAAATGAATGAATTTTCAGGGATGTATGGGACAATTTTCATGGGGCAAGGTAGGCAGGAAATTTTAGCAATTAAGTTTAAATAATGATGGAATGGAAAGACTGGTGAGGAGCTGAAAAGGGCACTGGAAATGGATCATTTTCAAACAGCAGGAAAACACAGAGTATTGAATGATTTCCCAAGGCAGAGCATAAAAATGGATTCTACCTTTCTATCTTGAAAGCATTCAACTGAAAATGTTTATGGATGAAAGGTGAACATAACAAATTTACACATGAACACAAAGAAAGAAACAGATGCTAAAATTCATACCACATGGATCCCACAAATCAGAGCTGCATCTATTTATTAATTCCCTGTCCAAAACTGTTACAATCGAGCGCAGAGCGTCCTCCTTGATTTTCCACACTATTCCCCTATTTCTGAGTTACAGACTACTTTACAAATGATTTACAATTACATGAAATAGACCAGATTTGTGGGAACATAGATCCACAGAAAGAGGGAGCTATTTTAACAACTCAGAACTGAAATCTGAATATGGGAAAGAAACCAGCAATATGTCTCTGAAAATAAGGAAGAACAATACGTTTTGACCACTTTGGCAGATTCACTGTTACGCTGTTGAATAAAAAATAGGTAATTTGAAGAGCAGATCCTATTTTTTCTACTGCAGTAGACATCTCTGTCTCATTTTAGCTCTCAGCCTTTGACTATCGCTTTCATTTTTCTTTGAAGAAAACTGACCTTTAATAAAATGCCTTTGAAATAACATAAAATGAAATTATGCCTTAGTGAAGGGAAAAACCGATTTTGGACGAAGGGAGCGAAGGAAGTGGGGTCTATATTGTAATCACAATCGAGATCGGAGGGGAGGCAATATATAATATATGATGTAATCGCAATCGGGATTGGGGGTTTCGGATATATTTTAAACAAGGCCCAAAAGCCTCCGATGCGATTGGAAAGGCCCGATAGAGTAATACAATAATGGAGCGAAGAAATCCCTTTAAAAGTAAATAGAAATGGTTTTTCGCTTTTTTACAAAGGGAGGCATGATTTTTTATTTGAAAGGGCGGAGGGCTTTTAAGGTGGGACCAAGGCATGAATCGTAATTGGAATTGGGATATTGGGGCAGGCATATTGCAATATGAATTTCCTCCGATGCAATGGGGTTAAACCATGGGAAATCCTTTATAAAATGTAATAAAATGTGATTTGGAACTTACAAAGGGAAAAGGCCTTTGGTAATATAAACGGGCAGAAGATTACAAGGCAGGATCCAGGGTCAATCGGAATCGGGAGGTGAAAGGGAAGCGAGAGTGAAGCATATGTGGGAACACCAATGCCGATGAGCATGATGGCTATGGGCCATCGGATCTTTAGGCAAATCGACGGCGGAGGTATAATCGGGAGTATGCCATTGGCAGGGCTCAATCGGATGAAACATTTTATGAAATCGCCAATTGCAATGGTCTGATTACATATGGGCTGTCCGATTAAAGTGGGTGATCGATAGTCAGGATGTACATCGGACGGGGCCAATACAATCACATCGGAGTTTTTTACCATGGGGCAATCAGGGCGCACCGTTTAAATGTTGTGACGGAATCGGAAAGGAAAGGGTTTGGAACGGCGAGGTTTTATAATATAAAACCTTTAAATTTTATCATAAGGTTTTAAAAGGGATGGAGGGGAAGTGGTTTGGAATGGCAGGGAATTTATATATATAAAATTTACCATAAATTTTAGGGGTAATGGAGGGGCAGTGGTTATTAAATCGAATGGGATTTATAATAACAAACTTTATAACATTATTATAAGGTTTTAAAGGGACATGATGGGAAGTGGTTTGTTTAAATCGCATTGGACTTATATAAGACTTTTTGCAATGCGATTATGTAATCGGAAGGGGAAAAAGGGATTTATTAAAGAAAATATTAAACTTTAATAACATAAAGTTTAAGGGAAAGATGGAAAAAAAAGGGGAAGGGTTAGGGTATAGAGGACTTTATTCACTTAGGTATAAATTTCAATCCAGGAGTCAGTTTTGAGAGTGTAATATACCGTTGGAAAGATCTTTCCAGGCTCTTTCTGCTGGATCTACTTAGAATATGATTTGACACTGAAAATGTTGTGGAAAACTTCTCTGAAAGGTAGGGTGATGACTTTGTGGAGATAACAGCTTCTGAAGTGTGACTTATTACATATGATGACTTAAATTACATAATAAATGATAATAAAGGCAAAGTATCATGTTTTCACCTCAAAAAATGGTTTTGAGGTGAAAATTACATCGAACTAAATAAAACATTTCTTTGATTTTTCCAGGTGCTGTGACTTTGAGTTTATTGACTTCTTCATGATTTTGCTGATATTTATTGACACTTGACTTATGATTTTGACCATGGTGAAATCCTAGAACCTAATGAGACCCATCTTATGACATATTAACATGATTCACCAAGTGAAAGTAGCTCATTAATAATTACCATAGAGAGGAGAATCAACAAGTTTCACATGAGGGAAAACTGATAAAAAATCACTACCATCAATGGATCCATGACCTAGCGGAATGGTGAAATTTATGGTATGGGACTCCTAATATGAAAAAGAGAAATTTTGATCATTGATGGCAGTATGAATAGATTGACACTAACAGGTTCTATGTCGATGGTCAACTATGCGACTAACAATATGCCACTCGCTAACTCTATCGCGTCCATATGGGAAACCCAACCCCAGAACCAATTTGGGCAAGGAGGCAACAATTACACTGGGGGCAACCAACAGTTTTCCCCCTAGTACAACATACCCTACGGACAACAACCATACACCCCTACACCCCCACTAATTGGAAAATTTTATCAACAAAGTCCTACTTATGCCATTAGTAACCCATTGATGGGCAGACCCAACGGTCCAAATGGCCAGTCAATACTTCCTTGGCTGGCTCAGGGGGAAAACACGCAACTACCATTATTTGCACCTTTAGACATCCCCAGACTCTACAAATTGACCAATGATCCCATCAACCACAACACACTCTAGCGTCCAGTACCGCACAAGATTCTGTCTGAAATCCCTAAATTCAAAGGGAAACAAGGGGAGGATCCAGCTACACACATCACCACCTTTCATCTATGGTCCGTTTCTAACTCTATGGTGGATGATAGTATCCCGCTTAGACTTTTCCCCCCCACTCTCACAGGCAACGCTGAAAAATGGTGTAATGAGTTACCACGTGGGGCTGTCAATAATTTTGGCACCTAAGCAACGAAATTTATTAATAACTTCCATTTACGTATTCGATACGAAACCGGAACGAAACTATTAACCTCATTGTGCCAAGACACCGCCACCCACATCTCTGATCACATTCATGAATGGAGACGTAGGTGAAGGCTAGTCAAAGCACCAATCCTGGATCATCTCTTATCAAACTGGTTTTGTAAGTCACTCTTACCACCCCCCGCTAAGGATGTTTGCTTGTCTGGCACAGTCATGGAAGACCAATAAATCCATCATGCATATCATCTAGATCTCATATATTCGAAATCAAGCACGTTGTATGACTTACTCCCCCATGCCCCTGGCAACCCGAATCCTCGTGCTACTCAATTTCCCGAAGCACACGCCGACGGTCTCGTTGGTGCAACCTCTAGTGTAGCCATAAAATAGCTTAGTGGGAAAACTTCCCAGCCATCTTCAACTGCCACCGCCCCTAACCAATCGACTGCTCTTCTCAACACTGAGGTAAAATCTGTGAACTCTACACAAAAACATAGTGGAAAGAACAAGAAGAACAAGAAAAAGACCTCTCCTTTTGAAGAGAAGTCCAGTACTCAGAATAATCCCAATAAGCAAAACATTGCTAACAATGATAAAGGAGAGAAACCACTAAGATTCCCTTGCAGAATTTGTGCGGAGGACCACTTGATATACAAATGTCCTTGGATGCAGGAATGCACAGATTTTATTACAAAAAAGGACTCTGGAAGGACACCTGTCGTCCTTCACAATCCCTTCCCTAACCCGCAATAGCAACAGCAACACATGGTTGCAAACTCGCTGCAACCCCCCCAAAGGGGAAACGGTGGTACTCATCCTTTCGGTGAAGGATGATCCACCATTTATGGTGTGGAGAGTGTTGAACTCCAAACCCAAGCTAAAATCTATGGAAATATAGTCATTGAGGCTCAATAACCTGGTTCAAGTTAGAATCCACCGCCACTCAATGATTTTCATATCAAAAGGCCTGTTTCTAACCCCGCGATTCATCCCCCTAAAAGGACACTTCGACGCACGACTCATAACATCTCTGCACGTGTTGCCAAAAAATACAACATTGTAGAAGATTTGGCTTAAGCACTGTCAGCCATGTCTGCACTCAAAGTATTGCCAACCTGCCCAGTGCAAAGGAAAGCTCTGCTTTCGACCACTGGTGGAATTGACCCTAAGGATTCTACACTAGCCATCTTCGAGATGGAAAAATCCAAACCTCGCCTTTCACACCAGCTTGCTTTCCAGGTTCAAGTTGTGTCACAAGGGAGACCAATCCATCACACTATCATAGATGAAGGTGCTTTGACCTGCGTTATGTCAACTACATGCTGGCTCACTTTGGGTTCTCCCACTTTTTCTCCAACATCGACTTCCCTAAAATATTTTGATGACCACACTTTCCTCCCAAAAGGATACCTTGCTAGCTTTCCCATTTCACTCAGTGGGAAAACAATAACGGTGGACATTGAATTCATAGAACGTCATCTCAATTATAATCTTTTGTTGGGTTGCAGTTAGTCTTATGCAATGAATGCCATTGTCCCTTTGGTTTTCTGACTCATCCTTTTTCCATTGGATGGGAAGATAGTTACAGTGGGTCAGTTATCCTTTTTCACCCTTGATTATTCCACATTACCTAGTAGCACTGTATGCCTAGTAGGAGGCGTTACTAACTCTTACGTCAATGTTGGTACCGGTCTTCTAAAGGCATCTTCCCTGATGGGTTGTTTTCCTCTCCCACCACCTGATGTTCCACACATGATTGCAATTATATACACCATTTCAGATGGCTCTATTGATCCACGGATCCTATCGGTGCCTTCAAACATTGATTCCTATGGAGATCAGATGCCACTATCACCATCTTAGTTTGCTTATGAAGCCATCCAATTAGCATCTAAACCCTCCACTACTCTTGTTTTGACCAATGGTACCACCCTCTCGCCCATCACAATTCCTTCTAAGGATATTCTTGATGAATTCCTACCTATGGACAAAGCTATTCAAGAGATCATGTCTCTAGAGGAACGACCTTGGGAAGAGTTTCATCATCGTGCTTCGATTTTTTATTTAGATGAAACCACTATTCAAATCCCATATTTTGACCCACCTGAGATCGTTCCCTCTGCTTATACGAATATTCAAACTATTGACATGGAAGGGAACATGGGAAATCTTTCCAAGACTATGATCATTGATATCTCGGTCAAAATGGGTATCATGGAAAATATTCATAGTGGAGCCGATTGCAATCTCAAGGAAATTGCACACTTCACATCCCTTTTTAAGGAAGTCTACGATGTTTTCGCTTGGTCTTATGATGGAATTCCTGACATAGATTCGTCTATAGTCGAGCACGAAATAAATATTTTTGACAATGCCAAGCCTGTCTAGCAAAGGCTCCGACCTATCGACCCTTGCAAAGTAGCAACTATCAAGACTGAAGTCGAAAAAATCTTACATGTTGGTTTCATCTATCCCGTTCCTCTAACAGAATGGGTATCCAATCTGTTTCCCAATGATAATGAACAAGGGACAATCCAGGTCTGTGTTGATTATCGTGATCTGAACGCTGCTTGTCCAAAAGACAATTATCCTACTCCATTCATAGATCAGATTCTTGACGATTGTGCCAGATGTAAATCTTTCTCCTTTATGGATGGCTTCTTGGGATATAACCAGATAGCAATTAAAAAATATGATTAGCATAAAACCACCTTCATTTGTCCTTGGGGCACATTTGCGTATCGTAAACTCCCATTCGGTCTGAAGAATGCGGGAGAAACTTTTCAAAGGGCTATGGACTATGCATTTCACAATATTAGACACATTTTACAAATTTATTTGGACGACCTTCTAGCTCATTCCAAGAAGCGAGCCCATCACCTTGCGCATCTTAAAGAAATATTAGCTCTTTTTAGGTTCTACAACATATGTCTAAATCCACATAAGTGTGTATTTTTTGTCAAGTCTTGACGTCTTCTTAGATTCATATTTTCCAAGCATGGGATTAGGGTTGATCCCAATAAGGTTAAGGCAATCATTGAATTACCTGCGCCACAATCCATTCTACAACTCCAACGTTTGCAAGGGAAAGAAAACTTCTTACATCGTTTCATAGTAAACTATGCCGAGATGATGAAAGGCTTCATGCGCTTACTCAAGAAAGGGATACCGTATCTGTGAGATGATTAGGCTTAACTTTGGTTTGACACCTTGAAACGAACACTCATTTTCACCCCACTTCTAAGTGCCCACAACTATTCACGCGACTTTCTCCTCTACTTGGCAGCCTCACCATCCTCGCTAGGAATGGTTTTGGTTCAAGTTCACGATGACAATAGTGATCATGTGATATATTATTTGTCAAAAGGTCTCATTGGACTCGAATTACAATATTAACATGTGGAGAAACTATCTCTCGCGGTGGTCTTTGCTGTCACTCGCCTCTGACACTATATATTGTTGCAGCAAACTATTGTAATTTCTTTGGAGAATCCCACGTGACACATTTTGTCTCGTCAGATCATTGGAGGAAAATATTCCAAATGGATTTTAATCCTCCAATAGTTTGATTTGGTTTTCAGTGTTCATTACTACCAAAGTAAAGAAATCTCTAGTCTTCGCTGAATTACTGTCGAACCTTCTGAGAATTGACCCGGAAGAAGTATCTCATGATCCATTTGCTGATGAATCTTTCTATCTGGTTTATTCTTCTGATCCTTGGTATGGAGACATTTTGTTCTACCTCCAAACTCAACGATTCCTCCCAACTCTCACGTCAGACTACCATCGTCGTATTTTTCACCAAGCGAAACACTACCTCGTACTAAACGATACTCTATATTGTCATGGTGTCAATATTGTTCTTCGGCATTGTCTCAATCTTAATGAGGTGGAACATGTTTTAAATGACTATAACACTGGGGTGTGCGACGGTCATCTTTCTGGCATAGATAATTCCTAGAAAAGCTTGTGTGAAGGATACTATTGGCCCACTTTGTTTAAATACTGCATCACAATGGTCCAGAAGTGGCATCCATGTCATATTTTCACGAAGAAAATGCATGCCCATCCTACCCCTCTTCATCTGGTTATCTCCGTTGGTCCTTTCGATAAATGGGGAATAGACTTCGTCACATGCAATCCCACTTCTGTTGATGGACGCAACTACATCGTAGTTGTGGTCAACTAATTCACAAAATGGGTAGAAGCCATTCCCACTTTTAAGGCCGATGGAGAAACTACTGCTCTTTTCCTGTTCAATCAGTTCATCTGTCATTTCGGTGTACCCATCTCAACTATCACATATCACGATTCACACTTTCAGAACCATATGATGATGGAGTGAACTCCCATGCTAGGTTTTTGACAAGATCAATATTCATCCTACTATCCGCAAGTGAATGGTCAAGTCGAAGCCGTAAATGGCGTCCTCAAAACCATGATTCGTCAGTTAGTCGGCAACATAAAACCACGTGGAATCAGAAGTTATACTCTGCATTATGGGCATACCGAACATTGGTAAAAACTGCTACAGGCTTCACGCCATTCCAACTAGCATTCGGTCTGGAAGCAGTCCTTCCAATCGAGTGTGAGATTCCATCACTCAAGCTAGCTGTTGAACTCCTAATTGACACCACTACCGAAGAAGAGAGCTTTCTCTCACTCGATCAATTGGAAAAAACTTGTCAAGATGCCACACTAGCACTCAAAGCTCACAAGTCCTGAGTAAAAGCTCAATATGACAAATCTGTCAAGCCTCGTTCTTTCCAAGAAGGCGATCTATTTCTACTCTACGATTAGAGACATGATCTCTTGGGGGCAGGAGCACTTTAACCATTATGGTTGGTCCTTACATCATCACGAAATTCCTCTCAAAAGGAGCTTACGAACTTCAGGACTGTAATGGGATTCCACTCGCTGAGCCTCGCAACCGACTCTATCTGAAAAAGTATTTCACCTAGTGTTCCACTGAGCATATGCTTTATAAATTTATGTATATAATTTTTGTCTGTTTTTTGGTGTGTCTGGATATTTTTGGATTTGAGTGTTTTTCTCATGAAGACTCTTCTTTTACACATATGTCTTCGTCACCCTTACCATACGTTGGATATGCGAATGGTGCTAGTTGTCACACACTAAACATTTCATCAGCTACTTGGGTCCTCTATATACCTGAGTCGAAACTACTTGGTTCCGGGGGAATATTCCTCGGCAATGCCACCAAAAATATTTCTGGGTACATGCCGGTGATACAACTCCACATGGAAGCTGCATCTTGCGGCATCCCCAGTCTAGTGGTCAGGTTAGATTCCCATATAGTCATTATGCATTTGAACAATTATTATCAAGTTTGTCATCTAGTCTTGTTACGTTATTACTTAAGGGTACGACTTCTAGAACGTAAATTTCAAATCATTACTTTTGAACACATTCCTAGAGAATCTAATACATTAGCTGATTCATTAGAAAATTATGTGTTAGATTGGCATTTGTTGCATTTATTATAGAAAGTGTCATGCATGAGTGTACATTTTTCCATCATAAAAAATACATAAAAAATTAAAAACACAAGATCAAAATCACCAAAATATGTATATGTATATATATATATATATATGTCATGTCAAAAAAATTCCCAAAACTTGGGTGTTTTACAAAAAATTGGCTCTGCTAAGCCTCGATCTGACATTTATACATCTATCCACTATCCCTCCTAAGCTTGCTGCTCATGGTAGCAGGTAACTACTCTAGCTAACCTCCTAAGAGGCACCAAGAACCTCTCTGGCACACCCATTGTGTGTCATTGCAGGTGAATCGGGATC
Source organism: Pinus albicaulis (assembly GCA_034641835.2). NCBI lineage: Eukaryota > Viridiplantae > Streptophyta > Pinopsida > Pinales > Pinaceae > Pinus > Pinus albicaulis. The sequence continues at coordinate 28,768 of JAXQQM020080720.1, forward strand.
TCCCACATAGGAAGAGGTGGCATGCCCATGCTCAATCCCTCGAGGTTCCTAGAAACCTCGTGCAAAATGCATGCGTCATCAACCTCTTCGGCGACTTCTGCATCCTTTGCTGCTGCACCAGCACCAGGTAGCTACATTCCTCGCCTTGCATAGCGAGGCGCTCTGGCTGGACAGACGGGTACCACATCTATGTCAAGCAATAAGCTTCATGTCAAAAATATTTTCACCCATTAAACAAAAAATTTGCATAAACATTCAAAATATAAAAAATACTTAAACACTGATCGTTTTCATTCTTACCATCTAGACCCCACTGAGTGCTTGGTGGCACTATCAACTCTGGATCTCCAATGTAGTTCATCCCTGCATAGGGATAATCTTCGATCATTAGGATCTGGCCATCTAGCCACTCGAAGAATGCATCATCAAAATAGTGATGGATTGGACCCTCTCCAGTCTACGACATCAAAGCAGACCAGCAAGCCTATCTCAGCTCTCGCGGTCCCATTGCATCCGTGATCATGCTTGGCATCATTGCGGGCACCCACTCTAGTATGAAGGACACGATTAATGTACCAAACCCAAACTCTCATTGGGTTCAGGTCTTACACGCTGTCAGTTATTCTCGAACCCGGCGGACAACACCTTCGCACCAGTTAAAAACATGTGGCTACATGCAATCCAGTGCCAACAATACCTGGGCCTTGGTGGCCACGTGTTGACTCTTGGCTCCTGCCAAGTGAACTATCATCCACAAGAGAGACCTCATCGGTCTCGAGACCACCCATGCTATAGGAACCCGGTTGCTTACCGACACAATATTGTTTATGCAATGAGGTCAGATCAAATCCACAATAGTGCGGGGATCAACCCTGGAACCTATTAGATTGGGCCTCGGTCCTCTGCATGATAGACCAATCAAGCACTATATGTCATCTTTATCAATCGAGAGTTCATGACCCTCGATGTGAAATACATGCTGCTGATCATCCCACTGTTATATGATCCATCCCAGAATGTCTTCCTGCCCCCTCATCAGCTCTAAACGAGCATAATTTAGTAAACCACATTTGCGGAGAACAAGAAAAGTAGCAGCATCAGTGACCATTTCGCGTTCTTCCCGTTCATGCTCTCTTTCATGCCAAATGCTCATGGTAAAAAACTTCACACATACACAAGACAAGTTTCCAATGGATTAGTTTTAGGCAAAAACACTTTAGGATTGAGCAAAAAAAGTTTAAAAAATGATTTTTCCAGCTACCGTGGGCCCTAGTGCCAATCAGAGCGTTCTAACGCACTGTCCCTTAAAGGACAGTGTGTTTAATGCAACCCTGACACTAGGCACCCGCATTAACTGCTTAAAATTTTTAGGGCCTTCTAAAACTCCAATTTTCAGCCAGTAAAAACAAATAAATGACAATGGAAAGCTAGATTAAGGCTCAAGCTCTTAGCTGGATCTCGCGGAATCAAAAATCGTTTCCCGGATCGTCCACAATTGACAGCAGAAGTTTCACCTATTTTTTCACTCTAGAGCTCTTTTACAACACTCAAAACAGTGAAAATGAAGGTTTGTTGCCTTCTTATACACATTCTGGAGGTATGAATCACTGATATAGTCTGTTAAAATTGGTAAATTTCCGGTATTTTTTGTCGCAACTATTGGCTTTCTAACGTCACCGATACTCTGATGATTTTCTAGTGTTCATGTGCATATTTGACCGTGTTCGACATGACACGAGCTTTCTTTTTAGGGACTTTTTGTAGCTCGTAACACTGTAAAAACCCTGAGTTTCCTTCCTCGGGCTCGTTAAACTACTACGGTGAAGAAATATGAGTCATTATTTTCCATATTTTTCTAGCTCGTTAAAAAACCAAAAAAGTAACTAAGTTTTTCTCCATTGGGCTTGTTAAAATTTCATGGAGAGCATTGATTTTTTCTTCTTCTGACTCATTAAAACTTCATGAAGAATATTGAGTTTACTTCGTCTCCTCCTACTCATAACAAAATGAGGCAGATGTCCATTGAACATAGTTTTATCACTTTATCCAGATTCAATGGACTAACTTACGGAAAATGAACTGTGTCGGGCTTACTATTCTCGCTTCGTCATGCCCAGTTATGAAACATGAGAAAGGTACCCCCTGGAGTTGCCTTTTATGATGTATTTCAGACTCTCTAAATATGAAAAGATCATCGAGTTTACTCGTATGGACTCATTAAACTTAATCAGACAGGGAAAAAGTTGGACTAAGTGGATACTTACTCTGTTATACTTTGAAGGTCGATTTGGCAGCACAAAATCTTGAACATGGCACTTTCCAAAACATTCACTCGCAATTAGCCAAACCCTACCATCTATGAGTTTAACCTTCATATGTCGATGCTCCTGCATTGGTGAATCCTGACACTCTTTGGTGTTCATTCAGCCTAAGCTGCCTAGTACCTTGTTACTGTTCCTTCTATCTTTCAAGAGGATCATGCTATCTACTACTTCCTATATCAGCCAAACCATCATATACCAAAAATCATTTGTTGTCGTCAGTTACTCCCATTTTCTCTTGACTATCTCCAAAACAAAATCATCTTTTCCCGTTTCGTGTCGATTGATGTAGGATGCCTTAGTGCTTGACTTTTGACAGAAAGCTTCCTATCAACTTCAACATCTTATCTAGGAAGTTGATCGAGAAACACATCAATACTCGAGTGCTTGCAGACCTCAGTGGAAGGTTACCTTGTGTTTGATTGGGGGTTCTCATTATTGGCTCCTAGTCGAATGATTCTACAAGTGTTCGACATCAAATCCTTTTATTCACACTCACTAGATTGTTCTGTGCATCTTGGGGACCATCATCCTTATCGGTGACCACCCTCATGTTTGTTAACAATTTTTATTATTGACTGGTAATCAGAGGATTTCCTGCATGTTTGACTACAACTCCTTAATTCACATTTGCGGAAATATGCAGTTTAGTGAAGTGGCGACCAAGACCTTGGGTTGAGGCTTACATCATTTCAGCTGTGTTTCCTCTCCCAAGTTGCAATATTGTTTTCGGAGACAACTTATCAGATTGATCCTGTCATGAAAGAAGCTTCCACACTGTGCTTATTGGTGGACACATTGGTCATATCTATTTTTTTAGAGAAATCATTTTGATACAGCTACTGTGCATGGGAATGCCCGACTCAAGACAGATACTTATATTTCTGACATATGTTGTTGTTGCAGGTTTTCCTCAGTCTTCCAACTCCTCTCGCTCTACTATATATTATAAAGTATTTCAGCCATCGTCTTCGCCTCTGACCTGACACTTTAGGGGGCATATGTTATAGGGAAAATGACCTCCTCATCAGGTCAGAGGGGAAGATAACATGGAAGGAAGAAAATGACCCATACAAAGACCCATTTTTCCAAGGTAACACACCCCCAGACACAACTAGGCAGAGTTATAACGCACCCTAGCCATGCAAAGGTAGCATTAGTGCCTAGGGTAATTCTATATCTTACATAAGGGGCATCGTTATCCATGTTTGAATGTGAAAATGGAAATATCTCGCAGAAACTGACTGGCATTTCCTTTTTTTTCTCAAAATGAGTCAGTTCAAAAGTGGAAACTTATGGTACAAACCTTTTCTTAGATATTTCCAAACACAACTGAACTCCTATGGAATGAAAAAGAAAGGAAAAGCTAGGAAACATCAAGATATTTCCCAATTTAAACTGGTTGAAAGGATTGACAAGGTTTGTCCTCTCCATTTCCTATAAATTGGAGGTTTGGGCTCTTGGTTAGGGGTTGAAGGTTTGATCATATGTAGAGCAGAATTTCAGTGTTGAATGTGAGGCTTAAGGATTGGCAAGGTCCATAGAGGACTCTTAGCCAAAGCATCATCATACTCAGAGATAGAGAAAGAGAGAGAGGAATTTGGAGACAGAGGAGGCCTTGGTACAACCAACGGTTGTAGTCCTCCTTCTTATAAATCAATAGAATAGTATCTGTTTTTTCCATTGGATGTTTAAATGTCACATTTGTTGTACATTTTTCTATGAAGCATGATATAAATGGCTCTGATTTTCATAGCTAAATGTTGATTATATACTTGTTTAATTGTTATTTAGCGATACCACTGTGAATATTACACAGGTGCTTTGTTTGGTTGCAGGATCTAGATTTGGAGCCAGTGTGGAAGGACTTCGACCACGCCGCTTAACGCTCTCCATAGGATCTGCTATCCACAATGAGGTAATCCTTCAATATCTCTCTTTGTCAATTATACATTGGTATGAACATGTATGCAATGTCTTTATAACTTTACAGCTAATCTGACAGTCTGCCTTAGGTACTGGAAAGCCTCGAGAGGGATATCTATCAAATACCACCCAAGCATTTTACCCCTTAGCAGTGATATTGGAAATTCAACCCATAAAAGGTAGTATCATTGAGTGGTTTCATTCACATAATAAATCATACCTTTATGAAAAGAGGATTGATATATTTTAACACATTTATACGATACACGTGACTACTTCATGGAAATGACTTTCTTCCTTGAATAAATAATGGGAAAACCTTTTAGTTAGGATACGCTATAGAAATTCAATCATGGTTTTATCGAGGCTACTTCATCCATGTCTTCATCACAATATCTATTGGTATATGGTTGAGGAATATCCTATCAAGGTACATCATTACAAATTTTCACTTGCAACAAAACCAGGGAAAATTTTATGGGCTAATATTCACAGGTGGGCTAATTTTCTATACTTTTTCCAAAAAAAAATATTCGCCAATTTCCATTTTTTCTAAAAAATAATTAGCTCAAGTTTTATAGTATGAAATTATTTTACCTTAAAAATCACCAAGATATCATATAGAATAATATAATATAATCAATATTTTAGATATTTTTACATATCATCAAACATTTTACAATTTCTCTATTGTAGATTACTAAGATTTGCCAAAGTTTCTAAACTTTCAAACAAATATCCATCCTTCAAATTTTCCCTGAACAAAACATTCATATTTTTCTATCAATGGGTAGTTTTGATCTGGATTTATGAAGGAACAAAATGAATAATTAATTTAAACATAAGCACGGAGATACAATGAAACATAACTTCAATTAATAAATAGCAAATGTTGAAAACCATTTACATGCAAAAGGAAGAAAACTAGCTCAGGTGATGGTAGCTTATCTATAAGAAGAGACGTGGTGGATGCATGCCTTTTGCACTGAGTTACAATGATTTTATGAGGCCTTTTTATCATTAATAAACAATGAGAAACCCTAAACATCCAAAAACCTAACCCTAGGATATGAAGCATCAAAAGGTTGTGGGATGGGGCTAGTTGGAAGGTCAATTTCCCATGGTTGTAACGTTCGCATACGATATTTTTTTGGTGTGTATGATAGCATGTTATGAACGTCTATCTGAGGAAATTTTTTGACTACAAACATTATTCACAGTCTCACATTTTCTTGTTTCCCAAAAAAACATTGTTTAGGGCCTCAAAACGCTTCTTAACTTCAATACCCAAAAAATTTCCAAAAAATGAAAAGTGTCAAAGTAAGAAACTATGATATAAAATAAGAAAATGAAAGGAAATAGTGTTGGGGTCCAAGTGAAATAGGTGAGTGGCCACGAATATCCACCTGGATCAAATTCATACACACAATATTTCATTACCACCTAAGCTACCTTTGAGATGATAATTTTTAAGGCCTTTAATGACACCATTGTTAGTTGTGCTCCCTCCTTACATAACTCCTTAAAATTTAGTCGAAATAGTTTTATTTAGAAATGGGGTGTTTTTTATATTATGACAAACTAGGGGAGATAAAAACTCCATGAGTGTAACAACCATGTTGTCTAGACATAGTAAATGCAATGAGACAACTAGTAAATCTGACAAGGAAAACAATTGAGTTGAAAGATTATTGTGACATACATGATCTGAAATTGATCCAAACAACACAATAAATGGTTAATAAGGATTAATGCACACAAGCAATTTAAAAAAATTAGGGTAACTAAAAAAAGACAATATAACTACAAAATGCAAGAAGACGAGAATAGAAGGAACTTTGAAGAGGAATGTCACCAACGAAAGAATCAAATGGGAAAGAAGAATGTTGGGGAATAAAAAATGAAGGGATAAGGATGCTTGGTTTTCTAGCCACCCCAATTTTATCTATATCCATTGAAAATCAAATCTAAGGTCCTTTTGGTATAGTAGAAGAATATTTTGAAAATGATCCTAGCTATGGGAATTATTACATGGCCTAGAGAGTTATGAGACTACATTGTAACTCTATTGAGCACCACCATTATCATTTGTAGTATTGCTTATGCACTTTGAAATTTTCTATGTGGCTTTATCGATTCACTGGTATACTAAATTAATTAGGGATCTTAATTCTTAATATGTTTGAATCGATGTTATTTGAAACTATCTACCTATACATAAATATCATATAGGTTAATTCAATGGGATGTTGAATCCTAATCATCACAATGATCCCCATTAACTAATCATTTACTTACCCACTAAATTAATGAATATGTACACTGATATTAAAAAAACCATAATTATAAAACATGTAATTTTCATATAACAACCATGACATTGCTTTGTTGAACCACTAGAATGACATCCAATTGTGAATGATTTAGCACCAATTCATTTGAATTCATCGAGCATTAGAATCCAAGAATTCAGAGAAACCCTTCATGTGATTTGTTTTAAGGGAGTTCAATGGTTACAGTAGTAGAATTGTTACCATTGTTTTCCTTCTTTCACAGAGTTTTTCTTTGTTTTATAGATTGTTACCTTGGGAAGAAAATGGGTTGATTTGGAACACACTAACATTTAATTGATTTGATAATTTACCGTTGTGCTGCTCGATTTAACGATTTACTCACATGCTCCTCTATTTCATGGTTTGGTGTTTGTTAAACCTACCCTGTGCGCAATGTGCAGAGAAGGGATGATAGGCCATAGCACAAATATAGAAAAAAAATCAATATATAAATTTCAGTTCATGTTCCTTATTTTGCAAACAAATACATATTCATTTCTTTTTTAATTGTTGAGATGAAGAACAGAAAACAATGTGGTCGGGAAACACTCCCATTTAAATTTCTAGTCTACATTTTAAATGTATACATGTTAGTGTTGGGTAACATTGCCATGGAGAAAGGAATTTTTTTCTTCATAGAAATAATAGAGTGATCAATTCCTATTTTTTGTTGAAGTAATGTCAAAAATTGTCGAGTTAAATGTCTAGGTTAAGTTACACAGGGTATTTTTCTATTGTAATGAGAAGCAAGTGCATATCCATATCTCCATTGCGTTGTCCTTAAGTGAAGATAATACTAAGGAAGGCATAATGAGAATGTTCATTGCACATTTGTAATTTTCTTCCATTAATTTTACTGATAACCATGGATAAGCATAGAGTGTTAGGAACATTTGACACCAACATCTTTCATTAAATAGGAAACACCATAGGTTTGGTGGTTTTTGTTAATCATTGAAGATTTGGAAGTGCACTATAATACATTAAACAAGCCATTAGAATTAGAATGGAACATAATCATAACTATGGTGCAGCTTGATATGTTCATTTCTTACACAGGAAAACCCCTTGTTCGAAAATAAGCGATCCCTCTAGCCTTATGAGTGGGTCTAGTAACAATCATGACAAAGAATACAAGATTTACTAGTTTAACATCGAAATAATGCAAGAGAGGGAGATGGCCTACCTTGCTCCTTATGCAATCATTTATCCGATGTTGATGCTGATCCTTTCACTTCCAGACTCACTCCTCGCTATACCTTCTGCATTCGAATACCTTCTAGAAAGATCATACGACAACAAATGAAAGAGGAATATCATATATATATTTCAAAGTAAACCATATGATAGATCAAGGAGCATCATACTAAACAAGTTAATATGGAAAATTTCATGGAAATAAAAACACACTTTGTATTATTAAATAAATGAAGGGAAGCTTACAACGTGTTAAACACTTGTAATTCACAGTATCACAAGGTGACTGATTATTTCTCAGATATTTCATACTAAAAATAATATTCTATGGCTGTCATTTATTTTCAGAAAAAGGAAGGGAAATCTAGACTGTCAAGAGCTTCAAAGGAATCAATCTGCCTTTTCAGTTCAGTAGAAGGAGGAAAGTATTGCCAAAAAGCGTAATGGTGAGGAAACTTCATTTTCTGCCCTCATTCATCTCATTTACCCTTTTTTGCCGTTAATTTTTCCATTTTCTAAAGTCTAACACTTCATTTCTTTCAAAACCCCTTTATTAACTATTAGAATTCAAGTTTTATAGTTAAAAAAGAGCAGCTCCGCCCACTCACTAACAACCGTAACATATATACCTTAAGACTTACCACTTATGTCATTTACCACAGCTCCGCCCCCCGCAACTAGCCTTTAATACATATCATATATTACATATATGATATCATATATGTCACTTTCCGCACTCAAACATATGGAAACCATTACCTTTCATCACAATCGGTGTTTCGCAGATCCAAAATTCATACTTGTTGTCTCCTACAAAACCCTCTGAAATGCGATTTGTGGGATTAATGGGACCCATATTTCCCTTTTATATGCCTAAAATTCTTTGAAATACTTATATTATGGTTCGGGCCTTTCCCATCCATGTCACCCTTCTCCCCACTGCCCATCGCACATCACAATCAATGTTTTTTACGTTTACATGTTAACACATCGTAGGTTAACTCATCGCGATGTGATAAGTAATGGAGTTGCGATACAATGAGATTTCACATTACACATGATAGAGGCTCCTTGTTATCATTTCTTGTTAAGATGTGAGATAAATTTTGAATCTTACGATTTGCGATGTTGGTGGGCTGCCCATCGCACATCGTACTAAGCAATTTTTAACATTTACCTCCCCATTGCTCATAACAAAATGTGTGATCTTAGGGCTGCGGGCGGGCCGACCTCATTCCCACGTCACATCCACCTTTAAACTCCCCACACCTTGCTGCCATCTCCGATCTCTATCTCTGCATCTGACTGACGGTCTCCAATGCATTCTGTGCCCCCCTCAACCTTCATGCTTTAACCACGGAGTGGGGGGGGAGGGTCTCGGAATGGGTGATATACCATACTGTCATCCCTTCTATGTGGCATGCCCATACCACTTCACACCCCCTACTCTGATACCACCTACCACTCTACTACCCCCGAAATTTGCTTTTCCCTCCTCTCCAAAACCACTCTCGCCGCTGCTACATCATGTCAACCCCCGCCACACCACGTCGACTCCTACCACCTCTACTCCTCATCCATCCACCAGTCCACTAATCCATGTTGCTCAACATCCCCCTACCAAATTCTACCGCCACTTCTCCATCCTGCCTATGTTATTGCTCCACATCATTTTCCCTGCCAATCCTACCCGAAGGGTGTGTTGGACTTTATGCCAATTATTAAGGAAACAATGGGTTTTTCATTTCAAACACTACTGTAGCAGTTATCAGCACAAAAGGGATAGAGGTCATTTAACAGAAAGTGACCATCATTACAGCCATCACAATTTCTCTCAGCAACCTTTTTTCACTAAGGTAGATGCAAGATGTTAGAGCTATCATAACCTCTTCAGCATCACTCGAGCCAGATTATGATCACTCTGTAATTAATAACAAACTGTTAAGGCCACTGTTATGGCCAAACTTATCTTATCACTGTCTGCATGGTTCCACTTGTCAAATTTTATATTGAATGTAATTAGTGACTATCATTAAAACATACGAAGTAACTAACTTAGATTTTAGATAAATACTGTATGCATTAGCAGTATCAAAGGGGGCTCGGAAGGGGAAAACCATTGTAATAGGCTCATATGGTTGTAAATACTCTTCTATGGATGAATGAAAGGAAACTGTTGTTTCCATATTCTTGTGCTATGACCTATGGTGAAGTGCTTCTCTTCCTGTAATTTGTCATTCTCTATTTTCACATATTTTTTTCTTTCTTTATTGTGGATAAGAAATTTTTGTGTAGGATTTAGTATGGGGTACCCTGCTCAGTATTGAAGTAGTATCTATGTTTTCCTTTGAGATCTAAATGTAGAATTTAGAGATGGTCTGCTCTCCATTCACATTGAACCTTAATCTCCTCCTCCTTTCCATTTCACAAGCTATAGAGATCCATTGACATGGCTAGCTTGTTTGGTCTCACATGATTTCTGTTATTCATCCATTTGAGTTTGTTTACACCTGTTTGACTCCATAGCCCAATGGACCTCTTCTGTTGTCTCAACCAAAAATTCTCAGAAAAACCCCTTTGCACTAATAGCTAGCCTAAAATTCCTCTATAAACAAAGTTATATCTAACATAGAGAGCCCTCTCTGAGTCTAGGAAGGCTAGGTCCTATATTCCAAAGCGATTTGATGTTTCCTCTGTAGTTTTGTTTCAGCCTCGAAATTACGGAGTGACAACAAAATTGATGCCTTGATGTTGGAGGCCTCCTTTGGAATGGAAATCCAAGTCCAAGGAAAGCTCTTAAATCTCTTCTCATTCCTTGTCAAATTGGCAACATCTAGGCGCAATCAGGCAGAATGATGGAAACCAGCAATGACCAACCAAGAATCACTAGCATGACACTCTTTTATAGCAGAGCTGGGGAGATTATGGATCCACTAATGAGGGAGAAAGGCCTTATATCAAATAGGAAAATCTTTGGAGATAATATCAATCATAAAAAATGGGAGTATTTGACCATATCCTCAACCAACAAGTACCAGACCTACGATCTCGAGAGTTTTGCTCCATTTTTGGAGAACCTGCCTAAAGAGGACCAGCATGACCTTATTGCCAAATTCTCGTGCTATTAGTGCTTTTCACAGGAAGGTACAGAGTGACAAGTGCGAGGATATCTAGGGGAGAACTACGCTGGGCTTGTAATTTAAGATTTTTTACAAACTTTTGCAGAAAGGATTCAAGAAATTTCTCTTTTAGATCTTCAAGGATATCTTAAGCATGTTATCGAGAATGAATAATTTTACATAGCTTTTATTTATTTGCGACGTTTGTGACATGGGAGACACAAAAGAAGACACTTAGGATAAGAGAAAAATAATGCAACAAAATATTTTGTAACATATGTCCCCAAAAGCATGAAAGTAGAACCATAAGTGATGGTTGAATTGCTTTAGCAAAAATGACAAGGAATTTGGAAAAATGTCATCAGGAGACCTGCCAATAAAACACAATACAATATATGAAATCTCTGTTATAATCATGCCTAATAACATATATCTGAATAGGAAATAAATAACACATGAATCCACGGTGTGGGCTCAGTCATCCTTCCGAAAGGGATCATGGAAATGGATCCATGACATGGTGGCAGCCATCCATATAGAAAGTATCATGTATACAATCATGAATAGTCAATAACTTTGCACAACCTGGATAATAACAGACATGATCCAGGGTCCTCGTCTCTATCTTGATCTACCCACTGTACAAATCTAACCATGCAAATAGATGTGTTGATGTTGAACATGGTAAAAACCACCTGATTACCGATTGATGAGGTAAATCATTAACAAGTGCGAGAGAAACAGCCAATTGGCCCTTAAGGTACGACAAAAAAATCTACAAATGTGAATGAATGAGCTGAAGTAAAACACTTATAGAATAATTTGATCAAAGGCCAATGATGTGAACCTATCATCAAACGTGAAGAACTTTCCATTGAGGCATGAAAACTCCAAGGTACTAAGAATGAGTTTCTAAACCACCGCCTTGCATAATGAAATGAATTTGAGAGTAAGTGATCCATCGAAGGAGGGACACAATGATTCCAACATCATAAACAAGAAAAAAAATATTTCTCAAGATGACAGGAGTGATTCAGGATTGTTGAAGAGAGGGTCAAATAAGTAAAGGATGTTTGAATTTTATAGATAGGACTTATCTTGAACATATTGGCGGCACGACTCCATAGTTTGGAAGTATTAGACTCAAAACAGGATCAAAGTTTATGATGACAGAAGATGATGATCGAATGAGAGGCAAATGGATTTCCCAAACCTAGGAAGGACAAGGACGAATGAAGGATATCCCCAACCCGACACGAATTGCAGATGAGTGTCATGTTCAAGAGCGACATGCTTCCATTGGTACAAAACATAAAACATGCTTTAATTCCATTCCCCCCCACTATTTCTAGTGAGTACCTCTTTATTTTTTATTGCAAGCTTAAAGAGGATACAATATGCTTAGCATATAAGTTCACCCTTTGGATGAATCCACTATAGTAAGTTTAACGATTCCTAGGAAGGAGGAACTCAGTCTCGTCATGGTGACATATCCTTTGTCATTTAAGTTTTACAAGTCCGGCAGAGGGGTAACTCAGTATATTTTCCATGTTTAGGGAGTTTGAAAAAGAGACAGAAAGGAAAAATCCAAAAGGTTCCTTTTCGTAGATAGTCCCTCGAATCCGAAAAGGTAGAAAACAATATCTAAGAGAACCTCTTGATCATGTTTGACCAAGGGATTCCTTTTTTGTAATTAGTTAACCTTAGCCCAAAAAGGGGTAAACATATACTGAGTAGACACCAGTTCAATTATTTTAACGAGATTGAAAGGACAAGTTCTCAACAATATTTTCATGTTTCGAGAGTCTAAAAAGAGATGAAAGAGGACTCCCCCTAGAGGAATGAGTGGTATAAAAGGTAGCAACAGGTTCTGGTGATGGTGGAGCTACTCAAAAAATGCAAAGGTCAGGAGGCTAGCTAAAAATAATTAGGGGAATTTGGAGGTCTAAAATGGGCCTCCTAATAAAATTATAAAATAATAGTGGAAGTAATAAAATAAGATTTGATTACATCATCAAATTTTAGAGAGAAAAAAGAAAAAACTAATTTTCCAATTCGTATTTTCAAAATATCTCCCAAATTTTTACTCAAATTTTGAGCAGGGGTACTCATTGGATGAAAATTTTAATTCCTCATCCAAGGAGTACCCATGTTGCATACTTTCGATGGACCCTGCGACAAAAAAAATGAGAAACACATTGAAAACGTGATTGCAATCATGTTTGTTTATGTATTTCTCATTTTTCATGTAGTAGGGTCCATCTAAAGTATGCAACATGGGTACTCCTCAGATAAGTTGAGTAAAACTTTGGGAGATAAGTTGAAAATACGAGTTAAAAAAGTAGTTTTAGTATTTTATTATTTTTTAATCTTTTTACCGTTTTACTTAAAAAATAGTGAATCACCCCCCATGGTTGACATCATCATCTTGAACCCTATTGGTTCTTATAAAGTTTATTTTGGTTGTAAATTTTTCTTAGGAGGCCCATTTTAGACCTCAAAATTCCCCTAATGACCACTCATTGAAATGGTTCCTCAGGAAAGGGTAAAACAACCAAGTGAAAGTGTATGAGCAACCAAAAAAATGGTGACAATAGAATGAAAAAAACAAGGTTGATATGGTAGAAGAGGCTGATCAAAAGGAAATAACGAGAGGCAAGATAATAATGATTTCATTTTTATAGAATCTTGAAACATTGGAAGCTATGGTTGGAATTTTTTTCATTTTTTCACAAGCTTGAAACAAAGAAAAACTATGCTTGAAATTGGTTTCATTTTTTTCACAAACTTGAAACAAAGAAAAACTATGCTTGAAATTTTGCATGCCCCCAACATAATGTCTCAATTCGAGGTACATGCCCCCCAAGGTTCATCTCATTCACCTAAGCAAACTACTGGTTACTAACAGGTGGATGGAATGAAGGTTCAATTACGAGATCAAGTGAAAGACACGATTGGGATTTTACAAGATCTAATCAAAGACATGAATTGAAAGCGGATTTGTTTCATTTTTAAATGAGCTTGAAACAGTAAAATGACTATGCTCATAGGGACCTATTTCATTTTTTAACAAGTTTGACATACTAAAAGAACTATCCTCATAGGAACCTATTTCATTTTTTTAATGCGGTTGACTCAGTAAAATAATTATCCTCATGACACCTTGTTTCATCCTTTAACGAGCTTGAAACAAGAAAAGGAGCTCTGCTCCGTAGAAATTGTTTCATTTTTTAATGAGATTGACACAAGAAAATGAAATTTGCTCCAAAAACCTGTGCATCTCCCATAAGAGGGCATGGTTTCCAAGAGGATCTCATCAGATAGGAGAGTGATACTCTAGAAATCAGGGTCCAATGCCCCCAGTACATGATGCATAATATCACTGACTAGATCTTCAGTAGACACATGCATGGAACATGATGCCACATAATTAACCTATGGTGGGGAAGATACCACTTACATGTAAGGACCATTTAGGGATGATGGTTGACTAGGAGAAAAATTAGGACTAATGAACGAAAGATGATCAATGGTCACAATTCTTCCTTCGTGTGGGAAAAAAATCACATGAAAGAGCGAAGAGACAATATCTCCCATGACATAAGTATAGTAATTCCTAAGGATTAATTTAAAATCCAAGGGGAATTTAAAAACCATCATGTCTATATAGACGATATTTCCTCTCAAAGTAATAGGTAACTTAGGAAGAATCCCTAACAGTTGATCGGTTCATCTGTTAAAAGCTAAAAGATTCCAGGTAAAAGGCACAAGCTACAGAGAACCTAAAGCTTTCCAAGTAGTTGAAGACATAATACTAACATATGAGCCTTCATCTATTATTGTTCCAGGTATGACCACATTATAGGCTTATACTGTGATCTCAAAGGACACGTAATAAGGAAGAAGATATCCTTCCAACCGACTCCAATCAAAGGAAGTGACTAAAATAATTGGAGGGGGTGTCATGGGAACGAGAGAAATTACCCCTTGTGTTATGAGAATGAGAGGATCACCCTCTGGTACCATGGGAATGAGAGGATTTCCATCAAATTCATAGGAATATGAAGAAACAAAAAGAACTTAAGTGGTATTAGGTTCACTCTCTATGGGAAAGGTATGATCAATTGAAGGTGGAATTGAGTCAAATACTTTCTCAACCAATGGTTGGTGAAAAATAGACTCATAGGATTCACTTTCAGGGAGAGTGGGGTTGACCAGACATGAATTTTGATCAATCACTTGATCGTCTAGTGGAAGACCACAGAAAAGCTTCTAGTGGCTAGCAGGAAGACAAGGTTGAGAAGCTGTAAGGTTTTCCAATACTTTGGAGGCTTCATAAATATAAGGAAAAATGTGAATGGGATGACTCCCATCACATAACCTACAAGGAAATTTTACTTTACCTTGTTTCCCATATAATTTTCTATCACTAGTTGAGGGTTTATCACCAGCATGATCTCTAGAGTTTGATTATAAAGGTTGATGTAATCCGGTCGACCACACTTATAAAACCTTGGGAATAAAAGGAAAATCTCTAAGAATATGGTCATATTTACATAACTTGAAAGGTAATTTGACTTTGCAAGGTTTATTGGAATATTTTTCAACATCAGTTGCATTGGTAGCAATAGTTGCTTGGTTTCCCCCTTGCTTATTTTTCTTCTTTTTCTTCTTAGCTTTCTGGTTACTAGAATCTGGACTTTCACCAAGCGAAGAGGAGGAATAGGGTGAAGAAACAGGTGAAGAAGGTGAGTGGTCAACTTTAGGATCAACATGAGGTTGACATTGTTCATGTGGAGACTAGCTTGGTTGAGAAGTAGCTTGGACATTTGGAACACTGGGGGTTGAAAATAGCCAATCTGAAAAACCAATGGTTAAACTCAAGAGGGACAATATTGCTTGCATATAGGGAGTGCCAACATTTCGAAAAAAAAGGAAAAGGACTAGGATTCCTATTTGAGTGGATTCCTTGATTGGTAAACTCAAGAATTGTTGCCATTAGTATAAACTTAAGATCTACTAAGGATTTTTGCACGGGAAAGATGCTTTTCGTGGGCAGTAAATTTTAGAATCAAACAAAATAAATCAAAAAGGGTAATCTAGGAAAAATGGATTACCAAGTATCTGTGAACTACAGTATACACCTTGGCGAACCAAGGACTTGATGTACGAAAACTAATCTCCTTGAATGTTGTGTTTAGTGTATCACATCTACAAGGAAGTTGATCCGATTACCTATGGTACATTTTCAACCTAGTGGGGTCTCCCAAAATATATGTGACGTTACGTTGGAGCCCAATCTGTAGTAGCGATGTCTAGTGTGTAATTTTTCAATGAGAGAATCCCCATATACGACGTGGAGCATAGTCCTATAAACTTATGTACGTGGGACGGGATATCACCCCTAGAATGCAACACAGGCTGTTAGTGACAACTGCTACACTTAACGATGCCAAAACACGTCTCTAGCCTACACCTCTAGATATTTTTGTTAATTCCAAATACTCCTTAGGTTAATTGAAGTTCATTTTAATGTTGATCTAAAATTAAGTTTCGATTTTGGGCTCAAAACGATGTCACCTAAATTCCTAATATGCAGCTATATGATAAAAGGATTCCTTTTATTTCAATGAAAGCTAAACTAATAAGGGAAGCGATTCCAAAGAGTAATGCATCAAACAAAATCCCCCCCAACTAGATTTCACTTTTCATTTTCTGAAATGAAAATTCTAAAAATTAAAAATGATTTCACTTTCACTATCCCAAATGCAACTCATTCAAAAGTAACATGATTTCTACTTTCACTAAGATGCACTTAGATGATTTTTTTTTTTTTTTTCCGCTTTGAATGATGAAATGGATTTGATCCAACTAATGAACTTTTCATTTTTCACTTATCGAAAGAATGTAATCTATTTCCATTAATAAATTCCAAAAACTAGCCTTTCAATGCAAGTGATCTCATGCATTTAATGAAAAGTACTTCTTGAAACGAAAACTAAACAGATGCAAAACCCAATTTATTTTAAAAAGTGCAAAGGTTACTACTGTTCTATAGCAGAGAATTAGTATTTCTTGGATGAAAAAATAAGTAAAATAGATTTTATTTGACTTGAAACAACAAGACTCAATCAAAACACAAATTTTACCACTTAAATCATAAGACTAATTCACACTTTTCCAAGAGACTGAATACACTCAAAGCAATAAATAATGCAATCAAAGTAAAGAAAACATTTCAAGGATCAAGACACACTAAGGATTTTCCAAAATAAACTCTAAAAATCTCTATTTTCTAAGGCCAACGTGAACCTCTAATTAACTCCAGTGTTCTGCAGCGCGACTGTTCCTGCAAAAACCAGCGCTGGCAGTGTAGTTGTATCTGTTAAGAAGTGCACTGAGCAAGGAAAAGTGGGATAAAAGAAGAAATTATTGAGGAATAAAACTATACTTGATACCTTAAAACACTTACAAGACAAAATACAGACTGTAAAACAAGCCACACAAGTGGTCATTCAAAGGTTGGCCAAACTAAGCACAGAGACAAAAAAGACAAGAGGGTGAAAAGGGGTGTAGGCTCCCTAGCGGAGTCATCAATTTGTTACACAGGCAAATCCCTTATTCAGAAATAAGTGATCCCTCTATTCCAATGAGTGGGTCTAGTAAAAACTGTGACAAATAATACAAGCTTTCCTAGTTTAACATCGAAATAATAAGAGAGAGGCATATGACCTACCTCACTCCTTAATATGCAATCGTTTCTCTGATGTCAATTTTTATCCTTTCGCTTCCATGCATGCTCCTGGCTATATCTTCTGCGTTTGAATACATCCAAGAAATATAATATGAAAACAAATGAAATAGACATAGCATATATATATTTCAGAATAAACCATATGACATATCAAAGAGCATTATACTAAACAATTTCATGGAAATCAAAACACACTTTGTAATTTTAAATAAACAAAGGGAAGATTGAAACCAATGCATTGATGTTGAAGGCCTCCTTGAGAATGGAAATCCAAGTCCATGTCAAGCTCTTCAATCTCTTCTCCTTCCTTTTCAAACTGACATCATGTAGGTGCAATCAAGCAGAAGAATGGCAACCAGCAATGACCAACCAAGACTCACTAGCAAGACACTCTTTTATAGCAGAGATGGGGAGGTTATGGATCCACTAATAAGGGAGAAATGCCTTATCTCAAAGGGGAAAATATTTGGAGATTATATCAAGGGTAAAAATTGGGAGTATTTGATCATATCCTCAACCAACAAGTAGCAGACCCCTGTTCTCGAGAGTTATAGAGGATGAATTTTCTCCTCCATTTTTGGAGAACCTGCTTGAAGAGGACCAGGGTGACTTTATTGCTAAATTCCCACACTGTCAGTGCTTTTCACGAGTTAGGGATAGGGTGAAAATAACGAGGATATCTAGGGGAGAACTGTGTTCACCTTGAAATTTAGGATTTTTTACAAACTTTTGTAGAAAGGATTCATGGCATTTCTCTTTTAGATATTCAAGGATATCCTAAGCATGTTATCTACAATGAATAAGTTTACACAGTTCTTGTCGAGTTGCGACGTTTGTGACATGGTAGACACAAAATATGACACTTAGTATAAGAAATAAAGAATGCAACACAATATTGTGTGGCACCATTGGCTCACGTTTCAATGAACACAATCACTTTGTTGAAAACCAAGACATTCTTAACATTATTATGTGATATTGTGGAAAAATAGAATTCAGCTTATACATTTGATAAAGAAGGTTATTTAGTGGAATAATTGGTAAGAGGAGAGGTTCACTTAGAATATGGTTCAACTATACTAATACTTGTCAATGAAGGAGGAGGCATTTTCCAAGTTATAGGTAGTTATCTAGGATACCAAGGAAGGAAAACATCATTCCATTGCTACTACAAAAACCAACATTGTGATGAAGGCAAGCATGGTAATCACACCTTGCATATTTTTTTCTTAATAACAATTGGGTAATTTTTAAAATCATACTATAGCAATAATTCCCTGTTATTAAGCCAAGAGTGATATGACGTTCAAGGGATAAGCAAGAGAAATCAATCAATTTTAAGCCTCATTGTAAATGAATCAAGAGTCAAGCATGAAGGCCTAGGATTTAGTGGAACAAAGGAAAAGGTTAGGACCACCAATATCACTATTGTGAAGGTGAAATATTTTGCAAATATGAATTCATCATTAAACAAAAGGGTAGTAATGAATGAATATGGTAGCACATTACCACTCCATTCTCCTCATGGTGGATCACAAAAGGGAAAATATGAGAAAATTTTCAAGACTTATTTTACACCAATATTTAGAAGAATTAGCAATCTAATCAATTGGAACAAGAAGGAAAAAACAAGAGGTAGTTATTAAGAAAGACATCCCTCTTAGTCCGGAGGATTAGCTCAATTGATCGAGTACCCATTGCTAAAGCACCTTATCATTGGGAGGTCATGGGATCAATTCTATTCAATGCCCTAGGGGATAAGAATTAGGGGAATTTTGAGGTCTAAAATGGCATCATAAGGAAATTATAAAATAATAGTGGAAATAATAATATAAGATTAGATTACATCATCAAATTTTAGAGGGAAAAAAGAAAAAATTATATCTTCTACTCATATTTTCAACTTATATCCCTATGGGTTTACTTAAATTCGATCGAAAACGCTCGTTGGATGCAAAATTTGATTCTTCATCCAAGGAGTATCCATGTTGCATACTTTTGATGGACTGTGCTACACGAAAAGTGAAAAATGTGATTGCAATCACATTTTTTCATGTATTTCTCATTTTTCATGTAGGAGGGTCCATCAAAAGTATGTAACAAGGGTACTCATTGGACGAGGAATTAAATTTTTCATCCAACAATTATTCTCGCATGAAATTTGAGTAAAAACTTAGGGAGATAAGTTTAAAAAGTAGTTTTATTATTTTATTATTTTATAATCTTTTTACTTGTTTACTCCAACAATGGTGAATCATCCCCCATGGTTGACATCATCATATTGAATCCTATTGATTTGTTTGGCTGGAAAGATGTGATCCCTTCGAGTGGATTTCCCCTGATTTTCCTTAGGGGAATAAAAAATCATATATCCCTCCTTGTTACTATTACAAGAATAAAGAATAAAAATATCTAAGGTATTAGTTTTTCAAGGTATGTTCCTTTTGTGGGAAGAAAGGACATCTTGAGGCATATTATGGGAGAAGCATGCCACATACCCTAACATTTCCAAAGGAATAATAATAATAAGAATTACACAAATACAACATCAAACTCAAAGGAATATGGTGAGATATAGAATGCCAGGAAATCCATGTAGCAACGTAAAAACTTTCCATTAGTGCAGTATAAATAGATATTTGGAAACCAAGTTTTGGAGACTTAATTTAGAACTTCATCCAAAGAACTACAAAACTAAGAGAACAATGTGAAGACTGAAGAATAAAGGAAATGAAAGGATCCTTACATTTGCATCTCGAAGGAGAAAACAAAATTTGGGGAGTTATAGTAGCATAGGATGTTAGTTTTACAAATGAAGTGGACAAAAGGTTGATTTCAAGATCAATGGTAACCTTGATACAAATGTTTCCTTTTGTATTGCACTAGAATTTCCCTTCTTGGATATGTGCTTAAGATTGATTCATAGAGATCATTGATATTGAGGCTACCAATTTGGAAATGTTACATGTTTTGAGGTTGGATTTTTACCAAATAACATTCATTTTCTTCATTTTAAATGCTTAAAGATATGTATATTCTCATACAGTGAAAGGATTTTATTTTTAAATTTCCTTTATTTTATAAAGGTGGGATGTCACATGTAAAATATTTTTTTTAGATATTTTTTTAAAGGAATGGTTATAGGATTTATATTAACAAAACGTTGGATTATGGGCAAGAACCCTTACAATAATATTTTGAGATTTTATCATGAAAGTATTCATCTGCCCATATAAGAAAAAGGCCATTCTTGGCACTCTAGTCCTTGCTTATACAACAAAATTTTCCACTAACAACTCAATAAAAGGAACATAGGATCAAAGAGTACTTGAAAGGGAACATTAAAAAAATTAAGATAACAAGAGAACCAACAAAAACAACAAAAAAGTCCACCATCAACTATGCCCATTACTAGGAGGATTTGCTCCCCGGTGACTAAGAATTTTTTTCTTCTCTTGAGCGGAACTAGAGAAAATTTCACCCTAAACAATAACAACATTTTTGGTGACTAAATTATCCATGAATGTAGCCTGGTCATTAAGGAAGGAAACCTCCTCGTAGATCCCATTCAACGAGAGTTCCATGTTGTTGAGGTGTTGAAGCAATTTTTATTCCAAAATGGGTTGGAAAGACTATCATTGCTTCTTTTCCATATCATATTGATGTTTCCAAGCCTCTAGTAAGCCCTTGGCCGAGTCCAAAATTTCATCAAATATTAGATCATCGTTATTAGGCTTTGAGGGATTTGAATAATCCGTAATGGTTAGAGTAATCACCTGAGAACAGGAGTCATACACACATAACAAGCTAAATTATTCTTAACATCTTGGAAGAAACATAACCACATTGAATCCCAGTGAGTCCCAAATTATCCATAAATAGAACACACTAGGACATTAGCATGAGCCAGGATGAAGCATAAATTCCATATATGAATCCAAACCTCATAAGTGAAATGACGAGAATGATGGAGGTAGAAATAGTATGATGATATTAACTCTACTGTTATGCTCACAGAGAGTTTCGTCTTTCCCATCATAAATCTCACCCACTCCAACCCACAAGAAAATAAATACAAGTACCTCTCTAGATAGAGGATAAATGTGGGAATGATTCACCTATTGTAAGGAAGACACTACCAAGAGGAAATTTTGAAAAAATATGGATGAGATTTAGACTTATGTCAGTGCACGATTATTCTTCATTCTTAATAGACAAACCAATAACTAACCAAGATGTTTGATAGAGAGCATAACCCAAGGAGATTTAATACTCTAGAACCAACCAATATATGGATGTCATTCAAAAAAATTGAGAGACAAGTCATGATAAAGGAATATGATCAAAATTTATTAGTCCATGATTTCTTTCTATTTTTCCTTTCCCGAGGGCAGATCCTTTTTTAGCCAAAACATCAGCCACTGGGTTTAAATGTTGATACACATGAATAAATTCCAGTCATTCAAATTGAGAGTAGAATAAGGAAATCCTTTGGAGAATGGGAATATTCTAGTGACATGTCGTTTCCATAACTTTGATGACTTGTCAAATAACAACCATTGAGTCACCAAAAACCACTAAATTATAGATTTTCTTGGATAGGGCTAACTTCAGACCTTTCCATAATGCTAAGAACTCCACTTGATTATTTTTCGTAGGACCAAGACCGCAAACCAATTGTAATACCATTTTTCCATCAGGGTTGAACAACATCCCTCCCATTTTTGCCTCCCTCAAAAACTTTATAAATTTTATTAATCCCATCAATTCAAAGATAAAACATCTAGAATAAAATATTTAAAACTTTTAATAATTTTATGAATTTAGATGTATATTCAATATATAAAGTAAGAAGACTAAAATGTTGGAGAATTATGTTTAATTTATTTAATAAATTGTCACCTTCAATTTAAATAAGGAGATACATAGTTCATTTTAGGCTCAATATGAAGTTAACACTTGGTATTTTAACAAATATTAATAACAAAAAATGTAAAACTTAAATAAAATATTTCAATATCCACTTTATGTAAATATTTCTATTATATATATATATATAGATATATATATATAAAGTAATTATAAGTAAAAAAAAACTTTTCCTAAGAATAAGTGCTTAATTTCTATATACCAGTATGAAGATGTATAACTATCTCAGTGCTTAACATGGAGTTAACAAGTGACATTTACATATTAAATAAAATATAACAAAAATAATATTTAAATATTGACCATAAATAAAATATTTAAATTTCCACCCTAAAAAAAATGTTTCAATCTCTCTCTCTCTCTCTCTCTCTCTCTCACACACACACACACACACACATAAGAGATCAAGCTTTTCAAAACCTTTTAGATTGAAAATAATTAAGGAATGTTTTTTTCATCGAGGGATTTTATCTGTCTTAGTACATGATATATTTGGAGTCATTAGGGGAATATTGTGGTACGGACCTCGAAGAAAAACATATACCAAAAAAATAAACATTAAAAGAACCAACATGATTGAAGATGATGATTTCATATACATGGGTAAATATTTTTGGAGGGAAAAGAAGAAAACTAGTTTTTTAATCATATTTTCAATATATCTCCTTATAGGTTTTCTAAAATGTCAAAGTGTAAGCTCTAGTTTGGTGCAGATGACTACCAATTCTACATACTTTTGAGGAGACGCATGCTGATTTTTTTTCTTAGTGGATCTACTCAAAATTATGCAAAGTGGACACTTTCTTGAACAAAAAATGTAAAACTTAAATAAAATATTTCAATATCCACTTTATATATATATATATATATATATAATTAAAAAAAAACTTTTCATGAGAATAAGTTCTTAATTTATACATACCACTATGAATATGTATAACTATCTCAGTGCTTAACATGGAGTTAAAAAGTGACATTTACATATTAAATAAAATAATGAGAAAAATAATATTTAAATATCGACCATAAATAAAATATTTAAATGTCCACCCTAAACCAAATGTTTCAATCTCTCTCTCTCTCTCTCTCTCTCTCTCTCTCTCTCTCTCATACACACACACGCACACATAACCAATAGAGATTCCTTTTAACTTTGGGTTTATCATGTGCACAAAGAGATCAAGATTTTCAAGGTCAAAACCTTTTAGATTGAAAATAATTAAGGAATGTTTTTCTCATCGAGGGATTTTATTTGTCTTAGTACATGATATATTTGATGTCATTAGGGGAATATTGTGGTCACAAACAGACCTCAGAGAAAAACATATACCAACAAAATAAACATTAAAAGAACTAATATGATTCAAGATGATGATTCCATATACATGGGTAAATATTTTTGGAGGGAAAAGAAGAAAACTAGTTTTTTAATCATATTTTCAATATATCTCCTTATATGTTTTCTCAAGTGTCAAAGTGTAAGCTCTAGTTCGGTGCAGATGACTACCCATTATACATACTTTTGAGTAGACCCATGCTGATTTTTTTTTCTCATTGGGTCTACTCAAAAGTATGCAAAGAGGACACTTTCTTGATGATTTTGTACCCAATGAGTGCCTACGCTTGACATTTGAGTAAACCTATAAGGAGATGTTGTATAGACAATCCTTGTTGTAGACATCAACGATCTCTCTAGTCCTAAAAAAAGGATCTAGCAAAAAACTAAACAAATACACACAAACCTTCCTAGATTATTTTTGAAAATACAAAATGAGACAGATCGCTGACTCACTCTAATGTCAATGTTTCTTAGTGTCATTTTCCAAATCCACTAGCATCTAGGTTCAATCTTATTTATGTATCCGTGTATGTATGCCTTCAATAATGATAAAAAAAAAGAAACACGAACATGGATAGCATAATACATTCCAAAACTAACCATGTGAAAGATCAGAGAGTAACACACTAAATGCATAATCATATACACATTTAGCGAAGATAAACACATAATGTTTTATTATTAGAAACAAATGAACCTTACAACCATTTGTGCTCTAATGTTGGAGGCCAGCTTCTGGTGAGTTTTTGAATCCTTGCCAAGGACTTCAAGCACTCCTTCTCCTTAGAATTTCAGAAGAATTTAGACACATTCGAGCACTAGAAAGGCAACCATCTATGACCAACATTTGGGGAAATAATGAAATTCTTTTATAGGGAATCTAGAGAGGTTATGGATCCACAAAAAAATGGAGGAAGGTCTATATATTAAGGGGGAGATCCCTAAAGGTAGGATCAAAGGCCTGAAATGGGAGCCTTCGACCCAATCCTCACCCAACTAATACCAAACTTCTATTCTCGAGGCTTCTAGTAGGAGAAACTTCTGATCCATTTTTGGAGAACCTACCTAAAGAGGCACAACACACTTTTTCACTTTAATTCCCACATTGCCAGTGCTAAACACAGTTCATGGTGAAGGTGACAAGCGCGAGGGTTTAACTATAGAGGCCGTGTTGGGTCTACAAATAGCATTTGCAGAATGGCTTCAAGGCATTTCTCTTTTTGGTCTTCAGGGATGTTTTTTATCATGTTTTTTCATAGTGAACACATTGGAATATTTTTGTCTCTTAGCGACATTTAGGGAAAAACTCGACAACTCAGGGAATGATACAGGGAGTGCAAAAAAATGTTTTATAACAGATGCCCCCTAAATCATGAAATAATAACCAGAAGTGATGGTTGAAGTGCTTTACAAGTCATGGCAAGGACTTCAGAAATTACCGTGATGAGAACTGTAAATAAAACATGATATAATACAAATTACATGCTAATATATGCTCAATAATAAATCTTTGAAAAATACATGGATCCATGGCATGGTCACATCCGTCCAACTGAAAATGATCATGAATATGACTATGAATCCACAACATGGGCACTACCATACGACTAGAGAGATCCATGTGTACAATCATGAATATTGAATAGTGCCTCGCAACCTAGATATAAGAAGGAAATTCGGGGTATTCTATCTCAACCCGACCAAAGTATGAATCTAACCATGTGAATATATCTGTTGAGGTCGAACATGACAGAAACCACTTGATTACCAATCAATGAGGTAAATCATTAACATGCACGAGAGAAAACATCAATAATGATAATGGTTCTCAAGGTACAATAACACAATCTACTAGTGTGAATAATGGATCTAAAGTCGTACACTCGTAGAATTATCTGATCGAAGGCCAATGATGAGAGCCTGTCCTTAAATGCAAAGAAATCGTCATTGGGCATGCAAGATCTAAGGTACTTAAAAGGGGTTTCTAGATAATATTCTTGGATAATGAGCTGGAGTTGACAGGAAGTGATCTGTCAAAGGAGGCCCATAATGTTACCCACATCATCGACATGAAACAAAGGACTTTTATGAAATCAATTTATGATTTTAGTAGAGAAATTCAAATGAGGTCTAAAAGGTTTGAATTTACAAACGAAACTTCTCTTGAACATATCGGCGACACGACTCAGAGTTTAGTAGTATTTGACTCAAAATGGGATCAATGGTATGGTGAAGATAGGATATGATCGAATGAGAGGGAAATGGATTTCCCAAACCCATGAAGTCAAGTGACAAAGACAAAATAGCCCAAAAATGACACAAGATGTAGATGAGTCTCATGTTCAAGAGCGACATGTTTCCTTTGATGCATAATACAAAATACATTTACTTCCATTTTGCCCCACTATTTCTAGTGAGTACCTCTTTATTTTTGATATAAAGCTTGAAGATGATACCATATTCTTAGCATATAAGTTAGTGCTTCGGATTAATCCATCCTAGTAAGTTTAACGAGCCCTAGGAAGGAGTAACTTGGTCTCATCATGGTGACAATTCCTTCGTCATTTAAGTTGTACGAATCCGACCAAGGGGTGACCCTACATCTTTTTCATATTTAGGGAGTTTGAAAAAGAGGCAGAAAAGAAAGCTCCAAAGGGTCCCTTTTCATAAATATTCCCTCGAATCCGAAAAGGTAGAAAATGATATTATAGAAAAGCTATTATTAATGTTTGACTAAGGTATTCCTTTTATGTATTTAGTCAATCTCAGAGCGAAAAAGAAGTAAACTTATACTGAGATGATGTCAAATAATTTACTTTAATGAGCTTGAAATGACAAGTTCTCAACAATATTTTCATGTTTTGAGATTTACAAAAGAGTTGAAAGATGATTCTAGGGGGTCCTTTTTCTTTTATTTTCATGAGTCTGAAAAAGCGATAAAACAAAACTCATCGTTTTACCAAGTACCTTAACCAATTCGTTAGCAAAACTTCTACTTCACATGTGAACAAATGTCATTCTTCTTGAGAAAAAATATAAATTTGAGTTAAAATTCACTTTTTAAAATGGTATAGCGTTTCACAAGTTTAAATAAACTAAAAGTCAAAATAAAAAATTACTTTTACCATTTGTGAACTTGGAGATCATTTTAACCTCATTTACCTTTGATCTTCAGGCGCAAATTATTATCAATATGGAGGACCGATTAATGATTCATTCATCACAAGTAATTGTTATCTCCTTTCTCTTTCATTTGATTGTATTTTTATACTATTTCAAGCATAGATTAGGTGTATTGGGGGATTGGTAAAAACTAGCGCTTGTGGGAGACCAATGTGGTATTCACCCATTGGGTCTGCATTGTTCGCCCTAGGCCCAACAAGACCAACATGCTACCAGAGTGGAGAAATTCCAACACAGTCGCATTGGTACCGAGGGTTAATTTCATTTGACCAAAGCTCCATTTTACCCATTATTTTGCTAATTTTTCTCCATGAAATATGATTAATTTTTTTTTTAATGATGTTTGTAGGAGAAAAATGGTGATTTAATGGAATGAAAGAGGCCATGAGGCCGAAGATCAAAAAGCTGCCCAATACCCCCAATGCATCATAACACTTCATAATTATGGGTTGTTGAAGTTTTTCCGAAGTCCTGGGATTCGATCCCAACTAGAGTTATTTCAATTTCTAGTGACTTGGTGGAATGTGGACCGCCAACTATTCCTGATATAGACATTTGTGACATCTATTTTATCACTAGGTTGTCCAAGAGAGGACAATTGGTTCAACTTTCTGGCTCTTGAGCTGGAGGTGACAATACTGATATGCTCATTGTGAGACATTCCAATGAGAACTCCCACAAAACCAAGAGTGGGAAGATCGATATAAAGACTGTCAGAGATCATGATTTTAGAAACGTTTTGTACAATATAGTACGAGTGGCAGGGGTACAGGATTTTCATGAGGCTAGCAGGTCTCAGTTTCAATACGTTGTGGATTGTATGGCCCCAACTATATTCAAATGGAGTGAGGTGTTTCTTTTCAACATGAAAGACCAACTCACAAAATGTCAAATGGGAAAAATTAAGTAGTTTGTATATGTGTCAATCTTGGTAACACTTGTCTCTCAGCGGGTTCTATTATTCAGGAACCAAGGGATAGATTAGGTCGGATCTCCTGCACCGAGAGACCCATGAATACTGAGGTGGAGTGAGTTGATGCCTCACCATGGTGTCAAACAACATATGTATTTTTCACCTATTTTATTTGTATGGTTGTGACAACAGATCATCATGATTGATGACAAGGCCTATGCTAGTACAGATTTCAGAGGACATCCAGATCTGCCTCTGCTACCATGGGGACGATGGAATGACTCAGGTAAGAATTTTTTTTTGAAATTTTTTAAGTTTTCAATTTATTTATTTATTTATTTTTGTGTACTGAGATTTGGAATTATAATAATTTGTAGATGTTGTACCAGAGATACCTTCATGGGTTTCTCCAATTACATGGAGAGTAGCACGAAAGTTTGAGGATTATCCTTATGTGGAGGGAGTTGATCATATTGTTTACCATAAGTATTCCAGATTGTGACCATTGACGATGTACAACTATGATATCAGAGGCATACTGTAGGAGTGTTTTCTTGTCTACACCGGCTATTAGGACGAGTCATTAGGGTTTTTTCTTGTTACCATGAGCATCATGTTGGTGGATAGACATGTTTTTCATATTTCATTTTGCGTTTATGTAGGCCTGATGAGCCATATATCTCATAACACATATTTTGATTTTTTATGTAGCACACATTTTTCAAACTCTATATATATACATATACATGTTTTCTTGATGTTATCTAATGTTCAGTATATTTCATTGTTTATTTTTACATGTTATTAATATTTCTATCGAAAAAATAATTTTCCAGTGTATATATTACTGTATTTAGATTTCTTGGAATATGTTGATAAGTGATGTAATAAAAATTCATTTACAAGAGATGAACTCGTAGACACATCCTTAAAATCAGAGGTTTTCTAATTGAATAATACAACGAGTTGTGAATCAAGTTTGGAAACTAATGCCCTAATAACAAGAGTAAGAACTTCCGATAATAGTTCGATAACCGCACTGTATTCGAAAATATTGTTAGTAGTATGACCTAGACATAGGCCCTGTAAAATTGCTAACTCACCATTGGGAGCATAAAGTGCCCATGCAGGGAAAGACAAATTATTTGTACTATGACAAGCGCCATCAGTGAAACCAACATGAGGAAGAGGGTTCATCAACATCTGCAGACCAAGTAGAACATGGTAAGAAGGGGAAAAAATGTTTGCAAAAAGGAAAAAAAATCACACCAAAAATTGCATAATAATGAAACACACACTAATGTACAAATTATTTCGCATGGAAATTTTTAGATAGAGTCCATTTCCATTCTGAGACGATTTTTTTCCATCATGATTAACAAAAATAAGTTGACAGTTCTACCATTGATATTGCATATAGGCATCACTTCGACCAAATTTTGTGATAGAAGTCACAACATCGAATGAAATTCCCATGCCCTCGGACTAAGTGAGGGTTACGAAGCATGGAAATAATGCCCCATTTGGAAAATGACCAAATAGGAAGAGTTGGGTAGAAGGTATCGAGTGGGGATTTGATGTGAATATTCATAAAGATATTAAAAGGCATGGTTTCCAAGATTTTTCCCATATTAGCTTAAAAAAAAACCTCATGAACCAAAATGGGTGTTTGTAGGGGTGCCATAGTCATAGGGTAAATGAGAGTTTCTAGACATGGAGGAATCTCACCAAGAATTGGAAGAAATGAAGAATGATGATGGGTATCATTCCATGGTGTTTCGTCAACCGACATGACTTCGACGATGCTTTCGTCAGTCGGAAAAATTTCATCCAATGGATCATCTAAATCAAATGAACCAAGTGAAGGGGATACCGAATACGAGTATAGGATCATTTTCAAACGATCATTGATTTCAGAAGTAGCCGTAGAAGCAAAAAAAATAGCTTGATATGCTTGTTCACCAAGGTTGACTACCATGACATCGCCAAAATGATCAATTTTACCAGGGTTGGGTATGATTCAAGGGTCATTCCCTAACAAAATCATGTAACTAAGGAAACCTTAGGAGTAGGAAGGGAAAATTTTACCATAAGAGAGGAATCTTTAAAAATACCTACTCCAACACTTTCATAAGGAATGTTATATTTCCCAACATATGACACATTACTAGCTGAAGAATCAAATGAAAAGAAGCCCAGCTGGTCAACCTTGAAAATATTCCCTTGATGAGGAAAGAAAAGCATGTGAAACAAAGTAGAAACCACACAAACCATTGCATGGGTCCAAATTAGGCCAAGTAGAAGTTTATAATTGATGTTCGCATCAACAAATTCTACTTCCATATTAATGGTTTTTCCTTCTAACTGGATGGGTATGGAATTGAGAATATCATATGGACAGAAGCCTCTGCCATCAAAATTCTCTAATGTAATTGGTGATTGGTTGAGAGGAGGCCAGCCAAGGGCTTTCCAATATCAAATGTATATGATACATGTGGAGGCTTCTTCATCGAGAACAGTCCTATGAATATGTTTTCCCATAACGACAACTTGGATGAGAAAGGAATGTTAACATTGTAGGTGAGGAACATGGGTTTCAAGATAAAAAGTAATAGAATTAGAATCTGTAGGATCAATTCCTCCTATGGCAGATAGAAAAGTCTTCCTTTGTGATGGGCATGTCTGGAGGACTTCCAAAGCCGACATCGTCGAGGGTGCTTGAGCCAAATCCTCTACACTATTGTAGTTTTTAGCAGCTCATGCATTCGAATTATAAGACGATTTCTGGAGAAAACATTTCGAGGATGGTCAGATGATGGAATCATTTCTAGGTCTCTTGATATGGAGAGGGAATGAGTTGGGTGGAGTGGAAGAAGATGAAGGTACATCAATGGCATATTTTTCCACTACATGCCTTTCAGGAGTTGGATAATCTTTTGATCTGGTGGCAACAAAGATGGGTTCCAAGCCACTCATGAAAACTTGATAAATTATAGAGGCTTGAGTCTGAGTTTTTTCTACTAATTTTGTCTATGGAGATGGGAAAGGTTCTTTTAGCATAGTTGGGGTCCCCGAGGCGCCTTTCAAAAGGCAATTTACTTTGACACGACGGGGGAAAATCTTGGTGTAATGATCCTCATCACATATAAAACAAGGATACTTAAGCTTTCATTTTAATGAATCATCAGCTGATGACTTTTGAGAATCCGTTTTGGGGATATCTAGTTTAGCTTTAACTTTACCCTTATTTTTATCTTTCGAGGATTTATCTGCTGCAGTAAATTGGATGGAATTTACCTTAGAGGTTTTTGCCAGGATTTTTAGAATTGTTCGGAGGAGTAAATGTAGTAGTGATTGAAGTATATTTATATTTTGTAGAAGTGGTTGAAGCACTATTAAATTGTTGATTGAAAGATCCAATAACATCGTTGATAGGTGTATAATCGATAGGTTTAGAATACACAGGACCAATTGAAGGTCGTAGAGAATTAGGTAATAAACCATATAGCGTGCCAGATTGTAAATAAAACAAGTTGAAATAATGGGCACATGCAATGGCTTATTCTTCAGTCACAAAACCACCCATATTTATATCGTTAGTGATAGGAGGGATGAATTATTTGGTAAACCATTCTGTCAAAAGTTGATCCGTGATGTCATATTTGATAAGACGACATCTACTTCTCCATTCATGAATGTGATCAGAGATATGAGTGGAGGTATTTTGTTCTAGAGACATTAAAATATGGGTTACAGTCTCATATCGGACAGGCAATTGAAAATGAGTGAGAAAATTCTTAGTTGAAGAGTTGAAATCTTGAAAGATACCTCGAGGAAGCTCGATGTACCATTTAGCGGCAACAACAGTTAAAGTGCGCTGGAAAAGACACAATCGAATTGAATCATTGATCCAAGAGTTAGAGGAACACCAAAGGTGATAAGTCATAACATGAACTTGGGGGTCTTCTCCAGACTTCCCTTCAAACTTGGGACAGCCTCCAAGAATTTTTGTTGCAACTGGAGGCCAATACGACATATATTGCATTGGGTCATTTGTGAGCCTTGTCACATCCAGGAGTTCAAACGTGGCCAAAAATGGTATTCGAGGATTATACGAAGTATATGGTCTCTGACAGGCACCCATTTGAGGGTTCAAACCCTATCGATACTGGTTCTGACTTCATTGGAGTTGGTTTTGACCATAAGGACCATATTGGCCCCACTATTGTTACAAGGGTATTTATTAATAAGGACCTTCTTGAGGCCATGATTTATGATATAGTCCTTGCTATAACTGTTGTTGCAGGTAAGGTCCCTACTAGGGATGTTGATAAGGCCCCTGCTACAATTGTTGTTGTGGATAAGGTCTTGTTGGGGCTATTGATAAGGCCCCTACTACAATTACTGGTATCGATAAGGTCCCTGTTGGGGCTATTGATAAGGCCCCTATTACAGGTAAGGTCCTTGCTGAAATTTTTGGTAAGGAGTACCAGACCTAAGTGTATAGGTCCCACATTGTCCCAACAAAGGGTTAGGACCATTTTGCATTTGGGGACCTGATTTAAGATTTGTCGAAACACTCGACAGTGGGTTTTTAAGTTGTTGGACATACAGTATTTTTTACCTTAAGAGACAATCCCTTGGATGTATTAAGGAATTAGTGCTTAATACATTTAAACATGTATGTCACAGAATTTTAATATCAAGGGTCGTTGCTTAATCACCTTTAGATATGTTTCTATTAAACCCTCAAGAATCAAATGCAATAAATGCTTTGCAATGCCATTATCTGTTGATATTAAATGAAATGATGAGAAGAATATGAAGGAAGGAATCCCAAATTGATATGCTAATAAACAGTATCTATCACTTTAAACTTCAGAAGAATTTTATGACAGAAGATTAGTTAAAATGAAGGAGCACCCATTAAGGATTTTAACTCTTGTTTACATATGTAAAAAGATACCTACAACTTCATTACTTCATTTTATTCAAGGACAGAAAATACACAATGTAAAATGGAAAACATATCAATATCAACCATACTCTTGCTTTTCATTCATTAATCATTTGAAAACTGAGTACAAAATTTGCAGTCTGAAGGTCCAAAACTCGGAACCCTTTTCTTCCTTGTCTATTTCCTTAAATACAATGAAAAGCAGTTTGTAACTACTAAAACTACTCCTAAATACTTCAAATACTTAGGACTTCGTAAAATGCCTATTAAATGTCATCAAAATGTCTCATTACAATTACATTATCTAAAAAGAGAAAAAATAAAATAAAACTTAAATCCTAATCTATTTGTTGAATATGAACTGATGCTGCTGTTGTTGCACTCTCTTGCTTTGTTGTCTTGTTCTTCTTTGAAGATGAAGGATATTTAAGGAGATCAATCATCCAGGCTCTACATTTCTTCCACACATCAATTTTTTTTTTGGGTGAATTGATCAGCCTGTGATATTCCAATCTAAAAGCAGTAATCATGTTGAATGGTGGTCTTTCTGAAAATAGGGTCTTCACCAACCATAAAAGCTGAAAGTGCCTCTGGAGAAAATTAATCACTGTTGCTCCTTTTAAAATCTGAGTCTTCTCATGAGTATTGTCCACTTTTATCTTTGCCAATATCAGTAGTGGTTCATAAGGCCCCAACATGATGGCAAACCTGCCCTAGCTCTTTTTTCATATAAATTGTCAAACGTGCTGACTGATTCCTTAATATATGTCAACTTTTTTTAGCATTCTTCCTGTAATTATTCTTGACAATCATTTTGTTAATATCTACATCACATGAAATCCTATCCTTAATCTCATTCTCTTCCAACTCTTGGTATATCTTGGAATCAATAAAATCAATAAATTTCTTTGCCCAAATGGCTCTGTGAATTGTCTTATTTTTATCTGCCATAACCTACTCCTCAAAATCTCTGATAATATTTCTTTGTTCTGATATGATAGTCAAAGATCCCCAAGCTGCTCTCATATTTTAAATGATATCATTCCAAATGATTTACATAGCTTGTATCAAAGGTATATTTCCTTTCAACTTCTCCTTTAGATTCTTAATCTCAGCATCAACAGTTTGGAAATTTGTTCTATATTGGCTTATTTCTCCATCCTTAGCTTGCATTATTTTCATTTATGTCTCTGTTAAGTCCCTATATTAATAGTGTATCCCCTTATTATGTTAGTGTATCCCCCCTTATTGTTATTATTGTACCCCTGTAACCCCCATATTGTTATTATTGTGCCCTTACATTATTATTGTTAGGTCGGCTAGGATTACATTATGGCCCCATGGACTCCTATATATAGAAAGGAGGTTTTGTCATTTGTATCATCCAAGAATTGTTCATTTATGTAATGTATTGGAGGTTGACCCCTCGAAGTGGCTTATTTCTAAGGCGTTCACATCTCTTTTCTTCTATTTTTGGAGCTGGTTACACAACATTTGGTATCAGATCTTTGGATTCTAGGGTTTCGCTGCTCCAAACAGGTCATCGTGGCATTTTTGCTATAAATGTTTTTCTACAAAGTTTCAGAAGCTGAAATTTTAAGGGTGCGAAGCTGAAATCCTGAGGCAGATTGTCTAAAAATTTCAGAGCTTGGTTTGCAATATTTTCGGAGATATCATCTGTGGAAGTTAGGTATTTTTTCAAGATCCTAAACAGGTCATCGTGGAATTTTCGCTATTAATACTTTTCTACGAAGGTTCAGAATCTGAAATTAGTATGGTGCGAAGCTGAAATCCTAAGGAAATTCTTCAAAAAATTTCAGAGCTTGGTTCGCAACATTTTTGGAGATATGATCTGTGGAAGGTAGTGCTTTTTCAAGCTCTTGAATTTCATCTCAAAGAGGTGATCGTGGGAAAAGTTCAATAACTCTCTCTCTGGGCATCGGATTGGAGTGACGTAAAAAGTGGTCACAAGTACACAGACTGAAGTTTCTTGGCCATCAATTTTAGAGACGAAGGATGAGACAGTGACACGTGGCAAGTCGTACAAGTTCGCTCTACTGAACCAGTCCAAAATTGGGTCATTGTGGGAGATTGGAAATAACTTTGTCTTGGAGAATCCAAATTAGGTCAGACCTGTGTCATTCGAAATATAATTCAGAGGGCTACGTCAATACCAAAATTTAGATATTGAAGTGCTTCAATCACAGAGGTAATCCAATTTCAATATCGAGCTCCTCAAAAGCAAGAAAAAGGTGTGTATTTTTTTCCGAATTGCATAAATCTTGTTTGAAAAATCGGTTTGAAGTGATTCCAAGGGCCGATTGAGCATATATTTCAGTATTGGGTTCTGAAATTCCTCCTAAAAATAATTCAACACCCATTAAGCCCTCAAAAATCTATACTATGATGCATGAAGAGGAAGAATTGCAGGATGAGATATCAAAATTACGGTACCAAGTGCAACAAGTTTCGATCTTACGAAGAGCAATTGAAGATGAAATAGATGGTTTAAAAGCATAAATGGAGGCTAAGTTGGATAGTTTGAAGGATCAAATAATAGCAAATATGGATGATAAATTAGTGGAAGATCACATCGAGCATCAACAACAAGTTCTCCAACTCTCAAAGGATAACCCAACTTTGGTGCAGAATCTAATGAAACAACGGGAAGATCAACATCACATCGAAAGAAGTTATGGAGCAGTCATAGAAACAAGAAATCGACAAATACGATCAATTTCAAAGTATCTCAGCAAGTGGAAGAACTTTCCTGTAGAATATTTCACATGGGAGGATGAGAATTTTATACAGAAGCATCAAGAAATAATCAAGCGTTGAGGACGACACTTGTTGAAGGAGAGGGGCATGTTAAGTCCCTACATTAATAGTGTAGCCCCTTAGTATGTTAGTGTAGCCCCCATTATTGTTATTATTGTACCCTTGTAACCCCCATTTTGTTATTATTGTGCCCTTAAATTATTATTGTTAGGTCGGCTAGGATTACATTATGGCCCCATGAACTCCTATATATAGAAAGGAGGTTTTGTGAATTGTATCATCAAAGAATTGTTCATTTATGTAATGTATTGGAGGTTGCCCCCTCGAAGTGGCTCATTTCTAAGGCGTTGATATCTCTTTTCTTCTCTTTTTGGAGCTGGTTACACAACAGTCTCCAGATCAATCTGTACCTTTTTGTGGTCTCTCTCCACCTTATTCAGTTCAGTGGTCAATTGAGATGTTTGTGCTACTGGGTATTCATTTCCAGTTGGTAAAATTAAAGTACAAGTATGAGATTCAATGTGATTCTGTAACGGCAATGCAGTTTTCTTCAATTTGGTGATTTCTTCTTCCTTGTGCAAGAGATGCTGAAGAAGTTTCTCATTCTCATTTTCTACTTCTGCAACTTCTGTTGCCATAGAGTGCTCTCCTATAAGCAACTTCAAATTTTTCTTCAGCACAGAGATTTATGATTCTACAGTTTGTAGCAGCTTCTGTACAACAAACATGTCATTTAGATCTACCCCAATCTTCACAATAATCTTCTTAATTCTTCATTCTATGTTGTTAAAGCCCTGGAATTGGATTTATCTAACTTCAACTGCTTGATAACCTTCACTAACATGTTCTTAGTTTTAATAGACATTGCATTAGTTTTGGTCAAATCATTCACAATCAATTAACCATTTTGCATATGTAAATTTATTTTATCAATTAGAGGATTTTTTCTTACATCAACAGTCAGATTTACAGTACTAAATATATTAGATGAGCCTATAGTAATATCAGAGGGATGAGAAAGAGCAACCTTAAGTTGATATTTTTTAGGATCCATAGCTATCAATAATCTTGTTTGATTCAGAGTTATCTGATACTCAGCTTGTGCTTCCATGCTAGCCTTCATTTTCTGGTTTCTTTTAGCAATCTGAGAAAATACTTGTTTATTCAAAGGTACCTGCTCCTGAGCATCTTCTCGTCTTCTTGGTGAGGATGGTACATTTTTCTCATCTCCCAATTGCAGTGAGAAACCAGGTTGAGTGCCTGCTAGGTCCTCATTTAGCTTTTCTCTCTTTTCAGTTCTCTGCTCTTCATCTTCTAAGTCTATCACCGGTTCTTTACTCCTCTTGTTAGACTTCTCTTATATGATAGGAGTTTGTATACTTGATCCCACAGAATCTTCAAAACCCTTATTTGCAAGCTTCTCTATATCAGATCTGCTTTCATGAATAAATGTTTAATATCCATTTCCAATTCTCCTATTTTAAATCACTTTATGGGGATCATAAGCTCATTTATCTCCTAATAGTAAATGCACTCTACTTAACATCATAGTGACTTCATCAACAACCTATCTCATATTTACTATAAAGGGACCCACATACATAGGTAGCTTAAACATATGACCCTTTTTCATAGACAAAAAGTGTACTTGATCAACATTTAAATTTGTGTAATGAACTCCAAATAAAATAGCCTCATAGGCACAAAAACATGAATTCTGTATGGTTCTACTCCCGCCGCATAAAGTCTAATCTCTAAATGATCTTAAAAAACATACCAATCACCAAACTTACAATTTCTCCCAGCTGTAAGAATTCTTGAGCTTTTTGCAGGAAGCATGGGGGAGGAACCCCATTCAGAATTTTGTATGCAGTGAACATAAAATGGTTTAGAAAATCAAATAAACCCTCCTAATTCTGTTCTCTTATTACTAGGTCAGTCGAAAACACTACTGACTGCCTCTTTTTGTTTATGTCCATGATATTTAAACCTAAATGTAAAAATTCTTCTACATTTTGATATAAAAATAGATAAATGATGTGAGAAGGGAACCTGAATGACCCAGCCAATGATAGGCTCATGAGATGAGTATTAACAACTTCTTTCCAGTATGAAGGGATATACAACACTACCTCTGGCTTCATCATCAGAGCAAATATCCCAACACTGATTTGTCTATGATGTTGTCATCTTCCTTTGCCAATATATTCAAAATGAACCTTAGCACAGGTTGGACATCCTTGTCAAAAACCTCCATGGAGAATTCTTTACTGTCAGGCACAAACTGCTTCATATCTAGCTTCAGAAAAAATATGAATTGATTGAACTTTTGACCTGCAATACTATCATAATGTGATATCAATGAATCATCAGTGAATTGGACATACGACTCTGACTGAGGGTAACACAGAGCTTAAAGAATTAATTGGGCTGAGACTTGCAAGACATTTTATCCTTGACAATTCATTGCAAAGCACTTTCCTGGGTACATGATAGACACTAGCCAATGCACAAACTCGGGAAAAAGGTGTGTTCTTGGAATGCATGCAGATAATACATCTATTTTAACCATGGTAGTGAAAATTGGAGAAGATTTAGAATTTAGACAAAATTTTTGATAGAACTGAAGATGTTCTAAGGAGCCGATTGTGTCTTGAATATCCCTCTTAGTGTCCATGAGAGGAATATGACTGGAAGAACATGAAAGGGATAGATGCTTGGCCATAATTAATCTTGGGGTGGAAATCAATCAGCAAGGTGGCAGATAGAAAGGAAAGACACAGGGAAAACAAATCTTCAGATACAAACTAACAACAATGACCTCATAAAAATGAGAATCCATCTTAAATAGGTGGCACAGACATATGACTTAAATGCTAAGTTGACGTGCCAAAAGACCGTTAAACGTACCCTGACGTGGTTGATAGGTGTCACCAACTGGATGCTCATGTCACTGCGGGAGGTACCAAGGTACAGAGAGCTCGTCGGGTTCATACCCCCGCAGTGAATCTCAACCACAAATTTGGATCGGCCCTGCAGTCATCTGGTTCAACTATGGAGGCACCCTCCTCGTTAACCAACGTGCTGAATGTGCCCGCGGCTTGACACTTTTATTCTTTGGCTGATAAATCATCGGATGTCACTTCATAAATTTCTCGCTATTTAGCTGTATACTGGGACCTGCTTTCACAAAATTTTAAAGTATTAACCTATGAATTAATATAAAAAATATGACATCTTTTATGCTAAAGTATATGGAATTTTATACTTTAACATATATTTTCATAATTTTCTATTTTTTTGTATTTTCGAAAAATTAAATTAGAGGATATTGCGAATGAGGCACAACATCTGGCTCCACCTGGGGATAGTGTTTTTTGCCATGAAACACTAAGAACCGTAGATTAGTTCCTTCACTTCGGGCATGGAGTCAAATTTTGTTTGATGAAATATGAACAATGAACGAACCAGATATGTACAATGGTGACCATGAACTTTTAATGCTGGAAATAATGTTTTAAATACTACCCAGTCACAGGAAACTCCACTTTTTCTCCATCAAGATCTTCCAACATGAATGTGTTATTTGATCTAGACTCAACAATCTTGTATGGGCCATACCAGAGTGGATCAAAATTACCATGCTTTCCCTTCTCTTCTCTTCTAGTATCCCATCTCAATACCAAATCTCCAACTTGAAAAAGAATCTATTTTTCCTTTCTGTAAAAAATGTTCTTCATTTTTTCCTGATAGGTGATCAAATTTTCTTTGACTTTTTTCCTACTCTCACTCGATTCTATAACCTTGTGCAACCTTCTTACCAATGCATTAGGTTCTTCTTGTTCTTCCTGAAGAAAAGAGATTACTAGTCTAGCCAACTGAGTAGGAAATAAAGCTTGAGTACCATAAACTAGTTCATAAGGAGACTTACCTGTAGATCTTCTAGTAGTCATCCTTATTGCCCAAAGTGCAAATGTCAATTTTGAATCCCATTTTTTCTGAATTTCATTAATTTTTTTCTTCACAATCTTGATCGATGTCTTATTGGAAGATTCAGCTAGCCCATTTCCTTGAGGATGATATGTTGTAGAATGGGATAGAATGACATTATATGTTTGACAAAAATTAATGAATCTAACTGAATTGAATACCTGGGAATTTTTAGTCACAATCTTAATGGGACACCTAAACTTGCTAAAGATATTCTCTTCCAGAAACTTCATTACCACATGATCATTTGCCTTTTTGGTAGGTATTGCCTCAACCCACTTTGTAAAATAATCAGTGGCATTCAGAATCCATTTAAACTGCCCACTGGATGGTGGATTGATTTTCCCAATAAAATATAATCCCCATTTCCTAAATGGTTCTTCAACAAACACTGAGACAAGAGGTAGAGGAGCTAACCTCTTCTTTTCTGCAAATAATTGAAATTTCTGGAAGCTTCTAACCAGTCTGTATACATTAGCAAACAATGATGGCCAATAAAAACCTAATTTGAGGATTTTATGAGCAGTAAATTTCCAACTGTAGTGACCTCCACATAAATTCTCATGATATTATTTTATAAATTACATTGATTCACCTTCTGTCAAGCACAAAAATAAAATACCAGCAAGATCCTTCCAATACAACTTAGCATCAATTATAACATATTGTTAAGCTTTGAGTTTAAGAGCTCTGTACTTCATTCTGTTTATTGAGGGTGGACAAGAGAAAAAACAGAAGTAGTGAATAATATCCTTATACCAATCAGAGCAGAGGAACTTTTATTTAATTTCTGAATTTGTGCTACTTTGACTCCTTTCATCAACAAATTCATCCAAGGGTGCCAGCAAATTAATTCCCAGAGCTTGAAAATTAGATTCTGTCAGCAAATTTTCCAAGCCTTTTCCATTTACCAATTTAGTAGGTTTGATATCTAAGTCATACTTTTGGATTTTAGCAATCCACTTTCCTCTTTTTCCTTCAACATCACTTTGAACTAACACGTCTTTTACAGCTGAATTAGGAACATATGAAACTATTTGAGACTGCAATACATAAGTTCTGAAGGCTTTTAATGCTTTTACTGAGGCATATACCTATTTCTCCAAGATATTATATTTGAGTTCAACGCCCCTGAGAACTTTACTGAAAAATTCCACAGGTTGTTATTTTCCCTCTTCATTCTTCTGCAGCAACACAACAACGATGGTAGAAGGTGATGCAAATGAAAATATTTGAAAAGGCTTTTGATAATATGGAATGATAAAAACATGAGCTTCTTGAAGAGATTATTTAATCCTGGCAAAGGATCCTCTTGCATCTTTGTCCCATTTTACTTCAACATATATGTTATGTTCCTAAAAATTTAAGCATAATTTGGGACAAATCTTCTCAAGAAATTGATTTTACCTAGAAATATCTATATATCCTTTTTACTTTGAGGCAAAGGAACTGTTTGGATAGCTTCAACTCTGGCTGGATCAATCTTCACTCCCTGATTTGAAACTATATGTCCTAACAATTTCCCTCCTTTAAGGCAAACAAGGATTTTTTGGGATTCAATGACAACCCAAACTTTCTGCACTTCATGAAAGATTTCTCAAATTTTCTAAGTTCTCATCATCAGAACTTGAAAATATAGTCGCATCATCCAAATAAATAACTACAGATTTATCACCCAAAAATTCTATGTCCATTTCTCTTTGAAAAGTGGCACCTACGTTCATAAGACCGAATGGCATCTTGGCATACATAAATGTTCCCCAAGATGTAGTAAAGGTTGTTTTATTATGATCTTCCTTTTCAACAGCTACTTGGTTGTACCCGGAGAAACCATCAACCATAGACAATCTATATGCCCCTTTCACTTTCTGTAAAACATAATCCATCTTTGGAAAGGGATAGTTGTCTTTAAGAGAAGCTCTGTTTAAATTCCTGAAGTCAACACATAGACTTATCTCTCCATTATTTTTCCTCAGAGGAACTAGGTTATAAACCCAGTCTGAATATCTAAGTGGGACTATGATCTTTTCCTCCAACAATTTATTCACTTATTTTTCAATAGGAGCAAGGAGCAATGGATTAATCTACCTAAGTTTCTGTTTGTGAGGCTTGACCCCATCCTTTATTGGTATTTTATGCTGAATAAAATCTAGATCATATGTTTTCAAATCTTCATAGGACCATGCAAATACATCCATATATTTTTTGAAAATATAAACGTATCTTTCTTTATAATACTTCAGAACTACTTTGAATAACTTGACAACCTTGGGCTCCTGGTGAGTTCCCAGATTACAATCTTCCATCTCACCTTCTTGAGATACCTTCTTTTGATCTAGTGCTACATCATTTGCATCAAATAGTCTTTCAAGAGGATCTAACCCTCTGGGTAATCTATTGTCTTTCAATTGGATTATTTTCTGATCCCCTATTGATTGTTTAAGATTTTTCAAGTCCTCATTCTAATCATTCTGTTCACTTTCTTGATCTATTTCAATATCTTCAAAGTTTCCAATCATTGTTAGGAAACGATTGATCTACTCATCATCTTCGAAGACCTGCCAGTGTTTGAAATTTTCAGGGATTGACGGTCTATGCCTCAACTCAATCTCATATATTAGTTTCAGATTAATAGGTGGCTTGAAAGTATTGGCTGCAATTGGCAGTGAATCTTCCATTCTATTTTTTTCTCTTGGAATGAATTGAAGATTCAAAGCTTCAAAATGATTCTCAATCATATCCCATACTTCATTCCTATATGATCTCAATCTTGGATGTTTGATTTGACACCAATTTTTAATCTGTCTTATAATTAACTCAGAATCACCAAAAATGGAAATACAATGAATTCAAATTTGTTTAGCAGTTTGAAGGCTCAAGATTAATGCCTCATACTCAGCTACATTATTGGTTGATTCAAATTCCAGCTTAAAAGAAAAATTCAAAAGATTACCTTCTGGAGATATGAGTAAAAATTCTGGAGATATGAGTAAAAATCCAGCTCATTTTCCATCCTTTGGATAAGCACCATGAAAATAACACTTCCAAATTTTATTTGAACCCAGCTCATTATGTACAATTGCTGAAGAGAGATGCTTCTCTAAGTCATCAGCAAACTCTGCATCTTCATGTAGCATAAAACAAGAAAGATCTTCCTTCTCTTGACCATATATAGGGGAATTTCCTGTGTCTTTCTTTGTGGTAGTTTTAACAAATCTTGTTTCTATTTATAACCTTATTTCTTCCCCATTAAACATATGAATGATAGCATATGTAAAGTCCAGTTTTAAAACACCTCCAATCGTCACTCCCCAAGATCTATACAAAAGCATACCAAACTATTGAAGCCTTGAAAATCATTGCTTCAAACATTGGGGGAAAACCACCCGGTCCAGACCGTAGGACAACTCCTTTTCCATTTGGTGTGGTGGCTCGGACTGGATTTATACGACCAGTTTCCTAATAATGAATGGATTGGTAATGGATTGTTTGTGAAAGTGGGTAAATGGAACTAACTAACTGAATTAATTTATCTAACTTAATCTATAACTTGCAAATAATTCTAATAAACTAACCTGGGCATTAAGTATGAATACGACTTAAAGATGGTTTAAATTAAACAAATAACCATGAAAATGTATTATTATTCAACAGAAAGATTCAGTACCATATAATGATAACTATGTTTAAGAAATTAAACAGAGTTAGAATAACACATCGCATTCATAATTCTATATATCATTTGCATATACTATGATAGATGAATAATTCTATATCTTCAGAA
Organism: Pinus albicaulis; assembly: GCA_034641835.2. Lineage (NCBI taxonomy): Eukaryota > Viridiplantae > Streptophyta > Pinopsida > Pinales > Pinaceae > Pinus > Pinus albicaulis. The sequence continues at coordinate 72,291 of JAXQQM020080720.1, forward strand.
ATGATATGATAAAGAAATATTTGAGAAAACAAGCATATATAAATGATAGCAAATTTCAAAGAGAATATTTCATAACATAAAGAAAATAACAGTAAATTGATAGAAATACTAGATTCATTTAGATATTTTCTTGATGCATTTAGATATTCAAATCGTACGCTTTAACTTAAAACAACGTCCAAGGCACAGAAATGCAACTCTTAAAGATAATTCACCATAAATCACAGGATGTGATCCTTTATAAAAAATAAAATATTCAATGGAGTACAGAAATGTATGATCCAAGCCCAAAATATTACAAATTCAGGACCCCTTTCTAAATGCATGAAAGGGGTTTAAATAGGAAATTAACAAAACAGATTATCTATAACTTATGCTAGAAAATATCATCGGAGATCTAGGAAAAGACTTGCGATATCAAATAAAACAGAATCACTAAATTTCTTCTGTATTCAATGTACTGAGGTGGCAGATTTTAAGCATATCTTTAACTTTCGTTGGATGACTCAGCCTCGAATGCATCTGACTAGTGTATGTGGCATCGGATAGCTCTGGAATGATGTAATTTATGGCATTAGAAAGGAATTTCATTGCCATCTACTGAATTTGTGGTTTGATCAAATATGTCCATAGGACATCCCATGTAATTTCCTATATTTTTTTGATCTTTTGATTCCTGTTGATTATTTCCTGCTTCCATCTGTTATCAGTTTCTTTCATCCTTAGCAATTTACCTGGAGTACAATCTGAAATCAAATTAGTAGCATATAAGCTATCATTTAATAATTGTGTCAGATTTTTCATTATGGCTCTTGCCCTTGATGTAGCAAATTCTTCTTTAATTAACTGTGTATCCCATTCAGCAAACAAAATTTCTTTATGCCTTTCTTCAATCCTGGGAATATTCACTTTCTTTCCTTGTTCTGAGTCCTACCATGAAATAAACTCTGAAATCTTATCATCTGCATTCTCAAATTCAATTTTGGTACTGATTGATTCGTCAATAAGGGAAGATGTTATTTCACATTAGGGTTCAGCTTGTGCAATTTTTGAACATAGGTCATCCAACTGCTGAGACAATAGTTTACTTGTTTCTGGAGCTTCTATTCTAAATTGGTAAATTTTAGGATAATCTTTAAATTTATCCAATATTTCTTGAAATATTTTTTCTTGCTCTTCTTTGGCATTTTTCTCATTTTGCAGCAGCGTCTATAGTTTGGACACCTCTTGAGACAAATTTTTTTGTTTATTCAAGGCTTGTTGATCAAGCTTCTTCTTTTCAATACTCAGTTGTTCTTCCAATTGTTTGGCTCTGAGTTTTTCTTCTTCTCACTGCTGCTCGAATGCAATATTATTTTTTGATCACCTGTTGTTTTCTCTTCTAGCAATGCTATCTGTAAGTCTTTTTTCTTTATCATTTGATTGACTTCAACAACTTTATCTATAGTGGCTGCACTCTAGGCACCTGCATATTGTGATAATTTGGTAAGATCCTCTGAAGGATTTACCTCGGTATTCTTCCATACAACATTCATTAACTAACCTTGTGAAGTTGAGAATAATTCTTGATCTACATTCCTTCTCTTCCTTTGTTTTCGGACAACAACCCTATGCTTAGGACTGTAAAAGATATCTAGAGGAGGAATGTCTTCAATTCTCAACACAATTTCTTCTGATGGATGTTCAGGAATGATCTCCATATCCTGATCATTCAAATTGTCAACTTGAGGATTATTTTGTTCCCCTATTTGCTAAGAGAATTGTTCATACTGACTTAGCAAATGGGGAGTAACAATAATTTTAGCAGAATTCACCACTTTGTCTGTGGTTTTTTCTCTTTCAAGATGATCATCTGGCTTATTACCTGTATCTTCTTTTTCAGTCAGGACATTAGCCTTGCTCCTTGTATTCTCCTTTTTCTGTTTTCACATTGGGCTTGTTGCTTGTATTCTCCTTTTCTGTTTGCTCATCAATTTTGCTAGTAGACACTTCTTTTCCTACTTTGCTAGTTGTATCTTCCTTTTTCTTCTGTTCTATTTCCATACTTTCATTTTCTTGTAAAGGAATCCTTAGCTGGTTAAGAGGAACTTTCAGTAATCTCTGACTTCTTAATTGCATGAATTTATTCATATCTTCTTGTTGAAACTTAGATTTAGCCAAGTCATAAACTTGGGAGAATTTCTCAATTGAAACAAATAAATCATCAAATTCATTAGGTTCATGTTCAAACCTAGCAATTTGAACCTGAGTTGTGAAATCGAAAGCTACTTTATTTGGATCATATTGCCTGCCTGGGATAGATGCAAGCTTAAGATCTCTTATTTTAAGGACTTCCTTTTTAGCATGCTTAAAATCATTCAGGGTATAGGTTCCACAATGGAAAGGAAAGGTTGGCAACATCAATTTCTTGGAATTCTTTAAAGTCCTATAAATTCCTCTTTCTGTCAACTGATAAGATATTTCTTGAGCTAAAAGTTTATCAGGGACATAAAGGGGCAAGATATGGGGTTCAACAATGCTTCAAAAATTCTAATATAGGTAAACTTTTCCTCTCCAAACCAATTGCCGATTAGGGATAAATCAAGCTTTGATTTTTCAGAGAGCTAAGGAGGAAATTGATTAAAAATGATATGGTAAATGGGTAACATAAATCCATGGCAAATTCTATATACATGATCCTTAAAATGAACCTTCCACAAGAGTTTATGGTAAATTTGAATCGGAACAGGTTCCTGTGGAGTCCATTTCCAACCCAGAATAGGGAATTCGGAATTAAAACATAGAGCATCTAAGATATAGGCACATAAATTAAATGGGGGAGTATTAAGAATATTTTTATTCTTTCTATAGTCCAGAATTCTGTTCACCATCTTATCAGAAAGAATAACTGACTAGTCCATAAAATCATAATTTATAGCAACATGAATTAGGGGTACCATTTGAATTGAAAATATTGCAAAATTATCATTCCCAAAAAGCCTACACATCATCACAGTAGCATAGCAATACGGGAGTGCAAGAGACTCTACGAAGTACATACCTGAAGTCTCATGCTTATGATTTTCTGGAGCTTGTATCCATTCTTTAATTGGGTCTGACTCAATTTCATTACTTGAGGTGAAATATTCTATGAAAGCTTTGTTGTAGACCTTTTGAGGATTTGGTAGATGGTACATCGCTTCGATATCTTCCACTCTAAAAGACCCAAAAATTGTTCCTGCAGCTGAGACAATTTTTTTGTTTGTGATAGTGGTGTTTTCTATCACCCATCGTATTATATCATAATATGAGAACATATTCGCCCGAGATGCAATTCTATGAAAAAAAGAATTTGCAAGTTCTTTGAGAGGAGTTTCAACATAAGAATCTGAGTCTTCATCTGGTACTGTCGCCTTTACCACTTTAATAGTAGGTTTTTCTGCTTCAAGAAAATTTTAAACGTCTTCCCAGGAAAGCTTCTCGAGACCCTGGCATGCAGTATCTATAACCAGCTTGATTTTAGCTAGTTTTTCTTTTGGTACTGTGGGAGTGACAACAGTCTTTGCGGCGGCAATAGTTCTTGCTTTCTTAAACTTCTTAGACATCTTTTTGTCTGGTATTTTTTCGCGAGTTCGGTGAACGAGAGGGTTTGATGTTCTATTGCTCTACAAATGAGGAAAACTTTTCAGACATGGGAAGGAATGAAGCAATGAAAATAACTTATGCGAAAATATTTTTATTAATGATCAAAATTGATTAACTCCGTATTAAGCTTAAATGCCCTCCATGAGAGTCACATTCATGCATTCATATTAGAATCAATCACCATAATTCGTTTGATTTTTCTAATTAATGATGATCATACAATCGAAGATTGGCGATATTGAAATGTCAATATAAAAATTTCCTTTTGAATTTTCCAATTGCTATTAATCAATAATAATATACGCACATCGCAAACAACGATAAATAAATACTAATTATTCATTGCATCAGAGGTTTCGAAAGGGAGTCAAATAACATCTCATGTTTTCTTCCGATTTGCGATTGCAATGATAGTATATCGCATCGGATATTTCCAAAGGAATTAAGTTGTAAATGATTTTTTCCGAAATGCGATTGCGATGATGATGGGGTCCATTGCATCGGAACAAGTAAATGTGATGTTGCCTCTCCAAAATGCGATTGCGATAAATCACATCGCATCAGAGTTTATGAAATAGACCGAATGAAGGATTTCCTTTTCGAAATGTGATTGCGATAGGTTACATCGCATCAAAGTTTTTAAAAACAAAAGTGAAACCTTAAGACCCTACTGATTTGCGATTGCGATTTACTTTATCGCATCGGGCTTTTTTAACATGAATACTTCTATGCTTTGTGTATATGCGGTATAAGACTTGATAGTTCATCAGATCGGAAAAATTCAATGTCACATTGTTCACTTGTATTTGATATATGTGATATGTGATATGTGATATATGACTTTTAAACAATGAATATTTTTATTGTTTTATTTAAAATAATCTGATTTCCTCAAAGTCTTTTATTTTATCTAAAAAGAAAGGGGACCTATTTCTGAACAAATTTTATTCCAAAATTTTGAAATGGGGAGGGTTGTTGTACCGTACAACAATTGGAAATTCACTGGAAGAAACAGTTATCTCTGAAAAAATAAAATGAACACTATATCTTAAGTAAGTAAAAAGTTTTAAAGATGATGAAAACTATCTAAGAGAAATTTAAATAAAATCTAACTCTGAAAAAGAATAAAAATCACTTACAATTTTTTTCTAATTCCTTAAAAATAAAAACATTTTTGGGTTTTCTCAAGCCTTGATTGGTTGATAATAATAAAGTAAGGGGCCTTTCCAATTTCAGCTTTTGTAATATACCATATTGTCATAAGCATTTCTCTATTGCCCACAAACATTTATAGTCTCGACAGGGTTACCTTTTAACCATCAACCATTCATTGTCCCATCCAACTAAGATCATGACTCTTTAAAAGATAAATTCATAAGACATATTATCTCATGTTTTTCTCTTTTATTTATTTTTTAATTTAAAAGCCATTGTTCTGGTTTGGTAGCCAGTTAATAACAATGTCATTCACTAGTTGTAATTAAACTGAACAAGTTGGCTCGTGATGAGACCCCTTGTCTTATAATTATAGGCCATTACCCTATTTTGGTATGCAGTGTTGGTAATGTCAGTTTAATTACTTCTTATGATCATGGTAAGCAGGCTTGTGATGAGACCTCTTATCTCTTATTTTTTTTACATATAATTTCTTAGAATTACATTCTAAAAAATCACAACCTTAATGGATGGGGTGAAATGATTTTTCTCCTTAAGAATCAATGGATGACAATTTTTTAAGAGTGTTGAATGCCAAAGCTTGAAAAAGTCTTTACTTTTTATGGATAACCTTTCTCTGCTCAATAAACTTATAATGATTTACAATTTTCTCAAGTTTTCAAAAAATTTTGCAAATGTTTTTAAACAAATTTCCAAAGTTTAATATTTTATTTTTAACTACCCAAAAATTGTAATCACTTCCTTAAAAAAATTCTTATTTACAGAAAATAAGTATTTATAATATTTTCTCGAAGATATTTTCAAATAGTAAAAAGCCAATTAAATACTATTAACAACCTTATTTAAAAAATAAACAAAATTGCAGAAAGGAATATGTACAACTAAGAAGGGGTTACCTCCTTAAGAAAAGAATTTTTTCAAGTCAAGCCCATTCAAAGGAAGAGATTCTCTCTCTCCTGATAAATCTTGCAATATGAACATTGATGAGCTTATCTTTTCAACAATCTGAAATGATCCAAACCACATTTTTTGAAATTTGGTATGCTTACTCTTATCTTCATGTGCTTTGTCCTATTTCAAAACAAGATCACCAATTTGCAAAGTTTTGGATCTGGTGGAACTTGAATCAAAAGAAGATTTTACAAGCTATTGGTGTTTAGCATGAATGCTTTTTTCTTTCTCTCTATCTTCTTCTAGCTTAATAATTTGATCAAATCTCAACTGAATAGATGATGAAGGATTCTCTTCAATAAATTGAACTAGGGCTAATGATGGAAGAACTAGATTTGATGGTATCACAGCTTATTTTCCATAAACTATATTAAAAGGTGAAGTACCCATTGAAGCTTTATGAGTAATACGATCAGCCCATAGTGCAAAAATTAAAGACTTACGCCAATTCTTTTGATTCTGATCAATGATTTTTTTATGATTTTGATGAGATTTTTATTAGTAGATTCAGCTAAACCATTACCTTGTGGATAATAATTTGCTGAATATTTTAATTTGAAACCTCTTTTAATTTCAAACTCCATTATACTATTTCCAGAGAAATAATATGCATTATAAAAAATAAGAGTGTTAGGTACACCAAACCTGGTAATGATGAATTGATCAATGAATTTAATGATTGCATCAGAATTAGCTACCTTTAAAGGAACTACTTCTACCCACTTTGTGAAGTAATCCATTGCTGTAAGGATGTATCTGTGTTTTTTGGAAGAGTGTGGTACTATTTCTCCAATAATATCAAGCCCCCATTGCTCAAATGGTTGCTCGATATTTACTGGTTGTAAAGGAAAAGTTGGCTTCCTTTGTCTTCCACTAGCAGTTTGACAAGACTCACACTTTCTTACATAATCATGTGTATATTTGAAAAGGGTCGGCCAATAATATCCAGCATGGATTATTTTGTGAGCTCCGGTATCACCTGCAAAATGTCCACCTGCTGGTCCATCATGTAATTCCTGCAATACCTTTTTTGCTTCAGTCTTTTCAAGACATTTTAATAAAATTGAATCATAATTTCTTCTGACTAACACATCTCAATGATTTCATAGTGTTTAGACTTTAATCTTAAAGCATGCTTGTTCTTATAGCTAATATTAGAAGGAGCATACCCATTTTTCAAATAAAAGATCAGATCAGCATACTGAGATTCAAAATCTATAACACTTATCTGATTTACTTGAACAACCTTATCTTGATATTGGATTTCTGGTATGTTGTGAGCTCCTACTAACAATATGCAAAAACCTTGTCCTCTAACAATCTTGGCTGGCTTAATATCAATATCATACTCTTGTAGAGCTGTTACCCAATTAGCTCTCTTTTCTCCTACTTCCTTTTGTATTAACAATTGTCTCACTGCAGAGAATGGAACAATAATATTTGTATGTGTTTTTAGGAGAAAGGGTCTAAAATGTTTGATTGATTTAAATACAGCAAAGGCTTGTTTTTCTACATCAGAGTAGTTGAGTTCGGCTCCTTGTAGATTTGAGCTAAAGAAAGAGATTGGTGCTTCTTCTTGTTGATCATTAGATTGTATTAAAACAGCAGCATAGGATGTTTCAGTAGCCAAAGTATACAGAATAAAATGTTTAGAAAAATTAGGAGTATTTAATATAGGTGCATTAATGATTACCTGTTTGATTGAATCAAAGGCTTCTTTTTCTTTATGTAACCATTTGAAGACTGAATTTTTCTTAATCATATTCTGCAAAGGTAAAACTATTTGAGAAAAATCAGGAATAAATCTTTTGACAAAATTGATCCGTCCCAAAAAGGATTGCATGGATTTCTTGTTATGTGGTAAAGAAATATCAGAAATTTCTTTTACTCTATCAGGATGAATATATATGCCATTTTTAGACACAACAAATCCTAGGATTTTTCCTTCACTGAGAGCAAAGAAGGATTTCTTTGGATTTAGAGAAATGCCAAATCTTCTACATTGTTCAAATATCTGTTTCAAATCATGCAGATGATTAGCTCTTTTCTTTGAAAATACAGTTATGTCATCAAGATAAATAACAACTGATCTATTAATCAAACCCTTGAATGCTATATCCATGGCTCTCTAGAAATTAGCTCCTGCATTTATCAGACCAAAAGGCATCTTTTGGTAGGCATAAGTTCCCCATTTGGTTCTGAAAGTAGTTTTCAGCCTATCATCTGGATGTACCAATATTTTGTTATAGCCTGAAAAACCATCAAGAAAAGACATGAGTTCAAAACCAGCTACCTTTTGAAGTATTTATTCCATTGTTGGCAATGGGAAGTTATCCTTTTGACATGCCTTATTTAGATTTCTAAAATCAATACAGATTCTGATATCTCCATTCTTCTTCTTTACAGGAACCATGTTTGAAACCCAACTAGAATGTCTTACAGGAAAAATAATTTTCGCCTTCAAAATTTTGTTCAATTCTGACTTGATTTGTCCTTCCAGATTGGGGTGAATTTTTCTTAACTTCTATTGTACTGGCTTTACATCGGAAAGCATTGGAATAGTATGTTGGATAACAAAAGTATCATAAGTTTCCAAATCCTCATAATTCCAATCAAAGACATTTTTGAACTTATTCAGAAGTTTGATGAAATTTGACCTTTCCTCTGATGTTAAATCGAGTCCTAAATTAACAATCTGTGGTTTAGACTCAGTACCAAGATTTACTAATTCAAACTTCAAAGTAGAACTTTGAAGTTTAGCATTAGTAACCTTTTTGAATCTATCTTTGATATCATATAAGTCTTCAAGTTTGACTACAAATTTGGGAATATGATTTTCATTGTCTTTTGATGTGTTTTGAAGATCATGATCACTTTCATCAATTATTTGGCCATCATAAGATTTTTCTGAAGTCAAGAAATTTAAGATATCTTCATCATGATAAAATACTCTCCAATTGGTGACATTATCTGGCATAGAAGGTCTAAAGATTAATTCAAATGAAAACCTATCTGGACTATAATCTTCAATTGGGAGGAGCTTGGAAGCAACATTAGCTAACAAATCGGCTGCTGAATTCTGAGTTCTCGGAATAGAAAAAATGTTAAATGCTAAGAATTGAGTGGTAAGATATTGCACAAGAGATTTGTAATGTTTAAGATGATCTGAAAGACAATGGATAGTGTTTCTTACTTGTCTGATAACAATTTCGGAATCACCATAAACTTTCAGATACTTAATATTCAATCCTATTGATTTATAAATCCCTTGGATTAAGGCTTCATATTCTGCAGTGTTATTCGTACACTCAAATTCTAATCTACATGATAGCATAGTTTTTTCCCCATCTGGATTAACTAAAATGAATCCTGCTCCTGCACCATCATTGGATTTTGATCCATGATAATACAAAGACCAAAATAAAGATTTATCTACAGATCGATCGGAAACATTAACAATTCTTGAAGAATCAGTTTGTGAAAAATTTTCAATTTGCTTTTTTCGCGCGCGCTTGCTCTGCATCTCCGGTGCTTGGCCCTGCCCGCTTGCTCTGAGCTCGGCGCAGCCTCCCGTCCTGAGTGACTCCTGTGAGAGACCCCGCCCGTGCGCCCTGTCTTCTTTGGAGATCGGTCTGCATCAGCGAATGGAGAACCTGCTTTGACCCTGCTCCTCATCTTCGACCATGACGTTAGAAGGCGATTCCCTCCCGCCTTCTGACCTTGAGGCCTTCCGTTCCCTTGTTGCAGCTGCTAATAAGAGGCCGCCCTCGACCTCTCAGCTCGAGTTTGTAAAAAAACAGGACAAAATCCCCACGGTGTCGCTCCCGGTGGACGATGCCTGCAGAACAGCAATAAACCTGGCTGAGAGAGGCCTCATCGGCCAGTTCACTGGGTTATGGCCTTCCCCAAAAGCAGTAGATGATTGGGTCAAGCGAAACTGGTCGCCACTGGTCAAGGAAGGAGTAAAAAGCCATTTTGTAGGAAAGGGTTTCTTCGTCTTCGTGTTCGACAGTGTGGAAGACCGAAGCCTGATCTTCAGAAACGGGCCATATTTCATGGGCCCCCAAGGGTTATATCTGAATAAATGGTCTCCAGATTTCGACCCTGCACAAGATGTGCCCACAGCTGTTCCTGTTTGGGTGCATCTCCCACACCTCCCTCTTCACTGCTGGAGCCAGAGCTCACTGCAATCCATCGGCAATGCCCTAGGCAGGTATATTGATCAGGCCCCGAGGAAGGACCAGTTCTCCTGCGCTCGCATCTGTGTGGAAGTCGATTTGGAGGTCGGACTCCCCGAAGCCATCAATCTCTCAGTGGCAGACTGGACGCACATTCAAGAACTCGATTACGAGCAACTGCCCTTTAAATGTCGACATTGCCATGAATACGGGCATTTTGTCAGATACTGTAAAAAAAAAATGAGGAAATAGCAGAGAAAGAGAAAGTCGAACAGTGGAAGCAAGCAAAGAGAACAGCAAGCAATAGACAAAACAACAAAAGAAATGCAAAAGAGACAGGGACCAAAACAGGACAGGAAGGCGCAAGTAACCAAAACAGCGAAAGCAGGGAAGCTAACAGCAGTGCAGGAGATAAAAACCCATTCGAATCTCTTACTCCACCGACAGATCCTCCAGAGGCTGAGCAGGAAGATCCACCACAGCTGAATATTGCAGACAATGAAGTGCCAGGTAATTCTCCAAACCAGGTTCCTAGCAATACTCCTTCTCCTTCATATGCTGACATTATTAAACAAAAAAAGAAGAGTTTAGAAAACATGGGGTCATCTGATGAAGAAACCTTTGAAAGGCCATCTAAAAAAGTGGGAAGAAGAACAAACAAGGAAACCAGGGAAGAAGAATCAGAAAGGCAGAAAACCCTAGGCAGTCAATCCACCATTGAAATGACTCTCGGGAGAAATACAAGACCAAGGGCGCCCAAGGGAGGAGGCCCCACCCCTTCAAGCGGTAAATGATGCAGATGGTCTCTTGGAATTGTAGGGGCCTGGGAAATCCCAATAAGGCAGATGCTATCAAAGATCTCCTGAAGTTGGAATCCGTGGATATACTTATGCTCCAAGAGACCAAAATAGAAGGGGAAACCCTTCTAAACACTAGCTCAATGAAGTGGAAATATGATGCTGGAAAGGCTGTGAGTGCAAGAGGCTCGGCCGGTGGTATAGGTACCTTTTGGTCAAAAAACTCCTTCTCTTTAGAACGACACTCGGAGACCCAACATTGGATATATACAGAACTACGCCACATCGCAAGCAATCTCTCTCTTGCTCTGTTCAACATGTATGTTCCCGTCCATTATGATGAAAAGAGACAGTGCTGGAGGTCACTCCTGGATTACATAGAGCACATCAACCCCTCAAACATTGTCATAGGAGGTGACTTGAATATAATCCTAGACCCCAAAGAAAAAAGAGGAGGGATTTACTCAAGGGATCCCTTCCTCAACATGGTGGAAAATCTGATTCTGCAGTGGGACTTAATAGACTACAAACCAGTAAAAGGCAAATACACCTGGACCAATAACAGAGCAGGGGAAAACCATATCTCTACCAGGCTGGACAGATTTCTTATCAGCAGCTCGTTAATGTTGGACAACAGGATTGTTTTCACCAAGATCCTCCCAAATCTCACGTCGGATCATAAGCCAATCCTCTTATGCTTGAAAGAAGAAGAAGATCTTAGTCCTCTCCCTTTTCGTTTCAGCCCTCTTTGGGCCGGAAAAGAAGGCTTCTTTGACACAGTCCAAACTGCATGGGGGATAGAGGTTTCTGGATCCCCAAGTTTTGTTTGGGAACAAAAATTGAAAAAAACCAAAAAAGCTCTTAAGGAATGGATAAAGAACTCTATGAAAACCCCCACTAGACAGAGGAAGGAGGCTGTTCTTCTGCTGGAAGGTCTTCAATTCGAATTGGAGGAGAAAGATCCTTCTCCCACTGATTTAGCCAAGGAGAAAGCAGCCCAAAGGAATACATACAGCTCCTTCATAAATGAAGAAGAGTACTGGCGTTTAAAATCTCGAAGTTTATGGCTTAAATCCGGGGACAGGAACACCACTTATTTCCATAGACAATGCAGGGCTCGCCTCTCTCGAAACCACATTGCAGAAATTACCTCCTCCAATGGCCAGGTGTATAAAGGTTACACTCAAATCAAAGAAGCAGCAGTAAATCATTTCCAAAATCTTCTTAGTGCAGAAAGTAACGAGAATGAGGAGGATGCATTAGAGTTTCTCTCCAACATTCCAAATTTAGTCAGCGAGGAAGATAATGAAACCCTGATAAGTCCAGTCATAGAAGAAGAGATTACCTCCATAGTCTGGTCCATGGAACCAGACAAAGCTCCAGGACCTGACGGGTTCTCAGTGCATTTCTATAGAATCTGTTGGGAGATAATCAAATTCGATCTCTTCAAAATGATAAGGGGATTCTTGAGGAAGGCAAAAGTTGGAGGCGGAATTAACTCCACCTTTCTCGCTTTAATCCCCAATGAGACTAACCCTGGCTCCTTTGACAGATATAGGCCGATCTCTTTATGCAACTCATCTTACAAGATCGTGGCCAAGCTAATGGCTAACAGAATTAAGCCCCTCCTTCATAAACTCATCTCTCCGGCTCAAGGGGGATTTGTGGCTGGCAGACATATTCTAGACAACGTCATCCAAGTTCAAGAAGCCCTGCATTCCAGCCATGCCCGGAAAGAACAAGGTATGATCATAAAACTGGACATGTGTAATGATTTTGACAGAGTGAATCGTTCTTTTCTGTTCAGGGTTCTTGCTGCATTTGGTTTTAGTCAGGAATTTATTAACCTCATCAAAGCTTGCACTGAGAACATCTGGATCGCCCCAATGGTGAATGGAAGACCAGCAGACTTTTTCTTGGCCACTAGGGGATTGAGGCAGGGTTGCCCCCTCTCTCCCTTCCTATACATACTGATGGCGGATTCACTGAGCAGGAAGCTGACACAGGAGAAACAAACAGGCTCAATTCCTGGGATCAGAATTGTGCAAGGCATCGCTCCAGTGAACCACACATTCTTCGCAGACGATTCACTTCTGCTTGGGGGAGCTTCCTCAAGAATTGCTAACACCTTCAAGATCATCCTTCAAAAGTTCTGTAAAATCTCTGGAGCGCTAATCAGTGAGAGAAAAAGCGCTGTATATGGCTGGAACACAGATCAAAACACAATTGAAAGGATCGCCAGAGAATTGGGGTTCAATGGCTATGCTGTCTGGGATAAAATAAAGTATCTAGGCCTTCCATTAACGATGGGATCCAATCGAAATCATTTATGGGAAGAGGTGATCTTCAAGTTTAAGAAAAAGATAACTGCGTGGGGTGGAATCTGGCTCTCAACAGGCGGAAAACTCACCCTTATACGCACTGTTCTTTCAGCATTGCCAACGTTCCAAGCCTCTCTGTTGTTGGCACCAAGTCAAATAGCAGATCGAATCTCCTGTCTGATGCGAAATTTTTTGTGGAATGGTGGGCGCGGCAACAGCAATCGTTTTCATCTTGTTAACTGGAATACAGTGAAGCGTCCATTGAATGAAGGCGGACTTCAAATCCGAGACCCCCAACATTCCAACTTAGCCTTGGGGTGTAAGTTGCTGTGGCAGCTTCTAATCGAACCCTCCCACCCTGTCAGCCAGATCTTTAAACGCAAGTATCTCAATAATCAATCGATTGCCAATTTCAACCCAGTGACTACACCCAGAGGAACGCAGGCATGGAAGCTCTGCAGCAAAGCAGTCGGTTTCTTCAGAATGCATCTTTATAAAATCCCAGGGAATGGGAAAAACACACTGCTGTGGAGAGATCAGATTATGGGCCATCCTCCTCTATCAGCAAACACTGAAATCGCAGAATTAAGAGCTTGGTTAAGCTCAAGAGGAATTTGAAGAATTGAGGATATAGCTGAATGGGATCACAAAGGTAATTGGCAGAGTTGGTCTCTGCCTGTCATCCCAGCGCACTTAAACAATCAGTTAAAAGTCCTTACAACTGCAATCTCAGACTTTACACCAGTGCACAAGGACGAGGAAGACTCCTGGGGTTGGGGAAAGACCAGGGTATACACAGCCAGACAAGGATACCTGCAGCTGCAAGGTAAGAAGGATTCTTTGCATCCCGAAGCAGTGTGGAAACAGATTTGGGAAAATTTCAGCATTCCCAAGATTAATTTCTTTTCTTGGACTTTGTTTCACAACAAAATCCTTACTGAAGAAAATCTGAACAGAAGAAACATAGCCGGCCCCCATCGATGTGATATTTGCAAAAACGCACTGGAAACCTCTGATCATTTGTTTATTGAGTGTGAGTTTGCTCAGAAGGCCTGGTCTATCTTCTTGACTGGCCTGAGTGTGAGAACCCCTACAAATTGTTCGACCAGAGACATGTTCTCGTCATGGAAAGCTCGATACCCCTTCAGCATTGCAGACAAATCTCTTTGGCACAAGGTATGGATTGCAGCCCCAAAATACATATGTTGGAAGTTGTGGTTGGCCCGGAATGAAATTTTCTTTAACCAAAAAGAAACCACTGCAGATATCATAGCAGATCAGGCCAAGAATCTCCTATTAGAAACTCTGAGACACTCAAATGTCAAAGACGACAGCTCCCTTCGAAATGAAGAAAGGATCTGGCTTGATGGCTTCTCCCCCAATCCTACACCTTCAGCATTCACTCGCCCAAAACACAAAGAAAAATGGCAGATTAGAGACACGCTGGACAGTTTTCAGAAGTGGTGGAAAACACAAGGAAAATGCACCATCTTCTTTGACGGAGCCTCAAAAGGAAATCCAGGCAGGTCAGGAGCAGGAGGGGTTATTTATTTTTCGAATGGGAAAAAAGAGGCCTTCAGTTGGGGACTAGGGATAAAAACCAACAATCAGGCTGAAGTACTCAGTCTATTAAAAGCTTGCCAGCTGGCTAGGAAAGAGAATCCAAGCGAAATTTTAGTGTTCGGAGACTCAGAGTTGCTGATAAAATCTCTAATAAACAAGAAAGGGCTCAAGGATCTAGTGTTAAATAAACAGCTTGCAAGAGTGAACAGACTCCTGAAGGACTTCCCCTCAGCTCAAATCTTCCACATCCTCAGAGACCTAAACACAGAAGCAGACAGATTAGCTAACATAGGATGCACTCTTGAAATGAGCATGATCAGCTTAAATGCAGGAGAAGTGAACACGGCAAACATTCCCTAATAGGACAAGGAGTACATGTAAAAATAGTGAAATGCTTGATGCAGTGAACTGAAATGTTTGTTTTGGCTTTGGCCAACCCATCTCTATCAATAAAAATACCCGTTTCAGTTAAAAAAAAAAAAAAAATCAATTTGCGAAATAAAATTATTTACAGAAAAAGGTGATTGTGGTGCTGTGAAATTTCCAAGAAATGATTTAGCAGAATAACCTCTGAGAATTTTGTTATCAAAAGCTACAGGTTCATTTGGTTGTTCAAATTCAATTATAGTATGCATCATGTGTTTTTCTCGCTCAACCTTGATTTGATTTGGTTTCCCTTTGTAAGAAAGCCACATGTGAGAATAATCAGTGGTAATGTAACCATTAAGCTTTGTAGACCAATCCCTGCTCAATATTAATCCATAAAACTCAGGAATATCTGCAATCAGTATATCAATTCTTTGGACTATCCTGGGATCAGAGGCTAACCTAATGGTGACTGAATTAATTTCTCCCACAACTTGCACTTTAGTCCGATCTAATTTAACAATATGAACTGCAGATTTCTATGGTTCAATATTAAATTTTGCACAAACTGAAGTAGGCATTATATTAGATGATTCTCCTGAATCTATCAAACAGTTATGAAAATTCTTGTTATATATTTCATAAGTCAAAAGAAAGGAGGTGTCTAAGAATTTGATCTTTCTCCAATAAGAACAGTATCAGTAGCATCTACTTTATCTGGTGGCTTACCTGATCCTTTGGCTGCTTTGGCAGCAACACCACTTGGTAGAGGAGGAATAGGTGTTGCATTTAATTCTTTCAATAACAGCTTCTGTTGATATTTAAGTTTGCTGAGTTCATGTAGAGAGATATTCGCTCTGGTTTTATTCATGTCTTCAACAATGTTATAATCCATAGAATCTGATACCACCAGAGTCTTAGAAGTTGTTGGAGGAGGGTTAGAAGATGATGGTTGATTTTGAGTAGGAAAAGAGGAAGTTTTCTTTACAGGGGTTTTGTCTTTAGTATTAGAAGTTGAAATTTTATTTTTTGGAACTGTTTGGACAAGTTCTGTTGTAGATTTATTTCTTGTACTTACTGGCATGGCTTCTTTTTCTTTTTCACTTTCTAAATTAGGAAGAATGAAATCCCACATCCCATGTAATTCAGCTATTTCTTCTTCTTCATCTTCTTCCGATAACATAGGTGTATCATCTTATTCATATTCTTCTAGATCAGACTCTGCATTGGATATTGAATTGGGTGGTTTAGATTCAGTTTTCTAATTCCTTTTCAAATTTTTGAATGGCCTTTTGGTAGAAGTTTCTGCCACTTGTTTTTTTATTTTTATCATTTCATTAGACAAAGTCTTCAGAACTTTCTGTAATCCTTCCATGTCATAAGGATCCCTGGGTGTCTTCTTCTGGAATCATCTTTAAAGCTGACCTTTTTGGATTTTTTGTCTTCAATAGCATTCTTCTTATCCAAAGCAATAATCCGTCTTTCAATTGCAATTGCTTCTTTCATGTTTTCAGCCAAAGTAGGTTTAGCAGCTCTATCTACAAAAATTTCTATATTTGAGCGGAAAGTTCTTATATACCATTCACTTCTAACTTGCTCACTAGGTTTTGAGGTTGTAGGAATTTTATTCAAAATTTGTTGAATCGAGAATTAAAATATTTAATGGGTTATGTGGGTTCTGCTCTCAAATTGGAGAGATAATTGATTAAAGTCGCTATTGATCTATCATCTCCAAATTTGGTTAAGAAATTTTCCTGGAAAATCTCCCAACTTATAATAGATCCTGATGGTAGTGAAAAATATTAGGATCCTGCTGCCCCTTGTAAAGTATAAGGGAATAACCTAACCACAACATCTTCATGTTCTACTGCATTTAAATTTACAGATAACATAAAGTTATTAATGTGTTCTTCTGCTTGTATACCAAGGTCAGGACTAAATTTTGGCAGCCATTTTTCAGGATGATCTGGAAAATCATGCAAAGGTGCAGGAATTTTAATAGCCCCTGTATTAGTCCATGGGGCATTGGGATAACAATTGAGGGACTTGAAGAAACAATTGGGGTTTGAGTAGAGGTTGTTGGAATAACTATGCTCTTCTGGGTTTGAGTCTAGGAAGCAGATGAGTGGGTTTGCGATGAAGAAATGATATCACTACCTGATTTCGAGGATGTTTTTCTGGTCTTAACTCGACTCAGTAAAGGAAATTCCTTTGGAGGAATACCAAGTTTTTCACTTTGTGACCTAGTGAGAGGTTTGGAGGAAACAAATTGTGAAGTAACACTACCTTCAGATAATTCATACTCTTCTAATGATAATGAGAACCCTTGGAGTTTATGAACTAAAGCTTGTATTTCAGGGGACTCAAGAGGTTGATTGTCTGACAGATCTAATGTTTCAGTAGTGGGTGTATTTATGTTCTTCTCAATTTCTTCCCTAGTGATTTGAGATGTAGAGGAAATTGAAGAAGGTGGTGAGGGTGAATTTCTCTTAGAATGGCATGTAGATTTGGATTTACTTGCCATTCATAGCTTAGGCCCTCCTTATAGTGCCAAAAATGTTGAAGCCTCGAAAATCTTTGTTTCAAACATTAGGGGAAAACCACCCGGTCCGGACCTTAGGACAGCTCCTTTTCCATTTGGTGTGGTGGCTCCGACTCGATTTATAGGACCAATTTCCTAATAATGAATGGATTGGTAATGGAGTGTTTGTGCAAGTGGGTAAATGGAACTAACTAACTGAATTAATTTAGCTAACTTAATCTATAACTTGCAAATAATTCTAATAAACTAACCCGGGAATTAAGTATGAATACGACTTAAAGATGGTTTCAATTAAACAAATAACCATGAAAATGCATTATTATTAAACAAAGTTAGAATAACACATCGCATTAATAATTATATATATCATTTGCATATACTATGATAGATGAACATTTCTATATCTTCAGAAATGATATGATAAAGAAATATTTGAGAAACAAGCACATATAAATGATAGCAAATTTCAAAGAGAATATTTCATAACATAAAGAAAATAACAGTAAATCGATAGAAATACCAGATTCATTTAGAGATTTTCTTGATGCAATTTGATATTCAAATCATGCGCTTTAACTTAGAACAACCTCCAAGGTACAGAAATGCAACTCTTAAAGATAATTCACCATAAATCACAGGATGTGACCCTTTATAAAAATAAAATAGTCAATGGAGTATAGAAATGTATGATCCAAGCCAAAAATATTACAAATTCAGGACCCCTTTCTAAATGCATGAAAGGGGTTTAAATAGGAAATTAAAAAAACAGATTATCTATAACTTATGCTAGAAACTGTCATCGGAGATCCGAGAAAAGACTTGTGATATAAAATAAAACAGATTCACTAAATTTCTTTTGTATTCAATGTTCTGAGGTGGCAGATTTTAAGCATATCTTTAACTTCCGTTGGATGACTCAGCCTTGAATGCAACTGACTAGTGTATGTGGCATCAGATAGCTCTGGCACTAGTACATTTGGGGGAAATTCCAACACTTGGTTCTGATGCTTTTGACCAAATGTCAAAAATTTCCCCAAATTTTTTCAATCCCGCCCGAAACCGTCGCTATACCGACGTTTAGAGAAAAGTGTCGCAATACCGACACTTAGACAAAGTGTCGCAATTGCGACGTTTGGAGGAAGATGTCGCAATTGCGACACTATGCCCCAAAGCGTTGCTATTGCGACGGCTGCCTAGAAACGTCCCAAGTGCAACACAATGTCTAAGTGTTGCAATTGCGATGTTTGGAGGCATCCGTCGCAATAGCGATGATTTTTCCGCCATCGGTATAATGACACTTGTGTGCTACATAAAACTATGACACTTATATGCGCGCTACATAAAAATGATTTTATTAAAAACTACATTAATGTCTGATATCACGCGCGCATTCGCCCTCCGCTCTTGCAGAACAACATTCGCCCTCAGCATTTGCCCTCAGCTCTTGCAGAATAGCATTTTCCCTCAGCATTCGCCCTTAGCTCTTGCAGAACAACATTTTCCCTCAGCATTCGCCCTCAGCTCTTGCAGCTCAGCATTCACCCTCAACTCTTGTAGAACAGCATTCGCCCTCAGCTCTTGTAGAACAACATTCACCCTCAGCATTTGCCCTCAGCTCCTGCGGAACAACATTTTCCCTCAGCATTCGCCCTCAGCTCTTGCAGAATAGCATTCACCCTCAGCATTCGCCCTGAGCTCTTGCAGAATAGCATTCACCCTGAGCTCTTGCAGAACAGCATTCGCCCTCAGCTCTTGCAAAATGGTAAGTTCTTACTGCAGGCCCTTCCTCCTATAGTAGGGTTGACTCTATGTGGGTTTTTTTGGTCAATTCCATTGGATTGTGTTAGGCTATAGGGTTCTCTCTAGATGTCTTCAAATGTTCTTTCAGATGAGTTTCAAAGAGGATGTGTAAGATGTGTTTGTGCTTGTATGAATTTGAATCCACCAGTTTCATGAAGTTTAAGCTATGGATTTTAGTTCGACAAACTCATCCATCTCAACACCCAGTAACGAATTTCCCTTGATCTGATCTATATTGAAGGTGAATTGCAAAGTGGTAGAGAATGGGAGATCGAAATTCATCAACTTTATCACAAGGGTAGTACTTCAAATCGAAAGTGATGAGCTTTAGTTCTCCAGATTTGGGGATTTTCTGATATTTGGCGATTTTTTGATGACATACCAAAGGTCACATCCATACAACCATATCAAGGTCAATGTTGAGATCATTCTCATATAGATATAGGTCACTGATATATAGGGTTAATATCATCATCACTATCCATGGAAACCGAATGGTTACAAAATCTGTGATTGTGGTTGGCTCATTTATAATTATTACCCATTTACAGTAGAGCACAGAAACACTAAATATGGCTTGAGCAGAGCCTTTACAACAGGCAATGGAATTGCAGCTGCTTCATCAATAACCAACAGCTCCACTTGAGAAAACTTTTCATAATCTTGGGGCTGGATATATTGCAGAGCAAACAACTGTAGTTATCATTCGTGCTCCAATATATTAATATAATTTTTACATTGAACTGAAGAAAGGGAAACAAGCAAATGCTAGTCATCATATAATGCTTTGACATAAGAGTTTTGAGTGACATACTTGAAAAAAAGAACTCATCCACTGATATTTATAATCATTTGAGTTATTCAAGTTAAACACAATGTCAAGAATCAAGATTCAATACCCTCTATTATCTTCATCACCCAATACAAGATTCAAATTTTTCCCAAAGAAACGCTTATTAAATTGGCAGCCATTATTTCTCCCTGCTTTAAAAACCCTACATTTAAATGAAAACAAGCATTGCATTTCAACTACAAAAATCTATTAGTGTTCAAATGTACATATGTGCATCACTTGTGTAGTGTATTCCTTTTCCACTTTCACATTATCCAAGAATGTGTGCGGTATAGTTCATATTTTTTGTGATTTAGATTATCTTGAAAAAGGAAAGGTAAATTATTTCCCATGGAAAAAGAAGGTTTTCCCTTTTTACTACTAGAAATGGTACAACAAAGTTCCATTTCTACCCGAAACTCCTATGAAATAGGAACCAAATAAAGGCCATGTCCTCAATGGACATCATTTGGCTTTGAAAATGGCCATTGCACCGTGTTGTTTCTTATATTACATCATGATAGTTTCTTAGGTCATTTCTTGTTTCTTGAGATGAAAAACAACCAAAGAAATTGTGAAGATCCTTTCAAGAAATAAATGACCATTTCTCAGTCATATCTCAACTATTTTTTATTTTATTCAGTGGTTGCTTACTTTGAGAGAAATTTGACACTTTTATAAGGAATATAACATAAAAACACAAAATGAGAAGGAATTGATGAGGTAGATGACCTTTAGTTGTTGTCAATTAAGAATTGATAATACACGATGCATGTTCTGTACTACAAACTAGATTCCTTCCTGGAGTTAGGACATAGAGTATTGAATAAAAGTTGTAGTTTCTAACTTCTTGTATTGGTTCATCAATCTTGAAATTCAAACATTGCATATCTTCATTGCTTCATGTTTGAATAATTTTCATCATATCGTACAATAGGAAATTAGGAATTATGATTATTATTACTTTATGGATCTGTTAAGTTACTTTTAAGTTTGCATGGTTTAGTGTGAAATTATTCTAGTGTGCCCCTAGGCCCAGGTGAAGGAATGCCAAGGACTGAGAACCCTAGTTTTTAAATGGTATTTTTTCTTATACCCAAAAAACCCTCAACATCACTTCTTATTAGTTCTTAACAATAATGTTGTAAACAATTTGAGAATTGATATAGAAAAATCTCGCACTTCTCAAGATAAAGTCCTAAAGCTAAAGTGTGATACCATGTGTAATTCAATAGCCCCATTGTCACCTCACCAATCTCTTTTCACTTCGGGCTAGCTCTCCTCCAACTCAAGGGGGGTTATCCCTAGTAGATGTTAGGGATCTAATGGCCCAACCAAACCAAGTCAAGAGCCCCCTAACTCTCTATGTTTACTACTATCAATCAAAATATTGAACAATAGGGTCAGACATGCATCCTGAAGATAAAATTGCCGGGGTATTTTTGGGTAATTTCAAAGGGAAAGTCCCCAAACACATATAATCAAGGAATTATAACGTGATTTCAAACATTAAATATCAACAAAATCGTTTAAAGGATATTGAAAGGAAAAAGGTGATGGAAGATAGAAAGTGCCTTAAATGCTCTAAGGATTTTTCAATAGTTGCTCCAAAAGCTTCACTTCAAGGCCCTTCAAGATCGTCTCCAACAATGCTATACCATCAGCTTCAGCAATGTTGCTCAAAAAATATCCTCAAGGTCTTCACAACAAGTTTACTAGAAGTTGCTCCAACAATATATTCAATAAGGTCTTCATTGTCAACTCGTCTCTTGTTTGGGTGCCTTAATGTGCAATGACATGTTTCGAGGACTGAATTCAATGCAAGGCATATTTGAAACTCTAACTCTGTCTTCCGGTGTCTTATTAGAAATTATTTCAGTTTTCATTTTGTGTTTTCAAGTTAGATATCGTTTTCAAGTTTTTACATTTATAATTTTATTGCAATGTGGCAGACTGATCAGAGCAGTGCAGGAACAACCCCGAGACGGGATGATCGCGGAAAGAGGCCAGCGGAAGAACATGTAAAGTGCCAGCATTGCTCTATCTTCAGATATTTTAGTTATTTACATAATTGAAATAATATTAATTTTGTTCAAATATGCAGACACCTAGCCATGGTACACCCGATGATTCCCTCTTTGAGGAAGAGCTTTCTTCATCCCTATCTCCAGTGTTCTTGTTGCGAAAAAAGGCACGAGATGCAAGGTCGGAATTTAATACTTTGATAGACGCGCCTCAAACACCTGAAACAGAAGAGAGGATAAAACAACTTATGAGCCATCTAGAAACATATCAGGTAATAATAAAAAGTCAAAAGGATATTTTTTTGTTCTGCATGAGATGAACTGTGATAGTTTGATTTTTAATTTTTACATTGAATAAACTAACAAAAATTTCTTTTGTATGTAGTGTGTTCTGGCACTTGCTGAACCCGGTGTTGGTGGTAGTGAGACACAAGGGCAAGAGATTGCCCAGTAACCCTCTCGTACACCTTCTACTCCTTTAAGTGCCAGCCAAGAAACACACCTTGCCCAAGCAGACACCCAGCCAACCACTGAACGTGTTGGTAGTGATGAGGCTGATATGGCCAACTACATTATTGTGTTTCCTGGAGCTACATGTGTCAGCTCCACAGGGACCATTAATGGCACGTTTCTGGTGAATGATGAAGGTGTCCCTATAAATCATGTACAACTCCCAGGTAAATTTTAATATTTTAACTATTTCATGTACTCTATCTAAAACATATTTATCATGATTTTTATTTTTAAATTAATGATAATATATTTTTTTGTGTAGGAAACAATGAGTTCTACAGGTTTTTGGAGAGCCATGCGTTGGTAATTTTTGGCCCAACCATACGCATAGGGTGGAATTCGCAGAAATCCAACCTAAAAAAAGAACTTCTAGATTATCTAGAAGCCCTTTTTGGGGTCGGCACATTTGACAGAACAGCAGTGGCTCGGGTAGCCGGCAAATATTTGAAATATACCAGGGACACCTATAGGATGCAATTGAAATTTAACCCTAGATATGAGCGTCCTCTCATAGTTCCAGAGAGTGAGTGGATAGCACTCATCCATGATGGAAAAGAGAAAAGGGCAAAGAAAGAAGGAAAAATGTCAACTGGACTCGCAAGGTAAATTACAACTTTAATTCAATAGCTTTAATTTTTTCTATGTCTAAAATAAAAGTGTGCTACGTCATATCTGACTTCAATATTTTGATGCTAGGTTTCTTGACACCTCAAAGGCAACCAAATCTAGGATTGAAAAAAAGGGCCATCACAAGCTAGGCCAGGGCGGCTACTTGAAATTAGCCGCAAGAATTGTAATTAAGTAGCTAAACCTCTTATAATTAATTGTATCACCTTCCAACGTTTTTGTAATCCTATAAAATATGATTAAAAATACACAATCATATGTAATGTAGGGTGATGACTTCGGAATAGAAACTACAGAGGAAGATAAAAATATCACTTTCCATTTCAGCTATCAAGCCGTAGTTGAACATCGCAGAAGCTTGGGGCAGGTCCCCAGATCCAGAATTCCTGATAAGGTAAAACATTAACCTTTCAATATGTTTGTTTTCGTCCATAAATTTAATGTCTAACAACTTTTTTTAAATTAGGGGAGCGGCACTACCGACGAGTCAAATAACCTAGTTTTAGAGCCAGATGTAGATGATCCTCATGTGCAACCTGATCATTGTAGTGGGGACCAGGCCGATAATGCTACTATCAGTGAGGGCCGTGATGTTAATTAATTTCCACTTATAATTTTTTCTAATTATACCTTGATGGTTGTCCTTATAATGTTTTACAGAGAATGTTTCCCTTGAGGATCTTACCACCAGAGAGGAAGACAGGGCAACAGTCCCAACAGCGACAACTGGTGCACCAGGTAAATAATTTCATTGCAATTTTTTTTATTAATATTACCGAACTAGTTCAATGATATTTAAAAAATGAAAATGAAAATTTAATATTATCTGTTTTTGTAGGTGATGCCTCGTCACTGGATGAGACCAGACATCGTGACTAAGCAACTAGGTCAGCAGTGCGGATCAAAAGGCACGAAACAAGAGCAGAGCACGATGATATTGATGATGTAATTAGGAGCTTTAGAAATAGGAAGAAGAAAAAGAAAATTTGATAATGTAAAATATTGTATTATTATAAGACAAACGTTACCATACTTGGAGCGTTTTTTGCGTTATATAAAAAACTCATTTATCATACTATTTTTATGTCAAGCATTAATTGCAATGTTTCCTTGCGTACTTTTTGTTGAATTTTTTTTTATTAGTTATTGAATATTTTTTTTTATGCTCATGAAAGTAAAAAATGAAATATAGATTGGGTATTGGAGAATTGAGAGTGATGTGAGGGGGGGGAGGGGCCATAAGAGCTTCCACCTTCACATGGTTGGCCCTGTTTAGTAGAGAATAATTTATTGGAGTGATTTAATCTTGGAGCAAACCTCCCTCGATCCAGTGTAGCAACAAAAAAGTCACTATTGACTTAGTTGCTACTCTTTTAGATCGTGGGAGGCTTGTTCCAAGTTCATGCGACTCCAATAAATTGTTCTTGAAACGAAGAGGAGCTTATTTAGGTATGTTTTGACATTTTCAACATATGTTCTAACATTATCATAAGAATGCATCTTAGAGTAAAAAATAATACATCAATTACTTGTATTTATTGTATAGATAATGATGGATTTTGATTGACTTGGTAGTGCAGGTACAAATCCTCTTGCATCATGAGCCATACAACTTGTCAACCAGGGTCATGTCCAGGATATTTTTGCTTGTGCGCTTGACCAAGTTCGTAATGTCACATTTTGGAAGTTCCTTTATAGTTCATAATTCAATATTAATCTTGTTCATGATTATTATCTAGGTTTTTTGTATGTATTTTTTCATCTATTTGATTGTAAGCAACTCTGCATGTTTCCTGTTGTTCACTATGATTTCTCCCATTACCACTCCCAGGATGAATCCGACTTTATTGTTACATAGGTAACTTTATTGTTACTATGATTTCTCCATTTACGATTTCATAGGTTACATCATGGAAAGTTGTCAATCTCAGGTTGGTGATGAGCTTTAGTTCTCCAGATTTGGGCCTTTTCTGATATTTTCTCCCTCATTTCATTCCTGCATCACCTCGTTGTTTGAGCATGCCAATTGTCTACCACTTGTACCAATTGGCACATGTCAATCTCTGAGTGGTGCCACATTTCACCTATTTTCGGCCCACTTGACCACCTGAAAAACTCAAATCCACACACCATGTGTCTTTATCATGGAGTGCCATATGTCCTAGATGTTTAGGCCGATAGGCCTTCTGTTATGAAAGAGATCAATTTTTTTTTGTCAACACTTTTTATCTAGGCATGACACCTGTTACTTGTTTAATCTGATGGTCACAGTCTCTCGGGTTACCTTCTAGGTTTGACATACCATTGGTTTCTGGTATATTTCCATGGAATCGGTCTGAAAATACCAGCAACAATCCACACACCTGCAACCGTTGACAGACCTGCCATTTTAGTAGCTGCATTTCTGCAACTTCCAATACACCTTCCATTTTAGTTGCTGCATTTCGGCAACTGCCAATACACTTGCCATTTCATTCTCCTGGACTCTGTGTATGCATATTTTTCATATAATTTTATCAAGAAGTTGGCTGCAGTGCTTTGACATGCCTTTGAATATTTTTACGGGTTAGAAGACATTTCATGCTAGAGCTATTGAATAGACTTGATGAGATAGTTGTATTTTATCCTCTTTCCTATGATGAGCTTAGAAAATTTTCTAGACTACATATGAAAGATGTAGCGATTCGTCTTGCAGAGAGAGGTGTTGCTTTAGGGGTTACAGATGCTGCTTGATCTGGATCTTGTTCTTCAGGAAGCCTATGATCCTGTAAGTAATCACTTTGTTTTGCTTTCTTTCTTATTCAGAGTCTATCTTGCCAGGGGATGTGTCCATTATGGTTTGTTATGAGACCGTTATCAATTTCATCACCGTCCCTCATAATATGTTTTATTGTGTTTATAAATAATAAACAATTATTACACCAAACAATAAACAATTAACTGTACTATGAGTAATATGATATCTTGAAATAATTCTCATTATAATTTCATAACCTCTGCTCTCACTTGGTGTTGTCTATATCACTGAGTGTCTCTTCTTTAAAATTATAGTTACAGCAGACAATGAACAATCAACTACACTTTGAGTGATATTTTGTAATAATTCTTATTATAATTTCCTAACCTCTACTCTCAGTAGGTGTCTATATCACTAGGTGTATCTATTTTAAAATTATAGTTTCAATGGTAGATAAATTGTTATCTTAAAATTATAACTTTGATGGTGATACCTTGTGATTGATAATGTAGTTTGAAGTAGCTTTGGCTTTGACTAATATAGTCTCAGGAACCTCTGAGAATACAAAGGTTGTGATTGATTATGGGGAACTGCCTATATTTGTGGAACTTCTTACCTATGGGAATGATAATGTTGGAGAACAGGTAGCACGCTTATTTTAGAGGCATAAAATTATTCTTCCCAACTATCTTTATATGTCTGTAATTTTGGAATTTGATTTAAAAAACTAGTACCCAACTTTGAGTTCAATTGGTGTTCGTGTAAGGTTGTTTGGGCTTTGGGAAATATTGCTGGAGAATCTGCAACATTTAGAGATCTTGCCCTCATTCATAGAGCTCTGAGGCAGGTGCTTTCCCAGTTGAATGATACTGCCAAAATTTCAATGATAAGAAATGCTACATGGGCTCTGTCAAATTTTTGTCGTGACGTAAACCCAAACCACTATTTGAACAGGTAAGAAGAATACATTTTCTGCCTCTTCTTCTTAGTTCGTAGATACTGTGGATTTTTTTTATAGATCTTGGTGCTTGGTAGATTTGGACATAATATGGACCTAGGCACTTTTTCATTACAATGACTTTGTCAACAGGTTTTAGAAAATACTTAGAAATTTGGGTTTCAAAAGGGGATTACCCTTTCTTGCAATTATCGATTATCAATCACATTCAAAAAAAGTCTTTCGTAGCATTGTTGAGCTCTTTGTAGGTGAATTTCCGAGGCAATTTCACAATATCTGAACTAAATTTGTCTGTCCTTTTCAATACTCTGCGCTTGTAACAGAACCAGACAAACAATCTAGTGGCCAATGCAACAACAACAACAACAACACCTCCTGTTGCAATGCCTGAAATTCACCCTCTCTGCACGCATGAATGACTATGGAACCCTCTTTTGTGAACAGGTACTGGAGCTGAAGGTACTGGTTTCGATTAGGATCGTGGAATTCAACATCCAAAATAGTATCAAATTCCATTGCAATAGTATTCCCCGGCGAGGGCAACAGTTCATTGAGACCTATTGGACTCATCACCCCCAAATAGCCTCCAGGGCTACCCAGAGTGTGATCATATTTGTTGCTGAGTATATTTTTATTTTTTCAGTGAGAGTTTAGGGTTTCTATAACATAGCTTCAGAAATCCGATTCAGTGCCTTCTTGAATATCGTCACATAATACTCATGGTTTGGATTGATGAGCATGCTATGAATGGTTGGTTGATTCATAAGAACCACCCATATAGTCATCTTGAGATATTTCAAAAGTTTTCTCGGGTTTCCTTTTCACCATTTCTAGTGGGTGGGATGGTGTGGGGTGATCCATCAATATTGGTGCTCTTGTAGTAGGGAATTTGTTTTTGGGGATATAAAGGATCATTTGATGTATATATCCCATTGGATGCATTTATAGATGGGCACGAGAGGTCAATAATTTAAATTAAAAATATGCAACCTCTAGCATGGCAACCTGAAGGCCGCGAGAGACACTGGTTAAAGATTGTTTTATGTTGGCCTTAATATAGTCGTGATTTCTTTATATTATCTTAATGCAAATATATAGTCCGGTCTCATTAAAATGAGGATTGTGGTTGTATTTCTCTTTGGTTGTTTCTCTCTTAATGCTCCAGAAGTTGCCAAAAGTTGCGATAGTTGTTTAGTTTGCCTGTTACAACTTAGAAGTTGTTTTTAGCAATGGGAGTCATGTTTTTTAAGGTTCATACTAATATGAAGATCTTGTAATTCTATATTCAGGATAAGAGAAGATGGCCTCTGCTTTGGGTAGTATGACAAAAATTTCGACATCTACCTCATTGGGTAACAATGGAAAGGGGAAGAAGTTGGGTGCAATGTTTGACAATTATGGCAGACAATTGTCTTCTCTTTTAGTTTTTTCACCCATTTCCTTCAATTGCTCAAGCAGAAGAGGGACTATGAGATTACGCGACAGAGAGAAAGTAGTTAATACAAGAGCTATGGAAAAGGAGTTGTACTTCAACAAGGATGGATCAGTAACAAAAAAATTGCAGGTCAGAGAAAAAATTATGTTTAAAGGAAGGTCACCTACACGTGAAACTTCACTGTGGTGAATCTTTCCTTGTCCACTTATATTCGATTTCAATGTGTTATTTTAATTTTTCATGGAGGGTTTTTTTGGTATATGGTCTGGCATTCAATTGCACACTTACTGAAAGCATTTTCAATTTGTCTTGCAGGCGGTGTGAACAAACTTGTTGATCTTGTTGGAGTCACCCTTGGGGCGAAGGGAAAAATGTTGTCTTGGAGAGCAAGCATGGTTCTCCGAAAATAGTTAATGATGGTGTGACAGTAGCTAAGGGGGTAATTTGTAGATGTGTGCTCTGGTTTTCTTTTTAACGTTGTATTAGTTCCCCCTCTTAAATGTCTTAGATTTGGTAGGCATAATTTGAAAACTCAAGGTGAAAGGAAACATATTTGTTACCCAGTGGTCTACTTGGCCTATGGACTAGCCACATTAGATTAATGCATAAAGCTTTTCACAACAATAAAAGGAAAGGGTTATGGCTGAGTCAAATTTTATTGTTATTGACAGTGTAATGAAATGTATCTCAATGCTATGGTTTTAGCCTTTTTATTGGTTGAATTAGAGGACCCAGTTGAAAATATTGGGGCCAAGTTGGTAAGGCAAGCTGCGGAAAAGACAAATGATTTAGCTGGGGATGGAACCACAACATCTGTTGTTCTTGCACATGTTGGAATAATGAAAAATTCCAGAACAATGAATGGAGAATAAATCTCCCTTCCTCTAACACAGAGAAAATAAAAATTTCTTTGACAGGAGATAGAGTTTCAATACTTTGAAAACAAACTTCTATTCCCTTCAATAACTCAAAAAAAATAACTATTACACTTCTTCCTCACTGAGAGGGATTACAAAATTATGACTGCTACAAAACACAGTGCATAAAACCAACTCACTGTCTGTTCAAAACAAACATACTCTGTCTCTAAAACACTCTGTTGTGTTTTTCACTTTCGCACTGTTGTGCAGACACA
Source organism: Pinus albicaulis (assembly GCA_034641835.2). Taxonomy (NCBI): domain Eukaryota; kingdom Viridiplantae; phylum Streptophyta; class Pinopsida; order Pinales; family Pinaceae; genus Pinus; species Pinus albicaulis. Next base: position 101,870 of record JAXQQM020080720.1, read on the forward strand.
CTTAAAAAGTTACACTCAGTCTTTCACTTTTTACACACTGCTGTGTAATAAAAAATTTACGTATTGTCTATAAAAAAAAATACCAAGTTTTTTTGTCCTTTTTATTTTTATATGCCGTAACATATAAAACATATTAGAATAAACCCTCTTTAAAAAAAAAAAAAATTAAAACTAAATTCTATGGCCCACCTTTCATTTCGCATATGATATATATATAACATTTGTTTAAAACATATGTACATATTAAAGCATACATAAAATTAAACTATAAAAACATTAAAGAACCCTTTCCGTCGGACTTCAAAAGTCTAAATAGATTGAATTTCAAACCAAATTCGCATTCCAAAATGGGATGCTGACGTTTGCCTAATTTGTAATGCGAATTCTCAATCCAATGTGCCTTATAAAAAATTCGGCTCCAGTTTTCAGGTTTTCAGGTTCCCTTCAAATTCATGCGATCCAATATTAATGCTCCACGTGTCCTCGTTTTGAATTTACAAAACTGGCGGGCAAATTTCTGTTTGTTTAATTTCTGGTTGGTGAATTGCGTTAATGCTGGTTGTTGTGTTTAAATACAATCCTGTATAGAAATATGGTTGCGGCCATCTACAAAAAAAACTTACAGGAATTTTAAATGTTGAATTAAATTTCTGGATGGCGTGTAAGAAACCTCCAAAAAAAAATGTTGCTGCTGCATCCGTCCTTCTGCTGCAGCAGTTGAAGTTAAAATTCAACAGCACAGGGTTTAATAAGTGAGGGTGTAAAGGTAACTTTTTGTCGATAGTACTGGATTAAGATCATCTATTCATTTTTGTAGGGTCTTATGGTGTTTGATTTTTTAGTTTTGGGTTGGGCTTATTGAGTCTAAGATAGTTTTTGAGTGAAAAAATTGCTATCAGGTATTAAAAAATTTTGGTTCTTTTGTCAAAATTTATAAGCTTGTTAGGAAATACAAAACTGACAATGGTTGTATCTTAAATTTGTGGAAAATAATTTGAAATGAAACCTTTTTGTTTAGGTTGTTGCAGCAGGTGCAAACCCCATTCAAATTACTAGAGGCATTGACAAGACAATAAAGGCCCTTGTTTCGGAACTCAAAATTTTGTCAAAGGAGGTAAACGCTTGCCTTTTGAGTAGGCTGGTTTTCCTTTTTTCTGATGGTTTGGTGTATCTAATTGAATTAGTTGCCTAAGGTATTTTTGGTTGCAAACTCCTTTTCATTTTTCATACAATATTTTCCTTGTGGAATACATTTGATTGTGTGGTCTTGTTAGATCTACAGCATTTGTAGTTGTTTAGTCTTATGGCTAAGGTGCACTTTTATTTTGGAAATAGTTGATGCAATATTGACATTTAATCCTTACTGTAGGGTAGCATGTTGAGAAGTTTCTTGTGAAACATTTGGTATTCAAAATGACACTTGATCCTATACAGCATCATGCACTTGACTTCAAAATTCATATTCAAAGTGTGCCAGACAATTCTTGCAAAATTTCATATTCATATTCATATTTATGTTGTTTTAAACCATTATATTTTTCATGTATTGGATGCTGGAAATGAGAAAAAGACTTTGGTATGAAACCAACTAGTGAATAATTTCCAGCAAAACAACCACTTCCAAGACATGATTTAGAAGTAGAACATATGTACTTATGAAGCATAGAAAGATATCCTTGATGCATTGTCAATGTTTGGCTAGGGTTATTTTGGAGAAAATAACTCCTTATTCCTAGAATAGTGATCTTCAATACAAGTAAATGCCAGAGAAGAGAGATCATCGTGTGACATAAACCTATTAACAAAAGTGAACAGGGAATGATTATTAATTGTGGCATACTAAGTTGTCAGTGATTTTGACTATTTGTCTTTAACATGTAAAAATGTTAAATTCCAAACTTACATCATCATGGTTTGGCATCATGAGCTTGACTAATTTTCCACCATGCTCATAATTTCATTGTTGTATTCATATCTATAAACAAAGTTTCAAATAATAATAATAAATTTCTATAAGAAAAATCTAGACCTCCATGCTGCTGCTCCTTGTGAGACAAAGTCAAAATTGCATTACACAATCTGACACATAAGAATTCCCTATATCCCGGTGGTATGTATCCAAATTCTTATAATAGTGTCTTCAAGACTTATGTTGACATTACCAATGAGATATTTAAGCAATGAAAGATGGAGCCTTCTTCATTGTTGTATATGTAATAGTATTTTATTAATATAAAGATTGATGGTTTTGTCTTTCTGAAAATAAAATGTAAAAATAATTTATTGTGGTCAATTGAAAAGTTTTTTTTTTAAAGCTTTTCATTATGGAAGGGCGACATAGATATATGCCCTTCTAATTGAAATTTGGACCTGCCCTTCAAATTTGATCACTGTGTGGGACCTTAACAAATGATAAAACTATTCCACCGCGCGTTATATAAAACATATAACAAAACCTTTGTCAAAACTTCAAATGAACCCTTTAGCCGTGGGTATTTCATCACGAATTGATCATTTTACCATGTACCTTCTTCTAGAGGAATATTCTTCCACTTGATTAGGTACTTCATAATGGTTATATGTCAAAGAGATACTGAATGTTTATCTATAACTTTTTTTGGTTCAAGAATCAACTTTCATTCCTCATCTAATTTTGGAAGTTCTATCTACATTGGCATATTTTTTCCCAAAACCTTTTTTAGGCAAGATACATGAAAAACCTTATGAATGCAAGAAGAAGGAAAATATAATTTCTATACCACTTGTGCAATCCTATGAATAATTATTTAGGGCCATAACAATTTTGAGCTAATTCTTTATTCTTCTTTTTCTTGAATGAAGATTGCTTATAATGCTATAATCTAAAAAATACCCAATTATCCTCCTCAAATTATTTTTCACTTCAATGTTGTTCCCCTTGTTGTTTTATCATGTTTCATGTCATTTGAAGGTTTTCCATAATAATTTTCAAAGTTTCTTTAGTATTTTCCATATGTGACTCTGTTTCCTATACTTTGGACTTATCTTGCAAAAAGTATGACATACTAGGAGCTGGATATCCATAAAGGGCCTTAAATGGGGAAATTTTAGTAGATGTGATAGGTAGTATCATATTACCATTCTTCCTTGACGAACCCACTTAATCCATTAAGATTTCTTTTCTAAAGAGTAACATTGCAGATAACCTTAAAAACATTTGTTAACTATTTTTGTTTGACAATTTTATTGTGTTTGATATGTAGAACTCATGGCAGCTAGTGTTTCTCCACTCATATTAAATAATTATTTCCAAAATTTTCTTGTTACTATTACTTTAGGAAAACCATGAAGACTATGAATTTCTTTCATGGACACTTCTGCCACTTGGCTTTTTGTTTATGTACTTTGAGCTCTACAAAAAAAATCTACAAAATTTGTCTATATAAATGACCACAAAAATGTAATACTTACCTTTATATTTCAGTAACCCTGTAATAAAGTCTATTGAGATATCTTCTAGTCTTTGAATATGTATGTGGAATGGTTGAAGTAACCCTAGAGATTTTACTATCTCTCTTTTATTTATTATGCAAACTTGACCTTCTCTTACAAAATTTTGAATATCTTTCTTCATTCCTTCCAAAAATATATTTTTTGATCCTTTGAGATGTTTTAAGGAACCATGCATCCTACCATTAGAGATACATGGGACTCCCTTAATATTTTTTTATTCAAATATGCTTGCGTGCATAAAAATATTCTACATTTGCACCAAAGTATATCTCTCTTTCACTCCCAATGCTCCATAGAGTTCATCCCATCCTTTATAAATTTTAGTTTTGTTTAGTACTATTGTCATTTTTCCATTATGGCAAGCTTCTTCTAGCCACCTAGGAATAGAAAATGTAATTGGATATAAATTTGAGGCCTCTTCTATTTTAGAAAAAGCATCATGTACTAAATTTTCCTTACCCTTTTTGCAGATTATCTCAAAATTAAAACTTTGCATTTTTTCTCCTCATTTTTGTTAATCTTCTAATGAAAATCATAGCTTCAAAAAATACTTTATGCTATCATGGTATATCTTGACTTTAAAGTACCTCCCAATGATATACCATCCCCATTTTTTATTGCATGTAATATTGTTTCCATTTATTTTTCATACGTATATTTCACCAAATATTTTCTTTGAATTCCTTGCTTTTAAAAGCCAATGATATTCCTTATTGTGTTAATGTTACATAAATTCCTTGTCCTAGTGCCTCACACTCTACTATGAATGTTCTACCAAAATTAGGTGCAACTGCTGTTGGTGTAGAAGACATGGCATCCATTAAAAGAGAGAATGCCAAAGTAGCCTCATCATTCCATATAAATGATATTTTCTTCAAGAGATATGTGAGTGGACTTGAAACGCATGCATAATTCTTAACAAATTATCAATAATATCATGTAAGTCTAAAAAATCTTCCAAGAACCTTGATTTTCTTAGGAATAGGTCATTTTGTAATAGCTTGCATCATATTTTGAGGCTCCAACTTCACTCCTTCCTTTAAAACAATATGAACCAAATACTCGAATTCTTATTTCCCAAAAGCACATTTGTATATTTTTACAAATAATGATTGTTCTCAATAATTTATATAACTTTTCCACATGTTTAGTGTGGTATTCCCATGATTTATTATAAATATGTGTATTATCAAAGAAAATCAACACAAATTTTATAAGATGGGATCAAACAAAATTGTTCTTAAGTCAAGCTTGCTGGACTTCAAACGACGATAAACCATAATTCAAACCAAATTCGCGTTCCAGAATAGCCTGCTGATGTTAGCCAATCTTGTGACGCGAAAACCAAATGAATTCTGCCCTAATATTTTTCAGGTCCAAAGTTGGGCTGGCGTATGGAGGGAGAGTTGTGACGCGAATTTCTTATCAAATCCACCCTAATATTTTTCGGGTCCGGATTTCCACTATGCGAGCGGCCCAAACAAAGATCCGCTCCAATCAATTTTTTCCACGTGTCCTCAATAAAAAATTTCCCTGTTCCCGGATGCGGGTGCATTCGATGGCATTTAAGGCGATGGGACATGGATGTGGCGATTTCATATCAATCGCATTAAGTCTTAACGCTATTCAATTAGCTGATATTTAAGTTCCAAGGTTTTCAAATCAAATCGCATTAAGTTTTAACACTGTTCAAGATCGGAACTCCACTCCTATTAGCGATTCCGCATGCTCCAATATGATTCGGCCTTTGGCTCTCATTAATGAGAGAGAGATTAATTATGACAGGCATTCTTCGATTGCATTGCAGTCAGGTCGATAAAATGGCGTTTCTCTATGGTTTTTTAGACGAGCTGGTTGCTGGGTTACACTGCCTGCTCACTGTGACGAGAAGGAGAAGTGGCCAGCTGAACTGCTGCTTAGACCTTGGTGCATATCTGCATTTCTCTCGGTCTGGTCTGTGTTTGTCTTCCTCTGTTTCTTGGAATTCTGCTTCTTTGTCTCATCTTATGTCCACTGCTGAGACTGCACCCATGCCTCGCCTACGTCAAAGGATGCGTTGCCATAGGGGGAGCACTAGAGGTCAACCCCTGCACGCTCCCTCCAGCCCCTCAACGGAGTCGTCTTCCCAGTCCAGTGATTATTACGCAGGTTGCTATCCAAACAATAGGAGTGGGTGGGGTCGGGCTCTAGGATCTGGCCACCATATGGGCTCCCCTGATCCTCCTTTCCCCACCGCTTCACCTTCTCCCACGACGCACACTATGATTTTTTCCTTTAATTGCTCTCTGAACCGCCCATGAATCACAGCTTCAATCACCGTGGTTTTCCGTGAGGAGGCCCAAATGGAGGAACAATGCACCCGTCCGACGGGTCTGAGCTCAGAAAAATTCGCCAGCATTCAGGCCTTCAGGAGGGGAGCGGTGGCATGAATGTGGAGATAACACCTGGCGATACTGGACCTTCCGAAGGATGGTGCCAAATCGTCAAGGAACCACCAGAGGATTAGTTTGGTTAATTTGGTTTTCTTGCTTCGCAGGCCCACTTAATTGGGCATGTTTTAGATTATATTACTCTGCTGGACCTCTGTAATATTTTTGAATTATGTAAATGTTCAAGACTGGTTTCCCCGTATGAGGGCAGTCTTCTTTTTTTATTTTTTGATGACAAATTTGCCATAAGTTTGGGCAATGTTTTTGACTAAAGTCATGCTGTAATTTTATTCCCACTGCTAATAGATTAACTTTACTTAGAAAAAAAAAATGTTGCCCTGTTTCTATTTTAAACCTATTTTTTGAAATATAGAGCCATGTTTATATGATTGTTTATAGTCGAAGCACTGCGGGGTGGTTTATTATATTAATATTTCATGGTCGAATTATGTTCATAACAATTGGAAAAAAAAAAATGTTGCCCTGTTCCTATTTGTTAAACTGTTTTGAAAATACGAATACATGTTTATATGATTAACTATGAATGAAGTGCTTCACGTGCTTCCAGTTTATTATATTAATATTTCAGTCAATTAATATTTCTTAACAATTGGAAAAAAATGTTTTACCTGTTCTATTTTAAACCTGTTTTGAAATATAGAGCATGTTTATATAGTCTACGTATTATACTCTTTCTCTGTATATCTCTGAACCTTTTTGCAATGGAGACGGGGTGGAATCCAATGTAGAACCACTAATGGAAAAAAAAACGTATTTGAACCATCATCTCTCGGATGCAACTTTAATAACAATACATTTCAAGATCAAGCGAGCCTTTGATATTACAAGCGAAGCCCAGGTTTATATGGATAGTTTTTATTTCCCGAGACAAGCGGGGAGGCAAAATGCTAATCAACCAAAAGGACACATACATATTTTTCTCTATCATGGATGCTTTTTGTGTGAGGTGTATATCAACAGTACATGTCTCTGCACATTTGCTGTATCTGATTTATGACACTATTTTATTTGTTGACAGGTTATCTCTCTACCTTCAAAACTAGCGATGCTGGTTTATTGATATGGTCTGATGGTCTTTTTACATTTTGGACATATCACACTCCTCACATGATTAGCGTTTTTCTCTGTTCAAGGATTTTGGGTACTTTAATTTGTATTTGGAACAATGGACGTCGGTACGTACTCTATCCGTTGCTTTACTATTCTACATACTGCTATTTCACTTTCTTATAGATGCCTTGGGCATATTTGGATGCTTTCTCAGATTGTCGATAATCTCCATGTGGACCGTTATTGGGTTTTATATCATGTCCCTGTATGTGACATGGGGTATTTTTCTATCATTGTCTGGGGTGGGACTTCCACTTTTCTAGATGGATATTTGGGTTCCAATCTTCAGATGTGAAAATGTAATGACTTCATGGACTATTTTTCTTCATATAATATATTCAAAACAACATTTTTTCTCTTGTGAAAAAAAAATGATTGTTTATAGTCAAAGCATTGCGAGGTGGTTTATTATATTAATATTTCACGGTCGAATTATGTTCATAACAATTGGAAAAAAAAATGTTGCCCTGTTTCTATTTTAAACTTGTTTTTTGAAATACAGAGCCATGTTTATATGATTGTTTATAGTCGAAGCGCTGCGGGGTGGTTTATTATATTAATATTTCACGGTCATTGGAACACCCACAATTCATAACAAATATTGGAGATTTACTGTCATGTTCTAAAGTTTTTTTTTTTTTTTTAAATTGAACCCGCCATCGGTATACCAACGCCTTGTAAGCGTCGGTCTTGTGACGTCCGTCGATAATGTGACAGTTCTTCCTAGGGTCTTTATTGCGACGCTTTTGGAATGCGTCGGTATTGTGACGCCTATGGGACACGTCGGTCTTGCGACACTTTTGCAATGCGTCGGTCTTCTGACACTTTTGTATGGCATCGGAATTGCGACAGCTTAAAAACGTCGGAAGAGCGACAGTATAAAGACGTCAGAAGAGCGACATTCAAAATGTTGGACCACATTTCGTCATAATTGTGACAGTTTACAAATGTTGGAAGAGCGACGTTCAAAATTTCGGACCACATTTCGTCGGAATTGTGACAGTTTACAAATGTCGGAAGCACGGCGGTTTGGGAAACATCAGAAGAGCGATGCTTGTTTGGAAGCAACGGAAAAAGTGTCGGTAGTGCGACACTTTGTCAGTGCGTCAGAATTGCGACGTTATGGCAAACCAAGTTTTGCTCATCCTTGAACTATCGCTCTTGCGATGACTATGTGTCGGAATAGTGACGAAGTGGCCGTCGGAAATTGCGCCAAATTTTCTAGTGTGGAATGATGTAATTTATGGCATTAGAAAGGCATTTGATTGCCATCTAATGACTTTGCGGTTTGATCAAATATGTCCATAGGACATCCCATGTAATTTCCCGTATTTTTTTGATCTTTTGGTTCTTGTTGATTATTTCCTGCTTCCATATGTTATCAGTTTCTTTCATCCTTGGCAGTTTACCTGGAGTACAATCTGAAATCAAATTAGTAGCATATAAGCTATCATTTACTAATTGTGTCAGATTGAAATTATGGCTCTGGCCCTTGATGTAGCACGTTCTTCTTTAATTAACTTTGTATCCCATTCAGCAAACAAAATTTCTTTATGCCTTTCTTCGATCCTAGGAATATTTGCTTTCTTTCCTTGTTCTGAGTCCTACCATGAAATAAACTCTGAAATCTTATCATCTGCATTCTCGAATTCAATTATGGTACTGACTGATTCATCAATAAGGGAAGATTTTATTTCACATAAGGGTTCAACTTGTGCAATTTTTGAACATAGGTCATCCAACTACTGAGACAATAGTTTACTTGTTTCTAGAGCTTCTGTTCTAAATTGGTCAATTTTAGGATAATCTTTAAATTTATCCAATCTTTCTTGAAATATTGTTTCTTGCTCTGATTTGGCAGTTTTCTCATTTTGCAGTAGGGTCTGTAGTTTAGACACCTCTTGAGACAACTGTTGTTGTTTATTCAAGGCTTTTTGATTAAGAATTCTTTTCAATACTTAGTTGTTCTTCCAATTGTTTGGCTCTGATTTTTTCTTCTTCTAACTCTTGCTCCAACTGTAATATTCTTTGTTGATCCCCTGTTGTTTTCTCTTCTAGCAATTCTATCTGTAAGTCTTTTTACTTTATCATTTGATTGACTTCAACAACTTTATCTATAGTGGTTGCACTATAGGCACCTGCATATTATGATAATTTGGTAAGATCCTCTGAAGGATTTACCTCAATATTCTTGCATACAACATTCATTAACTCAACTTGTGAAGTTGCGAATGATTCTTGATCTACCTTCCTTCTCTTCCTTTGTTTTCTGAAAGCAACCCTATTCTTAGGACTTTAAAAGATATCCAAAGGAGGAATGTCTTCAATTATCAACACAATTTCTTCTGATGTATGTTCAGGAATAATCTCCATATCCTGATCATTCAAATTTTCAACTTGCGGATTATTTTTTTCCCCTATTTGCTGAGCGAATTGTTCATATTGACTTAGAAAATGGGGAGTAACAATAATTTCAGCAGAATTCACCACTTTGTCCGTTGTTTTTTTCTCTTTCAAGCTCATCATTTGGCTTATTACTTGTATCTTCTTTTTCAGTCTGGACATTAGCCTTGCTGCTTGTATTCTCCTTTTCTGTTTGCACATTGGGCTTGCTGTTTATATTCTCCTTTTCTGTTTGCTCATCAATTTTGCTAGTAGACACTTCTTTTCTTGCTTTGCTAGCTGTATTTTCCTTTTTTTTCTGTTCTATTTCCATACTTTCATTTTCTTCTAAAGGAATCCTTAGCTGGTCAAGAGGAAATTTCAGTAATCTCTGAGTTCTGAATTGCATGAATTTATTCATATCTTCTTGTTGAAACTTAGATTTAGCCAAGTCATAAACTTGGGAGAATTTCTCAATTGAAACAAATAAATCATCAAATTCATCAGGTTCATGCTCAAACCTAGCAATTTGAAATTGAGTTGTGAAATCGAAAGCTACTTTATTTGGATCATATTGCCTGCCTGGGACATATACAAGCTTAATATCTCTTATTTTAAGGACTTCCTTTTCAGCATGCTTAAAATCATTCAGGGTATAGGTTCCACAATGGAAAGGGAAGGTTGGCCACATCAATTTCTTGGAATTCTTTAAAGTCCTAGACATTCCTCTTTCTGTCAACTGATAAGATATTTCTTGAGCTAAACGTTTATCAGGGACATAAAGGGGCAATATATGTGGTTCAGAAATGCTTCCAAAAATTCTAATATAGGTAAACTTTTCCTCTCCACACCAATTGCTGATTAGGGATAAATCAAGCTTTGCTTTTTTAGAAAGTCGAGGAGTAAATTGATTAAAAATGATCTGGTATATGGGTAACATACAACCATGGCAAATTCTATATACATGATCCTTGAAATGAACCTTCCACAAGAGTTTATGGTAAATGTAAATTGGAACAGGTTCCTGTGGAGTCCATTTTCAACCCAGAATAGGGAATTTGGAATTAAAACATAGAGCATCTAAGATATCAGCACAGACATGAAATGGGGAAGTATTCACACTATTTTTATTCTTTCTATAGCCCAGAATTCTGTTCACCATCCTATCTGAAAGAATAACTGACTAGTCCATAATTTCAGAATTTATAGTAGCATGAATTAGGGGTACCATCTGAATTGAAAATCTTGCAGAATTATCATTCCCGGAAAGCCTACACATCATCGCAGCAGCATAGCAATACAAGGGTGCAAGAGACTCTATGGAGTAAATACCTGAAGTCTCATGCTTATGCTTTTCTGGAGCTCATCTCCATTATTTAATTGGGTCTGACTCAATTTCATTACTTGATGTGAAATCTGCTATGAAAGCTTTGTTGTAGACCTTTTGAGGATTTGGCAGATGGTACATCGCCTTGATATCTTCCACTCTAAAAGACCGAAAACTTGTTCCTGCAGCTGAGACAAATTTTCTGTTTGTGATGGTGGCGTTTTCTATCACCCATCGTATTATATCATAATATGAGAACATATTCGCACGAGCTGCAATTCTATGCAGAAAATAATTTGCAAGTTCTTTGAGAGGATTTTCAGCATCAGAATCTGAGTCTTCATCTGGTACTGTCACCTTTACCACTGTAACAGTAGTTTTTTCTGCTTCGAGAAAATTGTAAAAGTCTTCCCAGGAAAGCTTCCTGAGACCCTAGCATGCAGTATCTGTAACCAGCTTGATTTTAGCTAGTTTTTCTTTTGGTACTATGTGAGTGATAGTAGTCTTTGCGGTAGCAACAGTTCTTGCTTTCTTAAACTTCTTAGACATCTTTTCGTCTGGTATTGTTTTGATAGTTTGGTGAACAAGAGGGTTTGATGTTCTATTGCTCTGCAAATGAGGAAAACTTTTCAGACGCAGGAAGGAATGAAGCAATGAAAATAACTTATGTGAAAAGATTTTTATTAATGATCAAAATTGATTAAATCCGTATTAAACTTAAATGCCCTCCATGAGAGCCACATTCACACATTCATATTAGAATCAATCACCATAATTCTTTTGATTTTTCTAATTAATGATGATCATACAATCGGAGATCAGCGATATTGAAATGTCAATATAAAACTTTCCTTTTGAATTTTTCGATTTCGATTGATCAATAATAATATATGCACAGCGCAAACAATAATAAATAAAGACTGATTATTCATCGCATCAGAGGTTTCGAAAGGGAGTCAAATAACATCTCATATTTTCTTCCGATTTGTGATTGTGATGATAGTATATCGCATCAGATATTTCCAAAGGAATTAAGTTGTAAATGATTTTCACTGAAATGCGATTGCGATGATGGTGGGGTCCATCGCATTAGAACAAGTAAATGTGATGTTGCTTCTCCAAAATGGGATTGTGATAAATCGCATCGCATCGGAGTTTATGAAATAGATCAAATGAAGGGTATCCTGTTCGAAATGTAATTGCGATAGGTTACATCGCATCAGATTTTTGCAAAACAAAAGTGAAACCTTAAGACCCTACAGATTTGCAATTGTGATTTACTTTATCACATTGGGATTTTTTAACATGAATAGTTCTATGCTTTGTGCCGATGCGGTATAAGACTTGATAGTTCATCGGATCAGAAAAATTAAATGTCACATTTGTTCACTTGTATTTGATATATGCAATATGCGATATGCGATATATGACTTTTAAACAATGAATCTTTTTATTGTTTTATTTAAAATAATCGGATTTCCTCAAAGTATTTTATTTTATCTAAAAAGAAGGGGGACCTATTTCTAAACAAATTTTATTCCAAAGTTTTGAAATGGTGAGGGTTGTTGTACCATACAACACAAACCTATCAGGTATATCTACAACCACTACATCCATCATGATGCTTTTGGCTGAAATTTGAGCCAATGATACCACCATGTCTTTAATAAGCCTGACACATTTCACCCTTTTAGAATCAAATGAATATAGGTCTCTATAAGGTTTGGTAATTTGTAAATTCAGCTCTTGCATTACATATAAGGACATGAGATTATTTGAAGCCCTAGAGTCTAACATGAAATTATGAAGAATAAAATCGTGAAGAAGTAATGATATATAAAATGGGGGAACAGAAGAATCTACCTCTTCCACATGTGGTGCAAAAGTAACAACTAGTTTTTCCTCTTGCAAATTCACAGTATCAGCAATGTCATCAGTTTGAGAAAGGTTAATAAATTCTGCAATTTCGTTCTTATAACCTGGAGTCTTGGCTAGTTCAATAAGGGGTACTTGTATTTTGATTTTTTCCAACTCCTTTGATAAACTAAAAGCTTGACTTTGTTTTATCATTTTCTCAGGTTCTTCTTGATTTATGTTAGAATTGGGCATCTGTTCAAATAAAGTGACAGCCTTCTCCAAATTATTAGTATCAATAGACTTGCTTTGAGAAATCTCAGCCTGTTGTGTTTACATTCCACTTGCTAGATTCATAGACTGTTTCCCCTTATCTGATCGTTTAACTGAGCTCTTTGTTTGTGGAGTCACCATTGGAGAAGGGACTGATTCTTGTTCTTTCTCTTCATCATCTTGTGTCCTTGATCTCTTTCTTGATCTTAAATCATACTTGTTATGTAGCTTTTCTTGCATAAAATTTGCAAACTGCTTACAATACTCATCCATATCTTCTTGATCAAATGACACCTCAACTTCGGTGCATTCTTCTTCTTTACATTCTTCTTCCTCCTCATCATCATTCATATAAACAACATATATCTAATCTTCATTTTCCCTCTGATTGTCTTCAACAGACTGTGAAGGTGCTGCTTCTATATATAGTGGTGCTTGGACTTGGTCTTGATCTCTTCTTTCCCTCTGCAAAATCTGCAAGGGTTGCTTTCTGAATTGTGGATTGAAAACTCCTCTGTTTTGCTGTGCAGGCATTTTACTGTCTAGCACCATCTTCACTAGTTTATTTGACAAGTTCTTGATAACCTTTGTCATATCATCAATCCTTTGATCCTATGGAGATTCTTCTTTGGCCTTACCTTTATCTTGAACTAACTTCTTTTCTTGTGTTTTTCCAGCAGCAGTCATGTTTGCCTCAATCTCCAAAGCATAAGTTTGGATTTGTTCAAGAGTAGCAGATATTCTCTCTCTCAAAGTGAAACTAAAATCTGATACAAAATCTCCAGCAAAAACAACTCTTGCTCCAACAGGAGGGGGTTTCTTTTCTGCAGGAAAACTATCATACAATTTGTTGAATCTTTTAATGAAATCATTCATGTTTTCATCAGACTTTTTCTTGATAGCATTAAACTTTGTCAATGAATAACCATAATCTCTCTTTTCACCCCATATTCAGATGAATTATGTTTCTAATTCGTCCCAATTATTAATTAGGCCATTTGGCAATCCTTTAAACCATTTTATTTTCTCTCCATTCAGAGACTATACAAAAAGGCTCATTACTACATCAAGATGTTCAACATTTAAATTTTCAGCAAAAGTGCAAAACAATGGCAAGTGTTATTCTACAGGTACTTCATCTTCACCAATAAATCTAGGATGTAATTTAAGGTATTATTGGGGCATTGCATTCATAGGTTGTGGAATATTTAACGGTGCATATATATTCATCAAGAAAGCAGGGACAGGGGCTGCCATGTTTATGCCTTGGTTAACTGCTCCTTGAGTAGGTGGGGTTTGTATACCAATTGTAAATGTGGATGGATGGGGTGAAACAACTGATATGGGAAGGGGTTGATGAACAATAGCAGAAGAACTGGAAACTGTATTTAGTTGAGCTTCTGTAAATGTGAATGAAACGGACTTAGAAATATTGTTCTTCTAACTTTGGTTTTTGGAAATGAATTGCTGGGGAAAAGGATTCTCGTTCCGAGAAAATGAGTTATCGAGAAATATCCTTGGATGAAAGGTTATGGGAACTGTTGCCTGGTGCAGGTAGTGTAGCATCAGGTGTAGAAGGCATTCTTGGTTTTGGCCTTTTCTAGAAACTAGATTTTCAGGATATGACATAATAGGAGCTTTCTGCTGAGAGGTATCTGACCTAGTGTGTAGCCTTTTATACGCCAAAATTATGAAATAAAAACACAGCCTGATATTTCCTCCTCTCTGAACAACCAGAGGAAATATGAACAAAACCCAGGGAAAGAACTTCGCTTCTTCGATCCCCGGCAACGACACCAAAAAATGTTGTACCTTAAGAGACAATCCCTAGGTTGTATTAAGGAATCAATGCTTAACACATTTAAACATGTATGTCACAAAATTTTAATATGAAGGGTCTTTGCTTAATCACCTTCAGATATGTTTCTATTAAACCTGTTAGTAATCAGTATTTTTTACTTGTTAGTAATGACTAGTTCAACAGCCCAGTTTTCCAACAGCTGATCCTAAAATTTGTCAAGTTTTCCAGCTGGGAAAACACCCATAAAATTTTTTTTTGCTCTCCTTCCTTTTCAGTTCGCCCATGACAAGTTGAAATCCCATTATCAAATCCTACCTAACCTCAGCCATACTAAGTCTGCCTGTCAGCTCTAAAAGGACAATCCAAGTCTGTTCAAAAGCCCTCCCCTAAGTTACGAAGTGGCGCTTTAAGGCATTTTACCCTCTGTAACCATCAAAAGGCCAAAAAACCTCCATCTTCTACAAACCAATCATAACAGACCTCCCACTCTGCTAATGAAGTTAGTCACGGCTCTAAGTCGCGCCACTTACATGCCCCTAAGTCTCAGCACTGCATAGACCATAAATCTCAAGTTGATTTTAGGTGTTTTATACTTTTTATGGATTTTACAAGCACAGGAAACATGTCATCATCTTAGAAGAAAATTCTTGACTTCACATTAGAAGAGCAGCTGCTTCTCAATGTGAACATAAGCCTGAGATATATCTGCAGGACAAAGAGTTTCTCATAAAGACCTTGCAGCTCCATTCAGCATGAAAACACAGTAGAATAAAGACAACACTGTCAAACAGACTTGTAATTTGTCATGGCCAAGAACCTCCTTCATCTATAAGCAGAGGGTTAAGGTGCCTCCTTCATCTACAAGTAGAAGGCGATGGCCAATGTTGACTTGAAGAATTGCAAAACTTACTATAAGCACAAGTTTGTTTTTTACTAGATAGTGAAACAGTGACTCAAGGTTTCTGAGGGAAAATGATGATCAAAGCAGGGCTAAGATCTCAAATGTTCAAATCAAGAGAAAGCAGAGTTTTTTGGTCTTGTGCTCTAAGAAAGAAGATAAATTGAAATTTCCGGCATCATCATCATGGCGCAACAAAAAGAGACTCCATTGATCAAAGCTATCATAACAAAATATCTCTGCAGGGGTGTTAATATGAATGGCTCAAATCAGTGTTGAGCAGGAAAACATTTCAGTGAAAAGGACCTCTGTGTACTCTTATGTTTCTGTTGGGTTGTGGTATATAGTCTATAGTTTATAAGTATACATAGGAGGAAAATGGCTAATAAGATCCTTGGTATCTATGAGTCACTCTAACAGCCATTCCACATATCATATACTTGTCTCCTCAACACAAAGATATAAACAGGTTATGGTCTGAGTTTTTAAAAACTCTGGAACAGCTTGCAGGGCTAGTCAGGTATGTCATTATTTCCACATGAAAGCAACTCCATTTATAAACAGGTGCCTTTTCAAATCTGCTTATCATAACTGACACAGAGAATCTGTTTTGATCTCCTCAAGAGACATTACAATTGAAACTATTGTTCATAATATGCAAAAGGGATGCTTTGACATACTATCAGTTTTTGGAAAGCTTGAGACAAACATAGGTATTCATTAGTTAAAGATCGAGAGACACCATATTGGCATGTTTTAAGCAGAGAAAGTGTGTGGGAAGTAGCGCCCTCCTTCATCAAAAGACCATGGCAAAGCCTGAATGAATCCAAATAAATTGTTGGCACCTACAGTTGAAGAAGAAACTGGTGAAACACCTGGAGGCAGAGATTGTCAAACCAAGTTAAAAAGGGTAAGCCATCTCCTTTCAAATGACAGAGACAAGTATGCCATTCAAGAATCAGAAGTATAGAAGATATTGAGGCAACAGTTCAATTTCTTCTTCAGCAAAGGGCACTACAAGTAAGTATGCAGGTTCATATCATACAAGAAGCACTTTGGCATATTTTTCAGTTTCTAAAGAAAGATCCTAAAACTTATATAGGCATGTTCATTATAAAAAGTCAAAGGTACCATTTCAGTGCATCTTGAGTAAAAAGAGGTGTTAAGGAAGTTTCCCTTTTCAAATAGACAGAGGTGAATAGAGCATAAGCAAATACAACTGCATTTCGCACCCACAGTCGGAAAATAGGTTTAAAAGACACCTGGCAGTCAAGTCAGTTTCAAAAAGGGGCCTTGCCACCTTTAAAGCAGCTAGAAAAGATACTTTGAAATTCAAAATCAAAAGGGTTAAAAATACTTCCTTGCAAAGTGGTAGAGGCATTCCATAAACTCTTCAATATATTATGAAGCAAATGTCACGTTTTGATAAGGACATGAAAGGATCGACGTTAACAGAAAATCACTGTTCAAATTTATACACACAGTGAAAGGACAAGGCCATAGTTTAAAAATAAAATAAAACCCTCTCAAAGACAAAATCAAAGGTATTTCGATTTTTTCTTTCAAGAAGATTAAGGAACATTGCAAATTCATCTCGCAGGCTCCCAAAATAACGAGCAAGGCACCCCTTTACTGCCATCGAGATCAAAGAAAAGTGTTTGAGCAAACAAAAATCGTAGAGGTTTGAGTTTTGAACTGCGCGGCGCACTCAGGTGTGTTTTTTACACAGAAATACATGGTGGCGCGGCGCGCCTGTAGGTGCGCGCAGCACGCCTGTGCACTCGGGTCCTGTCGGCCCGACAGATGACCCGACACCCAAGGTTGCGCGGCGCTCTCCACTGCAAACGTGCCGCGCATGTTTAAACAATCAAAACGCCTCCAAGAAACTTTCAAAGCCGCTCCAGCTCTCCAATAAAGCCTGCCACTATTTGTAAAGGTATTCTATGTGCCTTTTTGCTCTTTGCAAAAATGTTGAGTAGAGTGAAAAAGATAAAATCTCGGTGTGAATCTCAGTTCTGAGTTTTTGTAAGAGAGAGATGTTTTTGTTTAAAGAACAAGGTTTGCAGTGGTCATTTTGGCTCGAGGTAAAACACCAAAGAGTATTGAATTTGCTTTGATATAAAAAACCATTGTGGCTACCCTCAAACTATATTGAAAGAAGAAGCACAGGGTGCGGAAAGGTGCAACTATGGGTCTGTGTTCAAACATCATTGGTCATTATATGATGTTTTTACCTTTTTCAGAAGTTCCCTCTGTGTTAACAAGGCAAAAACAAGGTTTTTGATGGTCCATTCCATAGAGCACAGTTAGTAAGTGAAAGCTACCTTTGCATTCTACAGGTGTGTGTGGCAAAATTGGTATAAGGGACAGTAGGGTTTAATGAGGGAAGTGTTCTGTTTAGAGAGGAGTTCATTACTGTTTAAAAGGCTACAGGATTCTTCATGACTACATAAAAACAAAGACATACCAAAAGGATCAGTGTTTTGGTTGAAGGGAATTCATGTGGTTGAATGCTCGAGACCTTTGTTACCAGATCATAAAAACTACAAACTCTGCCACCATGTCCTATGAACAGTGACTTTTTGTTGTGTGCACTTTGTTTGACTGTGTTTATGATTTTTAAATACACTGGTGGAAAAGCACACCAAAGAGAGGCAGGGTTTTATGTTGAAAGGGAGCCTCAGCTGTTTAAAAAACAAAAATCCTATAGGCCTTTTGTTAAAACCTCAAAAGCATTTCAAAGCTCTGCCACCTTTGTTCTATAAACAGTGAAATTGACTGTGTATCTGCACTAAAGTTGACTGTGTATATGGTGTGGAATTGACTGGTTTAGTTGCATACCAACAGAGAGCAGTGTTTTTGGATCAAAGGCTTTTGTCTTTTCCTTCCTCTACAAAGACAAGGGTGCCCTATTGCCTCGAATATCAAAGCTGGGTACCTTTACATAGGAAAGTCACCTTGACTGTATTTTTCTCCTTTGACTGTGTATTCATTATGAATGTTGACTGATTGATATACAAAGGCTAGAAAGGCATCATTCTAAAGGAAACAAAGGTCTTACACCAAAGAAGATCATTTTCACACTATCTTTGAAATCACTTGTTGCTTAATAGCGAAGTTGACAGGCTAGGACAGAGTTTGGTTTAAAGAAGGCATTCCAAAGACTTGGAAGCAGTTTGGTGTTCCAGGAGCACATCTAGATCAAGATGCCCCTCTAGGCAAGACAACAGGAGCAGCATGACAGTGGTAAAGATGAGCAGCAGCAGGAAAAAGAGGAAGAGAGTGCTGAACAACAGCGACTCAGCAGCTTGAGCAGCAGCATACGGATGATGATCAAAGATAGCGGTTTCTAGAAGAAAAGAAAGAAAAACACCTTTAAACTTGGAGTTTGGGCCCAAGCTTTAGCAAATGTTTCCAAAGACCCTTGAGGGTCATACACACCAATTTTGGGCACATTTTGACATGTTTTCGTTTTTTGGCATTTTTGAGTTTTTGGTCAAAACTCATGAAATTCGCCATTTCATTTTGGGGATTTGAAAAAGGAGGAGGATGGTATCATTGGATGCCATAATTACATGAGAACACCCTCAGTGATTTTCAGACCATTTGGAGATCATTTTCCTCCTCAAAACGGCGAAAAATGCTCACTTTTTGCACACTCTACCCGGTCTATCAGCAGACTGTTATTTTCTGGTTTTTTACACACAGGTGCAGATTTGGAGGACTTCTAGGAATCATATTGGGGAAATTTCAGTTGCGCCAGAAAGTAGACACTCAGAGCTTTCCAATGAGCTATCATGAGACTCGTTTTGACATCAGGAAGGCTGCCAAATGTTTCCGGCAAGTCAGGGGACCTTTTCCTGATAAAAATTTGAAGTATTTTTGTAATTTTTGAACCTCTAAAATCTGTTTTTTCCAAATGTGCGTTTAGCTATTTTTGCACATGAAAAACTATGCAAAGTCAATTAAATTCCCTTTTTTAGCATTTTTTAGATATTTTATGAGATATTTTTGTGCCTTGGGCTTTGCAAAGCCTCAAGGACAAGATTAGATATTTTGATTAGGCCAATAGGATGGCAAGTTGAACCATGAGGTTTTCCTCACTTAAGCCTATATATTCCAAAGGATTTCATTGTAAAACAAGGCTGAACTTGAGAAGAGAAGCAATATATGGTCATATAAGCTTTGGAAGAAATACTTGTCTTATGCTTTTGGATTGCCTCTTGGATGCTCTTGGATGAATGAAGAAGGATTGTTGTTGGATTCTATGACTTGGTAGAATGGTATAGTGTCTCTTGCTTTGTTGTTGTCTTCTAGTTTTCATTCATGAATACATTTTTCTTGCTTGCTATAGATCAGTAGAGAACAAATTTGAGATATGCCCATGGAGGCACCTCAAATTTCCTGAATCCTCATAGCTTTTATGTTTTCTTCTTCCTTAGTTGCATTAAAGAATTCTTAACTACTCTTTAACAAGTTGAGGATATTGTTGCTAGTTTCATTCATAGTTCTATGCATGTTAAGTAGGATGTATGGTGTGCCCTGCTTACCTATGACTGTCCATAGTCCCATCCATGAAACTATCTCTTTGACTGATTAGATTATCATCTTGTTGAACCAAGGAGGCCTAGTTCCGATCTAGCCCTTTGCCTAAAACTATGCGAATCCTGTTATTCAAAGTGCTCAATAACTTGAAGTACTGTGTTTAGGCATTCTGGCATAGTGTTTTAAGTTGTTAGTCTGTCTTATGTGTTTTCCCCAAAGTATGATAGCCATTTCCCAAAGTTAGAGGGTCTTATACTTCTATGCATGGCTTGAATGTTTGTTTCTATGTAATGATTAGTTTATAGTTACATTTTGCATGATTAATGGTTTGCCCTACCATTTTTATGTTATCTATTGAACCAGTGATGCTTGAAACTCTTTGTTGTTCACAAACTTGATGTCCATTTACTCCATTTTGCCCAAAGATCCTTTCTACCTTGAATCAAATCGGCCCTTCAACAACCTTGTATCGTCATCTAATAGCTTTATTGACCTTTTGACCCCATAGCCCAGTTAATCTAACATCTTGTTATCTATTTTATATCTTTGATCAGTTTCATCCCTCACAACTTAAAAAACTAAAACCCAAAAAACCTACTTCATAACTAGCCTAAAATCAGAACACAAATAAGCAAACACACAGATATCCCTTACACATATAGAGAGAGCCCTCTCTGAGTCCAGGAAGGCTAGGTCCTTGGGCTTCAAATCTTGGTTTGATGTTACACTGCCATTTGGCTTGCCAATCAGCCAAATCACGGGACTCTAACAAAACCCTCAAGAATATAATGCAATAAATGCTTTTAAATGCCATTATCTGCTGATATTAAATGAAATGATGAGAAGAATATGAAGGAAGGAATCCCAAATTGATATGCTGATAAACATTATCTATCAATTTAAACTTTAGAAGAATTTTATGACAAAATATTAGTTAAAATGAAGGAGCGCCCATTAAGGATTTTAACTCTTTTTTACATTTGTAAAAAGAGACATGTAGCTTCATTACTTCATTTTATTCAAGGACAAAAAATACACAATGTAAATTGGAAAACATATCAATATCAACCATAATCTTTCTTTTCATTCATTAATCATTTGAAAACTTAGTACAAAATTTGCAGTCTGAAGGTCCAAAACTCGGAACCCTTTTCTTCCACGTCTATTTCTTTAAATACAATGAAAAGCAATTTGTAACTGCTGAAACTACTCCTAACTGCTTCAACTACTTAGCACTTTGTAAACTGCCTATTACATGTCATCAAAATGTCTCATTACAATTACATTCTCTTAAAAGAGAAAAAATAAAATAAAACTTAAATCCTAATCTATTTGTTGAATATGACCTAATGATGATGCTGTTGTAATCTCTTGATTTGTTGTCTTGTTCTTCTTTGAAGATGAAGGATATTTACAGAGATTATTCATCCAGAATCTACATTTCTTCCACACCTCAATGTTTGTTTTGGGTGAATTGATAAACCTATGATATTCCAATCTAAAAGCAGTAATCCTATTGAATGATGGTCTTTCTGAAAACAGGGTCTTCACCAACCATAAAAGCTTAAAGTGCCTCTGAAGAAAATTAATCACTGTTGCTCCTTTTAAAATTTGAGTCTTCTCATGAGTATTGTCCACTTTTCTCTTTTCCAATATCAGTAGTGGTTCATAAGACTTACATGCTAAAATACTATGTCCAAGGCCCCAACATGATGGCAAACCTGCCTTAGTTCTTTTTTCATATAAATTGTCAAACTTGTTGACTGATTCCTTAATATCTATCAACTTTTTCTTAGTAGTCTTCCTATAATTATTCTTGAAAATCAGTTTTTTAATCTCTATAGCACATGAAATCCTATCCTTTATCTCATTCTCTTTCAACTCTTGGTCTGTCTTGGAATCAATAAATAAATAAATTTCTTTGCCTAGATGGCTCTTTGAATTGTCTCATGTTTATCTACCATAACCTGCTCCTCAAAATCTCTGATAATATTTCTTTATTCTGATATGATAGTCAGAGATCCCCAATATGCTCTCATCTCTTCAATGATATCATTCCAAATGATGTCCTTAGCTTGTATCAGATATATATTTCCTTTCAAATTCTCCTTTAGATTCTTAATCTCAACATCAGCAGTTTGGCAATCCATTCTATATTTGCTGATTTCTCCATCCTTAGCTTGCATTATTTTTATTGTTGTCTCCAGATTAGTTTGTGTCTTTTTGCGGCCTCTCTCCACCATCTTCAGTTCAGTGGTCAATTGAGATATTTGTGCTACTGGGTCTTCATTTCCAGTTGGTAAAATGAAAGTACAAGTATGAGATTCAATGTGATTCTGTAACGACAATGCAGTTTTCTTCAATTTGGTGATTTCTTCTTCCTTCTGCAAGAGCTGTTGTAGAAGTTTCTCATTCTCATTTTCTACTTCTGCAACTTCTTCTGCCATAGAGTGCTCTCTTGTAGGCAACTTCAACTTTTTCTTCAGCACAAAGATTTCTGATTCTGCACTTTGTAGTAGCTTTTGTACAGAAGACCTGTCATTTGGATCTACCCCAATCTTCACAATAATCTTCTTTAGTTCTTCATTCTGTGTTGTTAAAGCCCTGGAATTGGATTTCTCTAACTTCAACTGCTTGAAAGCCTTGACTAACATGTTCTCAGCTTCAATAGCCATTTCATTAGTTTTGGTCAAATAATTCGCAATCAATTGACCATTTTGCATATGTAAATTTACTTTGTCAATCAGACAATTTTTTCTTACATCAACAGTCATATTTACAGTACTAAAACTATTAGATGAGCCTATAGTCATATCAGAGGGATGAGAAAGAGAAATCTTAAATTGATCTTTTTCAAGATCCATAGCTATTAGTAATCTTGTTTGATCTAGAGTTATCTGATACTTGGCCTGTGCTTCCACGCTAGCCTTCATTTTCTGGTCTCTTTCAACAATCTGAGAAAATACTTGTCTAATCAAAGGTACCTGCTCCTGAGCATCTTCTTGTCTTCTTGGTAAGTATGGTACATTTTTCTCATCTCTTAATTGCAG
The DNA here is from genome assembly GCA_034641835.2 of Pinus albicaulis. Classification (NCBI taxonomy): domain Eukaryota; kingdom Viridiplantae; phylum Streptophyta; class Pinopsida; order Pinales; family Pinaceae; genus Pinus; species Pinus albicaulis. Next base: position 125,052 of record JAXQQM020080720.1, read on the forward strand.
TGATAAGCCAGGTTGAGTACCTACTAAGTCCTCATTTAACTTTGCTCTCTTTTCAGTTCTCTGCTCTTCCTATTTCGAGTGTATCACTGCTTATTTACTCCTCTTGTTAGACTTCTCTAATATGATAGGAGTTTGTATACTTGATCCCACAAAACCTACAAACCCCTTATTTTCCAGCTTCTCTATATCAGGTCTACTTTCATGAATAAATGTTGAATATCCATTTTCAATTCTCCTATTTGAATTCACTTTATGGGGATCATAAGCCCATTTATCTCCTAATAGTAAATGCATTCTATCTAACATCATAGCGACGTCATTAGAAACCTATCTCATATTTACTATAAAGGGACCCATAGACATAGGTAGCCTAAACATATGACCCTTTTTCATAGGCACAAAGTGTACTTGATAAACATTTAAAATCTGCCTAATGAACTCCAAAGAAAATAGCCTCATAGGAACAAAAAAAGGAAGTCTGTATGGTTCTACTCCTGCCCAATAAAGTCTAATCTCTGAATGATCTTCAAAAACATACCAATCACCAAACTTACAATTTTCTCCCGACCGTAAGAATTCTTGAGCTTTTGGCAGGAAGCATGGGGGAGGAACCCCATTCAGAATTTTGTATGTAGTAAACATAAAATGGTTTACAAAATCAAATAAACCCTCCCCATTTTGTTCTCTTCTTACTAGGTCATTCCAAAACACTACTGACTACCTCTTTTTTTTTATGTCCATGATATTTAAACCCTGATGTAATAATTCTTCTACATTTTGATATAAAAATAGATAAATGAAGAGAGAAGGGAACCTTAATGACCCAGTCAATGATAGGCTCATGAGCTGAGTATTAACAACTTATTTCCAGTATGAAGGGATATCCAACACTACCTCTGGCTTCATCATCAGAGAAAACATTCCCAATACCGATTTTTCTATGATGTTGTCATCTTCCTTCCCCAATATCTTCGAAATGCACCTTAGCATAGGTTGAACGTCCTCGTAAAAACCTCCATGGAGAATTCTTTATTGTCAGGCATAAAATGCTTCATATGTGGCTTCAGAAAAAAGATGAACTGACTGAACTCTTGACCTGCAAGACTATCATAATGTTCTATCAATGAATCATCAATGAATTGGACATACGCCTTTGACTCAGGGTAACACAGAGCTTAACGAGTTAATTGGGTTGAGAATTGCAGGACATTTTATCCTTGACAATTCATTACAAAACACTTTCCTGGGTACATGATAGACAATAGCCAATGCACAAACACGGGAAAAAGGTGCATTCTTGGAATGCATGCAGACAATACACCTGTTTTAACCATGGCAGTGAAAATTGGAGAAGCTTTGTCATTTAGACAGACTTGTTGATAGAAACGAAGATGGTCTAAGGAGAAGATTGTGTCTTGAATATCCTTCTCAGTGTCCATGAGAGGAATATGACTGGAAGAAACAGAAACGGAAGGATGCTTGGCCATAATTTAGCTTGGGGTAACAATCAATTGACAAGGTGGCAGACAGCAAGGAAAGGAAGAAGGCAGACAAATCTTCAGATAAAAATTAACAAAAATGACCTTATAAAAATGAGAATCCATCTTAAATAGGTGGCACAGGCGTATGACTTAAATGTTGAGTTGATGTGCCAAAAGACCATTAAAATTACCTTGACGTGGCTGATAGCTGTCACCAACTGGCTGCTCACGTCACTGCTAGAGGTCTCAAGGTACGAAGAGCTCATTGGGTTCATGCCCCAACAGTGAATCTCAACCACAAATCTGAATCGGCCCCATAGCCAATTGGGTCAACTGCGAAGGCACCCTCCTCGTTAACCCACATGCTAAATGTGCCCACGGGTTGACACTTTTATTCTTTGGCTGATAAATCATCGGATGTTGCTTCATAAATTGCTCGTTGTTTAGCTGTATACTGGGACCTGCTTTCACAAAATTTTAAAGTATTAACCTTAGACTAAATATAACAAATATGGCATCTTTTATGCTAAATTATATGGAATTTTATAATTTATCATATATTTTCATAATTTTCTACTCTTTTGTATTTTCGAAAAATTAAATTAAGGGATATTGCGAATGAGCCACAACATGGTTGTTGAACGTATGACTTTTGAAAATTATCCTGTTGAACTTATGGTTGTTGAACATTTGGTTGTTGAACATATGGTTTTTGTACATTCATTTTTTGAACATATGGTTATTGATAAGCAAGTTGACTTGAGGAAGTATGCGGATTTGGAAATATTCCCCCAAGAAGGAACTTGCCACAGATGAAACTAATGTTCCGCCAAAGTTAGCAACAATGGGCTGACCTTCCCCTAATATGGGTCCATAGTTCGTATAACTGACACTAGAAATGGGAGGTACATAAAGTGGATGTGATTCCCCCCCAGGCATAGATGAAGCCATAGATTGTACACTCAAAGGGGGAACTATGGTTATGTTATATATGATTAGAGGAGCAGAAGCTCCAAGAGTAACTGACATTTGACGCACAGTGAACGCAGGTTGGGCAAAGGGTTGTGAAGGTGTGGCCTCATTTGAGACAAACGAGGCAGAGGTAGCAGTAACGCCAGATGACCAGATAGGATTATGGTAAAGAGATGTTGTCCTAGAAGTATATGAAAGAATACTTCCAAGGTAAGTGTAACCCTGTGGGAGCGAAGATGCAACATGACCAGAAGATACATTTGTTCCACTTCCTGAATCATAAGGAGCAGAAACATAAGGAAAATTTTTTGGGGGGGAAATAGTTCCAGGATCGACTTTTGGGGTGTGAATCACAGAGGTTTCCATAGGAATACTCTGGGGTGTGTTTTAAAATGGAGAATTGTTCCCATTCATTGCCATGTGTGGCAGAAACAATTATCGAACCAGAGTCGAAGATTTAATAGGAGAAGAAACCAAAGGAACATTGGGATTGTCAAAAGGACTATACAGACGTTGAGCTAATATCATTAGAGGATCCAGATCATAAAGTGGATTATGAGGAAATACCAAGAACTGTGATGTAATTTCAGGTCTTTCTAGCTCAAAATCCTCAGACGATGAAATCCACTCTTTAGGTGATGGTTGAGAAGAAAGTGGTTAAATTCTTGGGATAGTAGCAAGTTCGAATCCTTGAGCTTCAAAGGAATTGGGTGAAATATGAGGAGTCTCAGGATGGACTCCTTGTGGTGTTTCTTCAATTTCATAATACAAAAGGGATGAGCGAGGTGAATTTGGCGCATGGTGCGACCGAGGTCTTGGAGGTTCTACCATGAAGACCTTTTCACAAAATCAAAATAGGATATAGGCTAATACTTTAGGCTTGGATCAAAATTTTACAATTAACAAGTCATATTGAGGCAAAGGAGAAATTCTTTGGGAAGGATTTTATATCATGGGCAGTAAGTTCAAGAAATTAAACAACAAAATAAATCAAGAAAGGGGTAAGCTAGGAAAAAGGATTACCAAGCAACTGTCAACTGCAATGTACACCTTGGCGAACCAAGGACTTGATGTAAGGTATCCAATCTCCCTGAATGTTGTGTTCGGTGTATCACAGTTTACAAGGCAGCCAGCTCAGTTACCAATGGTTGGATAGAAACCTAGTGGGGACTCCCAAAATATACGCTATAGTACGCGAGAGTCTAAGTCCTTAGTAGTTTTGTCTAATGCGTAATTTTTCGATGAGAGAATTAATATATAATTTCATATGTGGAGCACCTCTGATATACCCGAGAGTACTAGAGAACAGTCCTATATACTTCCGTCCATGGAACACAATATCACCCTCAAGATGCAACACAAGGAGTTAGCGACAACTCCTATGCTTTACGACGCTGGAACATATCTCTAGCCTAGAACTTTAAATGTTTGTGTTAATTTCAAATGATCCTTAGGTTAATTGAGTAAATTTTAAGTTGATCTTGATTAAAGTTTCAATTTCGAGGCTCAAAACAATGTCACCTGAATACCTATAATGAAACTATCTTGAGAAAAGGATTCTTTCAATTCAATGAATGTTACCTAGTTTATGGAAGAGTTTCAAACAATGATGCAGGAAAAAATAATGTAACAAACGGATCTTTTCCTAACTAGATCACTTTCATTGTCCCAATTCATTTTGAAACATTAAAAGATTCAAACTATGCAATGTAATATTTTCAAATTTTCTTTTTTGAAAACTATGCAACTGTAACCTATGCACAATTTCCCTTTTTTTATGAATGAGAATGCATTCAATGCACTTTTAGTTTTTCATATCACTAAACAATGCAATTGATGTCTATTGATAATTTAAAAAATGATTTTTCATATGCAATGAGATCTAATGCACTTTTATGAAAAGTAAATATTTGAGATAAAAAAACTAAACGAATGAAAAAAATCAATTTATTTAATAGATTTCAAAAGGACTAACAAATAATATTTCCAAACATACAAGCAGCAAACAAGGATTTAATGGATTCAAAGAATGAAAAATTCAACCAAAATTCCACTTTTACCACTTCAAGTATGGGATAGACTCATTCACACCATGAAGAAACAGACAACAGAAAGATAAGCATGAATGCACACAAAGTAATAAAATGGCCTAAGATATCAGGAAACACTAGGATTTTTAGAAGAAACACAAAAATTTCTCAAATTAACAAACCAACGCAGGAAGATAGTGAGAACCAGGGTTTCAAGCACGACTTTTTCAGGGAAAATCAACGCTGAGAGCACAACTGTTTCAAGATAAAAATAGGTTTCTCAAGGAATTATTAGGAAAATAAATCAAAATTGAAGCAGAAACCTAGACCTGACACTCTAGACCATAAACTACTCAAAGTAACAAGTCAAAATACACCACAAGAAATATTACTGATTGTTTTTCCAAACTAAGCAAGAAGACCAGATGCACAAGGAGGGATAAAAAGGATATAGGCTTCACAGCAGAGTCAAAATTTTGTTGTATAGACAATCCCTGTTGTAGACAACAATGATTTATCTAGTCCTAACTAGAGGATCTAGCAACAAACTGAACAAATGTAGAAATTATACAACAAGCATGTATAACATGGATTCCCCTGATCTAAAAATTTATTAAAGTTAAATATTGAATCGCTATTACAAATCTTTTTACTGAATCACTAATCACATGAAGTAAAGAAGAATCAAATCACACACTACATAGATAATTTCCCGGGGAAAGCTTGCTGCTCAAAACTCCACTATGTTCTATTGTATATTTAGCATGGATCATGAAAAAAATACAATGTCTTCTCTTCTCACAAGAGTCTCCAACACTCAGCTATCTGTCTCACACTATCCTCACATAAAACTAACCAATACTTCGTCAACTTCCAGCCTCCTGAAAGCCTGCCTTGCTTGCGCAATCCTTGATGGATGCAATCCCTAAAATATAGGAATTATGGCCTTCTTTGATTGCGCAAGTATCATGGGAACTCCAATGGGTGTTTGGTTACATGTGTGCAAACCAATAATGTCACAACTGATAGTCAACTTCCCCTAGATCTCAACTGGGTCTCCACTCGATTTGACATGCATGAAGCTAATAATAGTAAATCCTCAGTTGCATGTTAGATCACTGATTGTGAATTAATTAATATTTAATTCACTTGATCTCTCACTATTGTATCTTCAGTTCCAACTAGCACAAATAAATTTAACTCACTTAACTGAGTTAAACATATTACAACATGCATTAACTAATGCACCACTGCACTTCAAACTCTGTTACAACTAGAATTACTCTGCATGCCTCACCAACTACCTCTAACTCGAAATCCACTAGCTAACTGAGTTTATCACACTTAGTAAACTGTTGCAAGTTATTTTGAGATTTATATTACAGTTTATTGTCCATTATAATTAAGGGATAACTAAAAATAGACATGCACCAAAAAATGCACTGTGGGCCCCTCCCTAGTGTAGGTGCTTAATGCACTAGGCATGGGTGCTAAAATTTTCTTTTTGAATCTCAACACTCCCTCTCAACAAGAAAGGGATTATCCTTCAACCTAATCCTATCTCTATGGTATTCTAATTTTCTCTTGGCGAGCGCCTTCGTCAGAATATCTGCATCCTGATCTTTCGTGGGAATGTACTGAAGCAACATTATTCTTCTCTACACACAATCTCTGAGATGATGGTACTGGATATCTATGTGCTTGGACCTATCATGAAACATAGGATTAATCAAGAGTTTAATGCAAGTCTAATTATCACAATGAATCACTGTCATATCTATCTGAGAACCAAACAAACCAACCGATATCTTTCTCATCTAGATAGCCTCACATGCAGCTTGACTTGTTGCCATGTATTCTCCTTCCGTTGAACTGAGTGCCACGGATCGTTGCTTCATGCTGTACCAAGAAACTGCTATCGACCCCATGCTAAGGATCCCTCCTGATGTGCTCTTTCTATCTAATCAACTGCTAGCCCAATCTGTATTCTTGAAGCCATGCATCTTCACTCTCTCTGTCTGTCGGTACTATAGACCATACTCTAATGTGCCCCTCAGGTATCTCAGGACATGATTCCCCACCTTCTAAAAGAGCTTGGTAGGCTTAACCATAGCTTGACTCAGCTGGTTAACTACGTAGCAAATGTCTGGTATCGTGTTCACTAAATACATAGTGAACCCACTAAATTTCGGTAGAGAGTAGAATCCACTACTTCTCCAGAAGTAGCATCTTCTTTCCTCCAATTTCCTGGAAGAGGAGTATCCATGGGTTTTTTTAGTCATCAGAATTTTTTTCCTTTGGTGATGACTAAATGATTATCCCAAGATTTCTAGAAACAAAGTTCATAGACATTGTGAGTTCTAGAAATCTCACTTCCCTCATTATCCTTAAGATAATTTTTCACTATTTCATCATTTTATCCTGTCTAGCTTTGCCTACCAGTCCCAGAAAACCCATTAGAAGCTTATGTCATTTTATTCTATCTATATGTATTCACCTTTGGCCCAAATCCTCTATTTTGTTTTTCCTAAGAAAAACCCCACAGATACCCAAGACCACCTATCAAGCAGCTTTGTTGTGTCTCCCAAAAAACTCCCAAACACTGATGGTCTCAAACTATCTCTGTAGGCTCTTTAGATAAATCAAGTACATTAGATTTTGGATCTTCAAAACATCAGTTTATCATAAACTCTATCTTACACTTGATGATCCCAAATTCTAGGTTTCAGTCCAAAAACCAAGTCCAAGAAACTCTCCACTAAGTCACCTAGGGTTTCACAAAGTCATAGTATGGATTTGGTAACCTACAAACTATGTTTTTCCTGCATGAAGAAAATACATTCAAAGAAGAAAAGACAGGTGATGTTATCCGAAAGTTATCAAAGAGGTCATTCAAGAAAGCTTTTTTTGTCTAAAGTACAAATTTTGCAGGGGGACAGCTACCCCATGCTTACATTAATGCAAAAGAATCAAATGGCCATCAGCCTAGCAAAAGGTAAGGTAATAAGTAAAACCATTACTAAAGGTATCCACATCAAAGGGAAAGCAGCAAGAACATGTTTCAAGATAATCAAGGTTTGTGACTGCTTTGGAAAAATAAGAAAGCAGTACAAGGGCTACAAGGACAAAGGTCACTTCTACTCCATCAATGCACAATTGAAGGTCTTTAGAAATAATAAATGATGTTTGAGAACTTAGAAGAGAACACTCTTTACTTTTTTCTAAGCAGACTTAAAACCTAGGAGTTTGGGAAAACTGACAAACTGGTCAAATGATGATGATAGAGCCTCCTTGTAATAGCAGATGGCTTCAAAAGGTTTCAAGCTGCCTTCTAGGGTTTGGAAAAAAGGCATTGTTTCCACCTCACCAAAGGTACAAAATGGCAGAGAGTATTAGCACAAAGGCATGAGTTTTCAAAAGGTAGAATCAAAAGTCCTAAAAATATCAGGGGAGGCAGACAAGAAGCACTGTATCTCACTTCACCAAAAGGAAAAAAAGAGCCAGGAATATCAATGCAAGGGTTTGACTTCTCAAAAGAATATTCAAAGGCATTTTCAAATGGTCAAAGGAGGCAAGCATGAGGTAAAATTGCCCAAGGAGGCAACTATGACAAGCATAGGTTCATTGCTGATAAAATGAGTTGTCCAACTCCAAAAGAGATAGTGATGAAAAGGCAGAAGTTGTGTAGGCACCTAGAAAAATAGAAGTGGCCAGGGAAGACACACAAAAAAAAAAATTGGTTTAAACCGCTCACCTCGCCCACCAGAGATATATCATTTTCAAACTGGTTTGAGGAACAAACATATGATTGGTATAAAAAGCAATGAAGCCTCCAAAAATGGTTTCCTTATCAAAGGCATATTCTGCAAGATATAGAGTAGCTATGAGTGACACTTCTGCAGGACTATCACAAATGGTTACCTACAGGAAAATTGGTAAGGATAGACAAACCTCATCTTTCTCACAATAATGGCACACATGAAGACTAAAGGGGTTGTTTATGCCTGTTACTAGGGTTTATGCACCAAAAGGTCTCCACTGCTTCACAGTAAAAACATAAAAAAAGGTCAATTAAAGGAAGATCAAATATCTTCGTTTCAATCTCTCCACCAAGCAATCAAAGGTATAAAGGATGCAGGGCTGAAAACTCCTAGGTGAAAGTGCCAAGAATGTTAACATGTTTATTTTTTACAAGTTTTGAAGTTCATGAATAGGAATATAGTGAAGAAAACCTTCAAATCAGAACACTAATGTTACCAAGGGACATTTTTATCAATAAACTTGTCAAATTGCCACCAACAGGAGAAAAGACCCAAAAGACAGTAAAAAAAGGGGTTTCTGGGCAACTTGGGCGAAATTTTCAGGCACTGCACACTCACGGAGGCACTACGCACCTGGTCATTGGTGATGCGCACAGAGGAGGCAGCAGCAGTGTTAATTTACACTGTGTTGTGCACCGGGAGGGTGGCGCTATGCACCTGTGAGGACGCTATGCACAGGCTTAGACCGCCCGACTGCCCGCCATTTCACATGGTGTTGTGCTCCGACAGGGCCCGACAGCTCGTTTCACGACCCGACTCACAACTGAAGACCTCAGGTGCTGCGCACATGCCTTCCATCCTGACCCGACCTGGCGCTATGCATAGGAGGGCCCAAATTGAACGACCTGTTGGGTGGCACTATGCACAAACAAATTTTTGTCAAATTTTCTCAAAATTACCCTAAATCCAAATTTTTTGCCTCCAAATCTCCTGCATCAGTCAAGCAAGGTTGGTGGTATTTCCTTCCTCACCTTCCAAGTATTCTTTTCATAATCAAAGAGAACATTAAAAACCTAATGTGACCAAACCCTAATCTGCATGAAAATCCAATTATTTACCTTCTAGGGTAGGGTTTTCGAAATTGAGAGTTGTCATAGGTGTAAAAACACTCGGTGCTAGCAAACATACTTCTAAACTCTGAAAACACTCTTTGATTAATTCATCTTACCCTCATTTGCACTGAACAAGATGAGGACCAAGAGGGTAATGAAGAAAATAATTAGGGTAACAGCCGGCAAGAAGGCTCATAGGACAGCCAAGAGAGAAATGAGCATGGGCAAGACAGTGAGCACAATAATAGTGTAAACAGTGGCAAAATGAACAAAGATGATGAAGATAAAGACACAGAGGAAGATGATGAGGAAATGGAAGATCAAGAACAAATAGATGATGAGGCTGAAAATGATTTTGAAGAGGCAAGCAGTGACAAAGACAGTGACATTGATAGGACAATCAATGAGTAAGACAACCAAAGGGATAATCATGACTGTCATGACACTAATCAGCCTCTAAATGACAAAGAGATTCAAAGTGACAGTGCAGAGAATGATAAGGAAGAGGACAATAATGAAGAACAGAGCCAAAGTGAGGGAAGTGAAGAAGGTAATGATCAGTTTGAAGGCCAAAGTGAGCAGCAGGTAAAAGTGAGGCAAGAGTTGGAAAGTATGAACAACAATGAAGATGATGGTAGTGCCAAAGACAAAGAGGAGAATGGTGTTCATGATGACCAATATGATAGTGATGAAAGTGTAGAGGGTACCAGTGAAAATGATGACCCCCAACAAACAAAGCCACCATCACACCTTTTAATTAAACATTATGCACTCAAAGAAGGTAAAGACAAAGAAAAACTTAGAGACATGGCTCAGTATTTTCCACAAGCTTCTCAAACCCCTTGGATAATTTTTCCACCAAAGTTGAGAGGATTATGAGCAAATTTTGTCTTTTTGAAATTTTGAGCCCTCTGTGCGCAACCCCCTAGGCGCTGTGCACAAATTTGGTGCATCCTCAGCTTGAAAAATTTGCATTTTTGGATTCCTCACATCACCAACAGTCTTCTCACCAAATTTTAGATCATTTGGAGCATTTTTTATCCCCCAAAAGGTCAAAAAACATCAAACTTTTGACCTTTCTGCCTCATTTTCAAACTAGGTGCTGCGCATAGAGAAGTGTTGGGAAAATTGGTTTTTAAATAGGTAAATTGCATCCAATAAGCAAAACTCAAGCCTTTTTGGAAATTAGACTCATCAGGCTTTCCAACGAGCCATCACGAAGCCAAATCCAGTGTTGGGAAGGGGTCCAAAACTCAGCAAGAAGAGACCCTATTTTCTGCTGAAGTGGCACTACGCATAGACGCTGCCTAGTGTGTTTTGGACCAAAAGTCAGCAAAACACACTCATTTAATGAAAAATGATATTTTCAAATTTTTTTGGGGCAGAACACTCTAGAATTAGGTGCAAATAGTTATTATGGCATTTATTTCTTAGGATATTATGTGCCTTGGGCCTTGCATGGTCTCTTGGCCATAAATGACATTTATGGTTATATTTGACATTTTCCTACCACATTTAGGGTTTTAATCATATTTTTCTCCATAAATAGAGCATGAGGGCCCTATGTATTTTTTTGTATTTTGATGAGCTTTGAGAGCAATATACATGGTTTCATGAGCTTCGAGAAGAAATTGGAGTTGTGGAGTTGATGAATGGTTTGTTTGGCTTGATGACGTTGCAGCTTGCTTGTAGGATTCCTTAGCTTGGTGAATGGTGATTTTTTCTAATATGTCTCTTGTTTTCATCGTTATCATTATGTTTCATTTCTCTTAACTGCTATAGATCAGAAAAGTATAGGTTGAGACATGCTCTTTGAGGCACCTCAATCCTCCTGTTTGTTATAGCCTTGATGTTTTCTTCTGTTTGGTTTGCTTAAGGAATTCTTGATTGATCCTTAGGTTCACTAAAACTTGTTTTTGTTTCATGAATGGTTAGTATGTTAGTTTATAAATATGATTCATGGTATTCCCTGCTTGTTTGAAGCTTTCAAAACCCTGTCTTGAAGACTTTCTTTGGAATATTTTTCTGCCAGGTTAAGTCAAAGAGGTCTCGTTCGATCTTGCCCTTTTTCCATGCTTATAAAACTTGTTTCAGAGTTCTTATGTCTTTGTTTATGATGTTTAGGAGTTCCCTCTTCATAAATTAATTTATTGTGCTATCTTGTGTGTTTTTCCCCAAATTCTGAAGGTGAATTTCTAAAGTTAGGAGTTCTAATGCTTTTATGTTTCATTGAAATGTTTATCTTGAATGTTTATTGGTTTATTATATTATCATAGAGTAAATGGTTTTCCCTAGCCCATGCTTAGTATATTGTGCTAATCATATTCAATACCTCCTTGTTCTTAGGTATTTGAAAAGGATTCTTGATTTCCCTTTGCCCTATCTAATTCAAAAACTTGATGTCCATTCCACCTCACTCATAAACCTTAAGGATCTTTTCATCTTGTTAAATTGGCCCTGCTTTGCACTCTGATTCCTCTTTGAGAAACCGTTGAATTTTATTTGACTCCATAGCCCAATGGCTTTGACATACTCTCACTCCTCCTATTACACTTGACCATCTTACCCATCCAAACAATAAAAACCCTACACTTAACACCTAGCCTAACATCAAAACCCTAGAGAAAAAAGAACACATCCTTTGCACCCAATAGAGAGATCCCTCTCTGAGTCCAGGAAGACTAGGTCCTAGGACTCCAAAGCTTGGTTCCATGTTACCCTGTCATTTGGTTTACCAATCTGCCAAATCATGGGACTCTAACATTCTGGCGATCACGGTGAGACCTTCTGAGTAACTCCATGCTTAAACATTCCTTAAAAGATCCAGAATCCCTTGACTGATAGTAGCTGGTGGTTTATCTGCCACCTCATCACCACACTAGAAAAATGGTAATCATAATGGAGACTCTAAGTCTATGACAAACTAAGTAACCCTTAGGACTTCAGATACCCTTATTAAATCATTGAAAACTCACACTATCGGCCAAAAAGTACACTCTATCTATTTCAGCATCCTAGCAAAATGATGACTCATCTATAGGCCACTCACACAAACTATAAGAAACTCAGGAAACCCCAAAACACCCTTAGATTGGTTTTTATTACTTATTGGTGGTGGACCATCATATTATTTTACCTTCAAAAAAGCTAAAAATTTCCACCTGGCGACTCCACTAGCCTCCAGTAGGCCCATTTACTTCATTTGCACTCATTAGACTTCCTATATTTGTTTCACACCAACCTTGAGAAGTTTTTGAGCCCTTTATATATTGTAAGAGTTTACCAAACATTAAGAGAGGACAACCTTAAGAAAACAATCCTAAAACTTTCAGCCTCTCTGAATCTTGAAATTTGAAATTTGGCTTCACATAGGATCAGTACCAGATCTCATCCGTACCCAAACGCTCCCAACATAGTTGATGACCCAAAAAATATTTTGTGGAAAACTTCTAGATCTAGAAACTTAACCACTGTTAGGACCATCCATAGAGCAAGCTATGTACCTGAACATCTCACAGCTTTGCAAGATCCCTAATTTGACTCGCACCATACAAGCAACCTCTTCAGAAACAGGTCTAAAACTGATATTGACCAAACTGACCTTGAACCCTTAGATTTGCAGCAGAGTTCTAGCAGAGAAGCTTCTCTTTCGACACCACCTAACTTTCAGCTTCTCCATCACTTCAACTCTTTCCACACCAAATCTACTCAAAATCAATTTGTTGATCCAAGTACTTCCACCACACCCATCCATACCACCATTGTGCAAACCACTCCCCTTTAGCACACACCCCCTCTCACAAATCCACATCTTGTAAATCCTCCATTACCTCCCATCATGGTAGCTTGGTATGCACCCTTGGTTTTACCTCAGCCTCTAGTGCCTTTTCCAAATGACTATCAGTCCAAGATCCCTCATTTCATAGGGGCTGAATCCACCGCTTCCCAAAAACATGTAGATATGATCAATGATGCTTTTTATTACATGGAGATAGAAGAAGAATCTATTAAAATGAGGATTTTGGCACAAAGTTTAGGAGGAGAGGCCAAAAAAGGGTTCAAAGCCTTAACTGATCAGGAGCTCAGGACCAAGTGTCGTAAAATGGTCAAAAATGAAGGTGCTCAGAACTAGTTTGAACCTGAACGATCGGATAGAGCTCGTCTTCCTGATTCCGACGCCGCGAACGGTTCGGAAAACGGTCGCCGTATACAGAAGTTATTCAAGTTTGAAGATTTCTCAATTTCCATAAAAAAATGCCAAATTTGACTTTGTGGAAAATTTTATTAAAAAAAAAGAATATTCCACAGAATATTCTGGGAATATTCCATGGAATATTCCGCAAAATATTCTGGGGAATATTTCATTTGCAGCCAATGGAAGGGCGCCACGTGGCTAGTCCAGAGGCCGCCACGTGGCCCCAGGTCGGATTGGAATGGCACGTTATAAAATTTTATGGGTCGAGGCCGGATTCGAACCAGCGACCGGTCGTATATAATCCGCGTGTTTTACCGTTGGGTCAGAGCCATGATCCTTGTTATATGTTGCGGACGTAGTAGTATTTATGGTGTGTGTTTGTGTGGGCGAGGCCCGAAAGGGGGCCAGCCCCGAAGGGCCAGCCCCCTTCCCATAAAACCAAAGGCGCGGAACCAGTACCCAAAGCTCGGCGCGTAGAACGTGGCAGATTAATACTTTGGGTTATGTGTTATATAGTGGGTTTTAAATAAGAAACGTTGTTTTAATTAAAAAACGTTTGAAACCGTTGCAAAGACCGCCGACCCACATGTGAACGCATTTTTTTTATAACCATAATATTTATTTCCAGTTTAACCGTGCGGCCACGTTTGGCGGAGATTTCGGCGGTCCGCCCATTTTGGCGCCATACCCCATTTGGCGGCCTTATCTACAGTTTCTCCACAATTGGTGGAGCTTCTCAAGGTGAAACTGGCAGTTCAGTAAAGGTGGCATAACTTCTGCTAGGAGAGGTCTTTGAAGACGAATTTTTTTTTTGATTTTGGGTCTCTTCGACCTTCTGAAGCCATTGGCACAGGTTTCACAGCCATCTGAGGCCGTTTGCAGGTGATTTTTCTTCGTGGAAGTTCCAGGAGCCACTAGGGCCAAATCAGTTTGGGAGCTGCATTGGGAATTGTGCAGCCAGTGAATGTGGAACGAAGGTCATTCCTGAATTTTTTAAGCATTCTGAATCCATTTCTACAGCTCATTTTTCATTTTGAGGAATTCTTCTCACTGTTTAGCTTCAGGGAAGCTTTCAGGGCCACCAGGGCCATTTCAGTGCTAGAGCTGTTTGGGGGCTATGTTCATCTATTTTTGGTGATTCAAAAGCCTATTTCTGCTATTTTCGACATTCTGAGTCTAATGGACATTCTGAGTCTAATGGCAGAGGTTTCAGAACCAATTGAGGTCATCTTCACCTCGAAATTCTCCATGCAAGTCTAAAGGGCCATCAGGGCCAATTGGGGAAAAGTACTGTATCAGGTACAATTTCACTGTTTAGTGTTTGGGAAAGAGCATGTTTGGCTAATTCCTATCTTCTGATTCTGTATTTACAGTCAGATCTGTCTTTCGAGACACTCTTATTCTTGTATTAGCCTTTGTAGCATTTTTAATACAAGAGGACAAGCCTAGTTTGAGAGGCTTGGTCCAGCAGATGTAGCCCAGTGGAGGGGGTGAACTGCTTTATCATTTTGATGTCTTTATTTTCTGAAGATGATATGCTAAAAAAAACTGATATAAAGTGTTAAACAACAAATATACATAACTTGCATACACACATAATCACCTACTCAGCTACAGAAAGTTATTTGTCTTATTCCGCAAGACATCAAACTTCAAGTATGTGTATGTCAAAGACTTCTAAGTGTTACTTCATTATTTCTTTAGGCAGAGCCTGTAGAGGGCCAAGTAGCCTCTGGAACTCATCCTCTCTTTAGAGGTGACATGTCTGGTGAATGCCCCTACAGTCTATCTCTGTATAAGAAATGAGAAGTTTTCACATTTTCAGAGGTCACTTGGAGTGTATAGCTCAATTTGAAATTATGGGAAATGGATACCTTGCACCCTTAAACAAGTACATTCCATTTTCAGATCAGATGGTATCAAAGCCAGGTTGAGCATTCCTTATGGTGAAAAAGGTTTTAAAACAGTATAAGAGTTTTACTGTTCTATTCGTTGCAAAATGGTTGCATGTATGAGTTTTCTTGAGTTGGAAGGATAGCTGTTGTTAGCTGAGTCTTGGAAAGGATTGAAGACTATTTTCCTTATCCAATTTACCTCAAGATTAACTATGGAAAACAAACTCCAATAGTGTGTTTTATGGCTGCTTGATTTAGAAGGGACATGTTGTCTCTCATTGTTGGACTTTTCATCCAACAAATCGTCCAAAGCGTATGCAGCTAAGGGACAAACAATTTGGCGCAAGTGGATCTATGGAGTCCATTATTGATGTGGAAAGGGAAGTTTCACATGAGGAAAATTTGCAGCAGCAAAAGTCGCCATGGAATTGGCTTGGTGAGAAGTGGATGGACTTCTTATTGCAGTAACTCATTACTCATTTGTACATGCAAATTTCAGATTGGTATGCATGTATTTCAGTTGAAAAGTTGATGCAAGATTGCATGTTTAGGAAGTTTCAGTTGAAGGAATTTCTTTGTTGTTGCAAAATTTCGCCATGGAGGTGTAAAAGATGAGTATGATACTCACTTATGTTGCAGCAATGTCTTTTGGTTCAGCTCTTGATTATCCACATGTTTTTGGGATGATGTACTTGTGGGTATTTGGAAAGAAGAGTTGAAGTTGCACATGTACATAGAGGTTGTATGTGTAATTAGCGAACTGTATATAGTTCATTGTACATGATACATACACATGTTTGTCAAGATGTATCTTGTTTTTTATCGACTTGTGTCGGTATTGTGCACATTTGTTACAGATTTTGTGTGTCATTTGTATAGCACATTTCATTGTCAACTGGTTGTTGATGTTATATGTTGCACAAGATGCTTTTGGTGTCATTTAGTGCAGAGAACGAAGTGTCAGTGCAAAGCAGTGCAAGACTCCATGAGTTGGAAAGGCATGCAAGAAAAGAGGGCACAAAGTTCAGCAAGTGTCATTGCTGGTTTCAGTATGGCAGATTGGTATGGCAAGAAAATTTGGTCGGGATTCGACACAAGTACATGGCTCATTCAGCAAAATTCGCCATGTGAACAGTTGGCAATTCAGGAAATTCTTTTGGAGGCTGAAGAGAAGAGGATGTTGTTATTCTCTCATTTTCTGTTCTACAGTTCAGTTTCAGAATTTCAGTGAGCTTTTGGGGTCCAAAAGCTTCTCATTTGGGAGGTGTGATCAGGAGCTCAGGACCAAGTGTCGTAAAATGGTCAAAAATGAAGGTGCTCAGAACTAGTTTGAACCTAAACGACTGGATAGAGCTCTTCTTCCTGATTCCGGCGCCGTGAACGGTTTGAAAAACGGTCGCCGTATGCAGAAGTTATTCAAGTTTGAAGATTTCTCAATTTCCATAAAAAAATGCCAAATTTGACTTTGTGGAAAATTTTATTAAAAAAAAAATATTCCACAGAATATTCTGGGAATATTATGTGGAATATTCCGCAGAATATTTTGGGGAATATTCCGTTGGCAGCCAATGGAAGGGCGACACGTGGCCCCAAGGTCGAATTGGAAATGCGTTTCAAAATTTTTATATGGAGTCGGCCGGAATCGAACCGTGGTCGGGCGGGTAAGAACCGGGCGACTTTACCAACGGGCCACGGGTTTGTTCGTTGTTTATGTTGCGGACGGAGTTCTATTTAATGTTTGGGTTTGTTTGGGCGGGGCCCGAAAGGGGGCCAGCCCCGAAGGGCCAGCCCGCTTCCCATAAAACCTCCGGCGCGGAACCTTCTCCCAAGACCATCGGCGCGCATTTGAACGTGGCGGATTCAAACATTTGTTACGTATTATATTATATGGTGGTGTTTTTAATATAAAACATTTGTATTTATTAAAACCGTTGCAAACCGCTGACTTGTGAACACGTAACGTGGCATAACCATAAACACTTATTGCCAACCATAACCGCCCAGATAAAATTGGTAGTTCCGCCCATTTTGGCGCCATACCCCATTTTAGTGGCCTTATCTACAGTTTCTCCACAATTGGTGGAGTTTCTCAAGGTGTAACTGGAAGTTTAGTAAATGTGGCATAACTTCTGCTAGGAGAGGTCTTTGAAGACGAATTTATTTATTTATTTTGGGTCTCTTCGACCTTCTGAAGCCATTGGCACAAGTTTCACATCCATCTGAGGCCGTTTGCAGGTGATTTTGCTTCGTGGAAGTTCCAGGATCCACTAGGGCCAAATCAGTTTGGGAGCTGCATTGGGAATTGTGCAGCCAGTGAATGTGGAACGAAGGTCATTCCTGAAGTTTTTCAGCATTCTGAATCCATTTCTAGAGCTCGTTTTTCCTTTTGAGGAATTCTTCTCACTGTTTAGCTTCAGGGAAGCTTTCAGGGCGACCAGGGCCATTTCAGTGTTGGAGCTGTTTGGGTGCTATGTTCATCCATTTTTGGTGATTAAAAAGTCTATTTCTGATATTTTCGACCTTCTGATTCTAATGGCAGAGGTTTCAGAACCAATTGAGGTCAACTTCACCTCGAAATTCTCCATGCAAGTCTAAAGGACCACCAAGGAAAATTGGGGAAAAGTACTGTATCAGGTACAATTTCACTGTTTAGTGTTTGGGAAAGAGCATGTTTAGCTAATTCCTATCTTCTGATTCTGTATTTACAGTCAGATCTATCTTTCGAGACACTCTTATTCTTGTATTAGCCTTGGTAGCATTTTTAATACAAGAGGACAAGCCTAGTTTGAGAGGCTTGGTCCAGCAGATGTAGCCCAGAGGAGGGGGTGAACTGCTTTATCATTTTGATGTCTTTATTTGCTGAAGATGATATGCTAAAAAAAACTGATATAAAGTGTTAAACAGCAAATATACATAACTTGCATACACACATAACCACCTACTCAGCTGCAGAAAGTTATTTGTCTTATTCCACAAGACTTCAAACTTCAAGTATGTGTATGTCAAAGACTTCTAAGTGTTAACTTCATTATTTCTTTAGGCAGAGTCTGTAGAGGGCCAGGTAGCCTCTGGAACTCATCCTCTCTTTAGAGGTGACATGTCCGGTGAGTGCCCCTACAGTCTATCTCTGTATAAGAAATAAGAAGTTTTCACATTTTCAGAGGTCACTTGGAGTGTATAGCTCAATTTGAAATTATGGGAAATGGATACCTTGCACCCTTAAACAAGTACATTCCATTTTCAGATCAGATGGTATCGGAGCCAAGTTGAGCATTCCTTATGGTGCAAAAGGTTTTAAAACAGTATAAGAGATTTACTGTTCTATTGGTTGCAAAATGGTTGCATGTATGAGTTTTCTTGAGTTGGAAGGATAGCTGTTGTTAGCTGAGTCTTGGAAAGGATTGAAGACTATTTTCCTTATCCAATTTACCTCAAGATTAACTTTGGAAAACAAACTCCAATAGTGTGTTTTATGGCTGCTTGATTTAGAAGGGACATGATGTCTCTCATTGTTGGACTTTGCATCCAAAAAATCGTCCAAAGCGTATGCAGCTAAGGGACAAACAGTTTGGCGCAAGTGGATCTATGGAGTCCATTATTGATGTGGAAAGGAAAGTTTCACATGAGGAAAATTTGCAGCAACAAAAGTCGCCATGGAATTGGCTTGGTGAGAAGTGGATGGACTTCTTATTGCAGTAAGTCATTACTCATTTTGTAAATGCAAATTTCAGATTGGTATGCATGTATTTCAGTTGAAAAGTTGATGCAAGATTGCATGTTTAGGAAGTTTCAGTTGAAGGAATTTCTTTGTTGTTGCAAAATTTCGCCATGGAGGTGTAAAAGATGAGTATGATACTCACTTATGTTGCAGCAATGTCTTTTGGTTCAGCTCTTGATTATCCACATGTTTTTGGGATGATGTACTTGTGGGTATTTGGAAAGAAGAGTTGAAGTTTCACATGTACATAGAGGTTGTATGTGTAATTAGCGAACTGTATATAGTTCATTGTACATGATACATACAAACATGTTTGTCAAGATGTATCTTGTTGTTTATCGACTTGTGTCGGTTGTGTGCACACTTGTTACAGATTTTGTGTGTCATTTGTATAGCACATTTCATTGTCAACTGGTTGTTGATGTCATATGTTGCACAAGATGCTTTTGGTGTCATTTGGTGCAGAGAACGAAGTGTCAGTGCAAAGCAGTGCAAGATTCCATGAGTTGGAAAGGCATGCAAGCAAAGAGGGCACAAAGTTCAGCAAGTGTCATTGTTGGTTTCAATATGGCAGATTGGTATGGCAAGAAAACTTGGTCGGGATTCGGCACAAGTACATGGCTCATTCAGCAAAATTCGCCATGTGAACAGTTGGCAATTCAGGAAATTTTTGGAGGCTGAAGAGAAGAGGATGTTGTTATTCTCTCATTTTCTGTACTACAGTTCAGCTCAGCATTTCAGTAAGATTTTGGGGACCAAAAGCTTCTCATTTGGGAGGTGTGATCAGGAGCTCAGGACCAAGTGTCGTAAAATGGTCAAAAATGAAGGTGCTCAGAACTAGTTTGAACCTGAACGACCGGATAGAGCTCGTCTTCCTGATTCCGGCGCTGTGAACAGTTCGAAAAATGGTCGTCGTATGCAGAAGTTATTCAAGTTTGAAGATTTCTCAATTTCCATTAAAAAATGCCAAATTTGACTTTGTGGAAAATTTTATTAAAAAAAGAATATTCCACAGAATATTCTGGGAATATTCCGTGGAATATTTCGCAGAATATTCTAGGGAATATTCCATTGGCAGCCAATGAGAAGGCGCCACGTGGCTAGCCCGGAGGCCGCCACGTGGCCCCAAGGTCGAATTGGAAATGTGTTTCAAAATTTTTATATGGAGTCGGACGGAATCGAACCGTGGTCGGGCGGGTAAGAACCGGGCGACTTTACCAACGGGCCACGGGTTTGTTCGTTGTTTATGTTGCGGACGGAGTTCTATTTAATGTTTGGGTTTGTTTGGGCGGGGCCCGAAAGGGGGCCAGCCCCGAAGGGCCAGCCCCCTTCCCATGTAACCTCCGGTGCGGAACCAGAACCCAAAACTCGGCGCGCAGTTCGGGCGGTTTCAAACTTTGGTTTAGTTGTTATATGGTGGGTTTTAATATAAAACGTTTATATTTATTAAAACCGTTGCAAAGACCGCCAACATATGTGAACACGATTTGTCAACCATAACATTTATTGCAAACAGTTTAACCGTGCGGCCACGTTTGGCGGAGATTTCGGCAGTCCGCCCCTTTTGGCGCCATATGCTATTTTGGTGGCCTTATCTACAGTTTCTCCACAATTGGTGGAGCTTCTCAAGGTGAAACTGGCAGTTTAGTAAATGTGGCATAACTTCTGCTAGGAGAGGTCTTTGAAGACGAATTTTTTTTTTGATTTTGGGTCTCTTCGACCTTCTGAAGCCATTGGCACAGGTTTCACAGCCATCTGAGGTCGTTTACAGGTGATTTTTCTCCATGGAAGTTCCAGGAGTCACTATGGCCAAATCAGTTTGGGAGCTGCATTGGGAATTGTGCAGCCAGTGAATGTGGAACGAAGGTCATTCCTGAAGTTTTTCAGCATTCTGAATCCATTTCTACAGCTCGTTTTTCCTTTTGAGGCATTCTTCTCACTATATAGCTTCAGGGAAGCTTTCAGGGCCACTAGGGCCATTTCAGTGCTGGAGCTGTTTGGGGGCTATGTTCATCCATTTTTGGTGATTCAAAAGCCTATTTCTGCTATTTTCGACCTTCTGAGTCTAATGGTAGAGGTTTTAGAACCAATTGAGGTCATATTCACCTCGAAATTCTCCATGCAAGTCTAAAGGGCCACCAGGGCCAATTAGGGAAAGTACTGTATAAGGTACAATTTCACTGTTTAGTGTAGGGAAAGAGCATGTTTAGCTAATTCATATCTTCTGATTTTGTATTTACAGTCAGATCTGTCTTTCGAGACACTCATATTCTTGTATTAGCCTTTGTAGCATTTTTAATACAAGAGGACAAGCCTAGTTTGAGAGGCTTGGTCCAGCAGATGTAGCCCAGAGGGGGGGTGAACTGCTTTATCATTTTGATGTCTTTATTTGCTGAAGATGATATGCTAAAAAAAATGATATAAAGTGTTAAACAGAAAATATACATAACTTGCATACACACATAATCACCTACTCAGCTGCAGAAAGTTATTTGTCTTATTCCGCAAGACATCAAACTTCAAGTATGTGTATGTCAAAGACTTCTAAGTGTTAACTTCATTATTTCTTTAGGCAGAGCCTGTAGAGGGCCAGGTAGCCTCTTGAACTCATCCTCTCTTTAGAGGTGACATGTCCAGTGAATGCCCCTACAGTCTATCTCTGTATAAGAAATAAGAAGTTTTCACATTTTCAGAGGTCACTTGGAGTGTATAGCTCAATTTGAAATTATGGGAAATGGATACCTTGCACCCTTAAACAAGTACATTCCATTTTCAGATCAAGATGAAAAATTAGGAGCGGCAAGGAATTTATTACCATAGAAACATAAAGGAAATAGAAGTATTGAACCAACAGGATAAATATTAAAGAAGCCAGCAATTCAAAACAGGATCTACTGAAATCCAGAAGGTCTATGATGGGAGATTGGTGCTTGAAGCATCAAAAGGGTCTGAAAGGTCTTGTATTTTGGAAAGTAATAGTTTTTTAATGAATGTAGGTACAACAACGGATGGGAAATTTGTTACTATAGGGGCAATCAATGATTATAGTTTTGATTAAGAAGAAGTTCTTGATTATTCTTCATTTTAGGAAGTTGAGTGTTCAAAACAATTGGATACAGAAGCATTAGACAAAGAGGAATTACTCCAAGGAATTGGCGAAATAAATTGTTGGAGAGGCCGATGGAATGCGGTTGATAGAATAGGTGATGCTGATGTACAACCAATTCGAGATTCTTTCCGAGTTTGGAGACCAGAAGAATGGATATCAGTGTTTTTACACAACTCTATAATTCCCGAAATAAAGATGATGTGGTATGGAACAACAAGAGTTATAGTCAATAGTATTCTGAAAATACTATTTTGGAAATTCTATGAAAATTACAAAATAGAGTTGATACTTCAAAAGACCAGTGGCAAAATAGAGTTTGGAATCCTAGAGGGAGAAAGTTATTGAGACCTGTGGTTGTCACATTATTACATAAAAGTGACAGACCTCATAGACAGGAGTCTATGGAAACTTATCTACATGGGGAGTCTGATGCAGGAGCATCCTGCTTGATTTTTCATTAAAATATTGTGTAATTAGGGGGTGATGTCTTTTTAATTATTTTATAAATTATTATGCTAATTTTTAATAAATTAAGAGAGAAATATTTGAGTGTGAGGTTTATTGTAAATTTTCTCTTAATAAATTGAGGATATGGGTGGAATTGGTTTGGGTAGATATTTTAGGGATTAGAAATTCCTTAAATGGAACTTAGTTGAGTCAAAGAAGGGATGAAGATATTTTAGGATTTGGTTGAGATTTGTGTGGACGAAATCATGGATTCAAATTAATCCATAATTATGTATAAATATGAAGGTTGTGTGAGGATGGAGATAGGGTGAGGAATACAGAGAGAGATAGAGAGAAGCAGTGTGAGAGTTTTGAAAAGGCCGAGAGCCAAGAGGCCCACAAATGTAATATTCGGGCAATTGGTTTGAATCTGAATTTTCTTGTGTTATTATATACCTGTTTGTGTTGGCTCTCTCTTCTTTATATAAAGTTTTGAGCTAAATTAAATTTGGTTTTAACGAAGAATTTAATTGAGGATTCCATGTTAAGAAAGAATACATTTTATTGTGCGCAAGGATATGTTTTATAGCAGAATCCCTGCATCAAGGAATATCAGAGTGATAGCTATCAATGAAGTTTGATACGTTACTGCAAATTGAAGACTTCTAGACATAGACATCATGCTTCTTGAATGAGATTTAAGGTACATAGGGCCAAGGTTGTGTATGTATGTTGAAGATCAGGATAATAATGGAAACTGTAGCACATTCCTGTGAAGAGGGTGAAGAGAGTATGCAATGGATTAGTTTCATATTTACCAAATCGATGTTTCTATAAAATGCTATTAAGGTAGTTGATCTTGTGAACCTAAAAATTGTTATTGTGTAATAATCTGATGTTTTCCAAATATTTGTTGATTCGTTGTCGTTAATATCATCCCATGTGGATTAGTATGGGAAAGATCGCAATGCCATACTAGAGAAACTGGGGTTTAAGAAATGGGTATGGATATTTCCGTGCCATGAGTAAATGCTTCCACTACTATATTGAACCATTATTGTCACTAAATTATCCTCAAATCAAGTGAGATGTTTTATCTTATATTTAGATTTTGGAGGATCTAAACACACTAGAAATTGTTATTGTTTGAAGTTATCCTACCAAGAGTGATTTTTTGTTAGTGCAAAAGTGAAGAGTTCTGTTAGAACTCGTGAATGTGTTTTTCTCCCTTTTATCTCTGGCATTCTTTGGTGGATATCCTTTAAGATCAACTACAAGATATTCTCCTGCATTTTGATAATCGTGTAGATCAATGTTTCTATGTATTTGTTAAGATAGGTGGAGAGAGAATTGTTTTTTAAGTGTTTTGATATCCTAAAAACAAAAATCCTGAATATTTCGGAGAGAGTACGCTACCTAGAGTGGATATGACAATTCATTGACGAAGACTATCCCTTCAATGTTGTCTACAATGAAGACTAATTACTATGACTAAAAAATATTATAAAAGGATATCCGTCTAAAAATTTCAAGACTATTACCAGTTTGATACGTTGTTAAGCTCCTGCGTACTTGTGGTATTGGGCATCATTCAGACGGTTGAGGAATGAAGCACAAATCATTGTTGTTTCTCATTTACTACTTAGACCTATAAAGGGTGTTGAACATGAAATTCAAAAGGCGATAAAATAAGCTTCAATACTAAGGTATATGAAGGCCATAGAAATAATATTCTAATTGAAATTCTGGAGGAATTATTTCATATTCTTACTCCCAAAGAATCGTGTCGCATCCTCTTTCGTTTTTATGCTCCTTGAATTGGTGATGAAGGCTCCTTGGATTTGTTTGCAATTTTGGACTCTGTTGATTCTAACCATCATTTGATTCTTGTTGTTGACACTACCACCTCTGATCTCATTCGTGATATCGTTGCTAACTGTAGAGTTTATTTTGATGAAGACCTGAGTTCTTTGGTTATTTATCACGCCAGATATGTTGTTTCTAAGACTGAAAGTGATCATACTTTAATTGTGAGTGATGATGTAATCAATTCCAAAGTTATTTTGGGTGATAAAAAGCTCGAGGCTCCTGTGATTTTCCAAGTGATTTCTCATTCTTTAAATCAAGAAAAAAACCTGGACTTCATATGGTGAGATGAGATAATTATGCAAATAAAACATTTGAGAGACATATAAATGATGTTATTAATGGCTTGCTAGTCTCGATCAACTCGTTCAGATTTCTTGAGCGATGGGTTGAATTGTTGCAATTGATAATCAAGCTATCATTATAGTGAATAAATAATAATCTACTTATAGTCATTTATTTTGAAGTTCAAGAAGTTGTATTGTTGGTTGAAAATCATGAATTGCTCGAATAGCCTCCCGTTAAGCTACTTTCAAATAGGGATTTGATTTTGTTGTATTGTTTATTATCAACAGTTTGTGTGTGTGTGTTTTTTTTTTCCCAGGACTTTAAAATAAAAAAGTTTTGGATTGCGATATTTGTGGTTGTTGGATTTAAACAATGAAAGTTGACATAACTTTACTCTCTTGACGTTGCATGAAGGTATGATGTTGCATTACCATTCACTATATGCTAATTTTTTATTAAAAATTTGATATTTGGTAGCTAATGATATCAACATGCATATTTTTAAATTCATTTTTTGAGTTGTTGTAGAAATTTGTGACTCCAAAAATATTTATTTGAAGTGGGTGGGATAATAAAAAGTTGATTCACATTAAATAATGGGTAAAAGAGTTTAAAGTAAAAGTCGATGATATGATTTTGATAAAGTTGAATTCAAAAGTTCAAAGTTTGAATTAAATATTCAAAGTTAAAGTTAAGTTTATGGTGTCCAAAATTAATTAAAAGTGTATAATCAATGTTGTAGATGGGTGCAATATCAGTTGAACCCAATTCCCGAGATTGACTAAAATGGCTCAAACTAAAATGGTATTAGATATATTAAAAAACATCATTAGTTCTACTACTAATGAAAATGTAAATGCCAGCAAATTAAGTCTTGTTCATATCAAAATCCATTTACATGATGCATTGGAGACAGTTGAATTTCTCTAGATTGAGCCTCAAGTATAATGAGACAATCCTAATTCCAAACAATAGTTAGAGTTTGATGGAGCCATTTCAAAAGAAGCATTGAATGCAGATGTAAAAATTGAACATCCATTTCCCAAAACATTTGTTAGACCTTGGGAAGAAATTGTGCATAAAAAAAAACAAAACTAGTTTGGGATATATTAAGGATGTTTCGAATGTATCTTTTCATGTTCCCGATTTTTCTAAACTCATACAATTTTATAGCGTTGAATTTCTAGAAGGAATTGTTATAGAAAAATTTATCAATGCCAACATTGTGATATCGTTGGACATGTGAAAGATAAATGTTTTGATTTTCACCCATGTGAAAATTGTGGAAAACACAATCACCATTAAAAAATGTTCCAGATTGAAGACTTTTGCAAGAGAGAAAGTAAATTTTGGATGGATTTCTCCTTGGGATTGGTCCAAAAATACCAAGAAGATTTAAATGTCGTACCAGAGATGTTCGAGAGTGTTGACTAGTCTTGCAACGAATATTACTTCATCTTATCACGTGATACTTGACAAGGGGGTAATTAATGAAATTGAGTTTTTCTACTATAAGTTCAAAGATTTGTTAAGCGAGCCTAAGTCTAATGGTTTGCTATAGGTTCAAATATTTTTTAATAGATCCTGCGCCAGAGATCAGATTTTTGCTACTACAATCGAGAGTCCGAGTATAGATTTAGAGTTTTAGATAGACTTGTTGCTTGTTTTTGGCATGCTGACATTTGTGAATGAGCACTTCCACTAGTAGGAGGCTTTAACTTCTTGTTAGATAAAAAATTGTTCAAGGAACTACATTGATGGTTCCAAAGTTGAAATTTTTTATTGATCTGAGAATTTCTATGAAGGTTCCATACGTGGTTAAGACCTTGAGTTCTCCCACATTTTGGTATTGTTTTTTGTTCTCTTAAAAACCACCACCCTTGGTTTGTGGTAATCCTTTGAAAACCATTTTTGAGAGACATTCAACTCTTGGATGATATCCATTATTGAATTTTTTACTCTCATTCTTGGACTTTGATATATCCATTCAGATTAAGGGGGGAATATTAGACACCTAATCCTCGGGTTATGATTTGTTCTAGTGTGTATTGTGGTAATTAGTTGTTAGAGTCCAATAAGACCTAGAAACTGAATCAACGATCTCATTATGTATTTATATGTATACTATATACATCATTGTTTGAGATCATAATTAATAATATATTTGAATTTGGTTTCCTATTTTGTTGTCCTTCAAAAGAAATGTGTGCCCCAACAAAATTTCATTGCCTCATGAGATATTATTAAGAAACCATAAATTTACAAGACAAAATTTCAGGGCCACATATGGAATGGTACTGACTCTTAATCAGTTTGAGATTAAAATATATTTATTGATACAAATGGGAATCATACATTTCTCAGTATTCGTTAAATCGTTGTCCTGTAAAATCCCTGTGAGCAAGGGACTTTTTGAACCTCTTTGAAACCCATATGTGATACTAAGAGGGTGGAAGATGAAAAACACTTCCTCTTAAATTTCTTGACTCTTACTCACATCCTCTCTCATTTCCCTAACATCTGCCACACTTAAAATACTCTTCAATTGTTAATTTAACCCAACTATAGTGATCTTGGAGCACTTATGTCCCTTTTTTTTTATCATAGAAATACGATTTAAAAGAATCGAAATTAGCTTCTTCTTCTTTTTTAAAGGTATGGTAGACCACATTAGTCTTAGTGGACGTTAATCACCATCATCATCATAAATTTTCTTACGAAGATGGGTATGTGATGTATGGTAAAGTAAGATGTTATAGAAATATTCTCATTCAGGAGTTCTTTGTCTATGATGAAAAGGCAAATATTGGTGGGATTCTTTAAACTATCGTCCTTGCTAGATGTTGTAGCTTTATTCTCCAAAGTTTAAATTTCATTTTTTTTCTCACACAAATGCCAATAAATAAATAAAATTGCATAAAAATTTTACTACTATATTTTATGCTACTCTTTCTTAAGCTACCATGTTACACCATTTCGTTTGCAACATCTAGCGCAATTGCTAGTTTTACAAGTTATTCACACTCTGAGGCATCCATTTATTTAAAAAATGAAATCATATTTATGATATATATCTTTGAATTAACCTTGACCTTTGCTATACAATTTTTTATTTTCACATTACACATTTTTCTTTTTCAGATTACACATTTTTCTTTTCAGATTGACTTGTTGCAATTCTTTTTTAAATCATTAATTAGCATGAATTATATAAAATTAATTATATCTCAATATATTCTAATATTTTTATATAAAAATAATCTATTTACACTAATAAAAATATAATTTGAAGTTTTATTATTCTTAATCTATATTATAGTTTTTTGTTGTTCTTAATATGTTTTAATCTCTTTCTTTATTAAACAATTATAATTTTTTCCTACAAAAGTAGAGCCCACATTGTTCATTTTC
This sequence comes from Pinus albicaulis, assembly GCA_034641835.2. Lineage (NCBI taxonomy): Eukaryota > Viridiplantae > Streptophyta > Pinopsida > Pinales > Pinaceae > Pinus > Pinus albicaulis. Next base: position 153,337 of record JAXQQM020080720.1, read on the forward strand.
GAATGATACAATATCTTATGTAGATTATTTTCTTTCAGATCAATCACATCGTTAGTATTTTATCGACGTTTCGAACCAAATAATGTGGTTCATCCTCGGGACAAGGTGAAAAAGCCAATTCATCTTCAGGAATAAATATCTTGTGTGTCAAATTGTATCTATTCTCACATTTACGTTGAAATTAGATAATTCAATGAACAAAGTATTTAATAACATGGAAGGACATTAGGTCGTCGTACCAAAAATAAAGATAAATCTAGTCTAGGTTAGGCATCTAGTTAGTGATATTGGAGTCAGTGACGACATTGGTCCCCTACTCACGAGTTCAAATCCTTCCTTGGTGAAAAATATACTCAAAGTGAACCAAATGTAAATAAAAAATAAACAATGGAAAATATAGAAAAATAAATAAAAATAAAGATAAATCCAACACGTATCATGAACTTGAACATGATGTATCGAAAAAAAAAAGATGGATTCAACTTTCCATAAAGGAATTGCAATAAGGCCTTTTTTTTAATATTTTTATTACTTCTTTATAAGAATTCATTATGCTTTCTATTATCGTTTATATTTATTATATCCAAAAAAAAATTAGTTATATGTCGTTATATTTCAACTTTGGGTTTCTATGTATTGAGAGTGGAGTTTACCTAAATTTTTTTCTATCTATCAGAATGAATCAAATATTCAAAATGAGGAACACAAGTCTAGTATCATTATCTAAACTATAGCTGCAAAGAGTGATAAATTTTATTTAACGTTAATAGTTGATTTAAATGTTGCAAAGGGTTTTTCCAAAGTCATTAGTAAACATAAATTACATCCTCTGTTAAGATTATGAATGAAAAAGTTGCATCCTTTGTTAATATTATGAATGAAAAAGTTGCATCCTTTGTTACATTAAATTTTAAATAGGAAGAATTCTTTTACATATGGATAATTGAAGTTTTTTTCTGTCCTAAGTTAATATAAATCATTTTTAAAAATTTATTAGCATTAATGAAACTAATTTTCTTAAAGTAAATTCTTTGGTCCACTATAATATCTATGGATACAACTTTAGTCACAATGAAAATTGAAGGGCACTAACAAATTGGTAAGGGATCCATGCTAGGTTTACATCCAAAAATATTTCACTAAATGAATAAATACCAAGTAGGACTAGGATGGAGAGAGAACGGCTTTGATTTATGATTGTATATAGGTGGAGAGGTAAGGGTTCTATCTACTATTATACAAGGGCGCAAACATGAACGGGGGAGCCAAGGGGGATGTGCAAAGGAGGATGTTATTATTGACTCACATTTTATCAACTTGGGGGGTTGGTCATTTTATTGAAGGTGTGTTGGGTGAGATGGATAATGGATTAGAGAGGAATATACAAAGTTAGCCTTAGGTACATAGAGGTGGGATGATTTCCATATCTACAGGATTATGGAGTAAATGGGTTATCACTATTGTACAACGTCACAATGATTGAGGTGCCTATTAGGGCATTGATCTTCATAGTGAGGGTCATTTAGAGAGGGTCTACATTGGATATAACCATAAAGGAATATATGGTGTAAGAAAATATTCCAATGTGCCAATATTGCAATACAAAAGGCGGCTAAGGAAAATGGTGAGAGGTCACAAAATAGGAATTTATCAAACCAAGGATGATAGTTACGATAGTATAATTAGCAAATACTCTACCTTCTTAGTGAGAAGATCCATATCACAACATCATGCCATCAAAATTTCGAGTGAAATTTATTATTTTCAAAGTTATAAATATAATTAAAATACCATGGAAAATAAACCCAGGTAAAATTTATATATTATATTCTTAAGTGTAGAGAATAAAAAAAAAAAAATGACACAATCATACTCAAACTCTTTAGTATTTAAAACTGAAATAAATAAATAAAATAAAATAAATAAATAATAATAATCTTTCCTTTTTACTTTATGAAAACTTCAAAATGGTTGAATTATACACCTCCAATAATGGGGCTTCTGCAATGGTAAACTAATGCATGTAAGATTCATTTATGATTTACTAATGTGGTCAAAGTACCTATTTTTCCACATATTGGTTACTCATTTTTTATTTGATACATTTTTTTTTGTATAAGACTATCATACTCATAGACATAGAAATCATTGATGCATTCATGATGCTATTGATCCATCCAATCATCACATTACATCCACCAACACAACGGTATGGAAACCACTTCTTCGTTTATGCAAGAACCACTAATAAAAAACTAATGTTGGTTTCATCAAACTCCTTTCCCATATTTCATTAAAACACTTACTATTGTCAACTTATTGAGGCCATAAAACCTAGAAAAGAATATGTTTTTAACTTGTTGTGCTATTCAACAACCCCCCTTATTTGTGTATAGAAACCTTAGGAAATAATGGGGACCCTTTTAATTTTTAAGTTGGAACAATAAAAAAAAGAAATTATTGTTTATAGGATAGGAATATGATATCCGAAGGATTAACTCATATCCTATTGGGTGAAGGACTTAAGTGGAAAACCCAAATAAACATCATCACATATCGCAAATCGCAAATGCAACAAGCAGCACAAAAAGCACCCAACTTAAAATTTGTGATGCGATATTGTTGAATGAATAAAACAAGGTGAAAGGATTTTAGGGAAAGAAAAGTGACACCAAAGGAAAATATATCCGACGATCATTCTCATAAAAAACTATTTGTAGGACCCACTCACTACCACGTCACCTTTTTCAAATCGTAATTATTTTTGGTTACCATCTTCCATGTCTGCTTTAAAAATCCCTGATGCGATATATCGCATCGCATTTCTACCAACCTTCAATACATCCACACAATCCATTGATCTTGCGTTTTCGATATGGATATCGCATCTCAAAACTCCCAACACTCTCACCCCTTCAAAGCTCTGATCACTCCAATCTTCCAATAAAGAACTTAAGTATTATTTAAAAGTAAACACTTGATCGCATATTGGTAAGATGAACACATCGCATGTTTTAAAATCAAGCTCCAAAACAAAGTAACGATGTGAGATTTTAATTAAAAGGAAACTGTCTAAGTCAGGCACGTGAACCCATGTTTCTCATAATTAATCAGTTGTAATGGTATGATAGCTTCGAGACTCCAAAGTGATTTGATGGCATGTTTTTAATCTTTCAAATTTTTCCACACTTAAACTATATTCGCCATCACTTCATGTTTTATTGCTAATTGCTCCTACATTGCTAGTATTATTCTTCATTATCTTTTTTTCTACTACAGGCTAGTCGTGAAAAGCAACATTCTTCCAAGATGTCAAAGGTTGAGAAAAATATAAAGAAACCCATGGCTCCTCCAAACCAAGTACCTCCTACTTCAGAAGTAACATAGATGCCTCCATTGTTCTCTGACACAACATGCACTCCAAGAAGTTGGTCTTCCTCATGGGAATCCATGTACAGGGTATTTGAGGATGAGAAACCCAGGATAATTCAGAGAGTAGCGACAACTAATGCTATAAAATATTTCAAAACCTTTATTAGTGAAGATGCCAAATCCTTTCTCCATAGAATTTAAGCTCACCAAAATATTCTTCCATATACTTATATGGTCAAATGGGTAATCGAAAATATAAATATCGGTGATAGGACATTTCTGACCTCAAGGGATACAATGATAGGGTATTTTAAGGTAGAAAATTTGAATAAAATGTATCATATACCCGACCCAAAAAAGGTGTATAATAAAATTTTCCTTGATAAGTCTGCAAAGGAGAATAAGCTGCAGTCAAACATGATAAGGAAATGGAGACACAACCCTAACAAGCACAAACATGACAATAAGAGCATGTATTATGTATCTTCTCTCGTTGGTCCCTATCGCTACATTTCTGCTATGATGTGTAGGATTTTTGGTTCCCTAATACAAATAAATTCTCAATTGAATGGGTCCTCTCATGGATATTTTATCAGAATGATAAATTATGGATTGGGGAACCATTCTTTCTGATAATATTGCCCCCAAAACCTTAAACTATATAAATAATCATATATTCACCTCCAAGACAGTTCCCCCATTTTTTATGTGTGCTTATATCATGGACACAATGTGTTTTACTTCAGATTTCCCAAACATGGAATGGAAATGGACCATCAAGACCCTACTCCTATCCATGTCTACCATAGTATCCTCTGGGAATCCAAGTATGAGTCTCATTTCTACTAAATTTTACATGGAGTCAGTTTACCACTTCACCAAGTTGTTTTTGGTGATAAAGCCCCAAGACTGTCAAACAAAGTTCAAGATTATTTCACGTCTATAGGAAAATGGTTTGGGTAAGAACTATTTACATGTTTCAGAGTTTATGGAAGTATTTTCAAACCCCATGTTCTTCCACTATATTTACTAGGCAAGCTCCTCTTAAGGGAAATATCTTATCAAATAGTTGGGAATGAGTTAACCAAAGATTTGAAGGAAGCTAAAAAAGATCCATGGCCTTATTTTCCTATCCATTGTGGTATTTATTCTCTAAACAAATTCAAACATGTTGGATTGGAAATCAATCAGATTCGATGCTTAAAAATATCTATTTTTCTCGACAGACAATTTGATCTAAATAAAATAGCCTAAAACTATACACCTCACGTAAAGATCAGGTGATTCATTCATGAAAATTATGACTACTATGATTTTTTTGAGTCTGATGAGACATATTTACATGTTGAAAAGCTAGCAACAATTCATCTTAAACCTGAACAACTTGATCAATTTAAAGAATACAGGAACAAAAGTTTGGAGAGCATTCCTCTCGACATCTTAAAGGTGTATCAACCTATTTCACAGAAAGAAAACAAGTTGGAAAAAATTTCCAAGGACACTGAGGTCCTACAGGGATAAAAGGAATTTAAATCAACTGAAGAACAAAATATTAATCCATTGTTCAGTAGTGAATTGGATAAAGTATGGAACCAATTTGACAATTAGCTGAAAGGACAAGAAGAGGAGAAAATAATTAATCCTAAAGAAACAGTCAGCACACCTCAAGACAAAATTCAGAGCCCATTCACTATTGGGGCTTCTGATAAGGCTATAAATATAGAGGAAACTGAATTCATCCCGACCTTTCCTTCATATGATATTGTTCTAAATATAGAATAAATCCCTCCTCTTGACATCTTTTACAGTCCCAACATCGGGTTGTAATGATCAGACAGAGAAAGAGAAGGATAATTGATTAATCACATGCATTAGTACCTGGTGACATACCATGGAAGTAGTGTATAAAGATCCACAAACTGATCCATCTGAAGATCTGACAAAGTTGACATAGTTTGCAGGTGCTTATGCATCTTCTACAATTGATAAAGCAACAAAGGTCCAACAACTAATCAGAGAGAAGGATGAAAGAATCCTGGATTTGGAATAGGATTTTTTACAAGAGAAACATAGTGTTAATCATCAATTTCAAACAAAATTTTCAAAGCTCCAGCAAAATTTTAATCGTTTAAAATTCACATTGGAGAAATTTAAAGATAATCCAAGGATAGAGGACTTCAAAAAGGAAGATTTGGAATTAAACACCATGTTGGCTCAACAAAAAGTAGTATTTTGTCAAAATTTGACAATCATCAATGATATTTGCGATAAAAGTGATTCGTTTATGAATCAATCAACCGAAATACAGATGAAATTTGATGATAGTGATGAAAAGATCAGATAATTTATTACTTGGAGGGTCAATACAGAGGGCAGGAAATCAAATATTCCCAGAATAGAGGATTCCAAAAAAGAAATCCTATTTAATGATTGGGACATATAACTGAAGAAAGCCAAAAGAGTAATATTTAGAGAAAAATTTGTGGCTAACAATATTGTAGAAACTGTCCACAATAATATATTTGGTTCCAATCTAATCCAAGAATGTCCACTTGGTTCTCTCCCTAATGTCAAATATCTAATGAAAAAATGGCAATAAATTTCAAATACAAAGGAATAAAGCATCGGGAAGTTAGTGAAACTTTACTGGGAGAAGTACTGGAAATATCTGGTGAAGCCACACAATCATTGGTTGATGTTGTGATGCCTAACTAACACCTCATCCCATAATTTGCCTACACTATCAGATGTGGTTTACACTAGACATTTGCACATCAGGCCAGCTCAGCCCCGTGAAGTACAACCAATGTTGGATATTCATCAACTCAAACAGAAAATGGAAAAGGACACAACATCGCATTCCTGATCTAGTCATACAAAAAACTCTATTTATGTCCTATTTTCACTTATTTTAAGGAAAGTTGTTTAAACCTCCTCAGTACTTTTTGTATTTTCTATTTTCATTTTTTTAGTGTTTACTATATAAACCCTTTCATGTCTACAAAGAAAGGGTCCTGAAATTTTGCAAAGAAGACTTTGGAAAGTTTCAATTTTGTACTCTTGAAATCATCTTAATAAAAATACTGGACCAAATATTATTTCTTCCATGAGCAGAGTTAAGATATACATGGTACTTCTATATTTATATTCTTTTTTTGTTTTATGTAATTGATAGTTATACTTCTTTTATATTGTTTTGTTATATGTATCTTTTTAACACAATTAAGCATTAATTCACTATTGAACATGCAAATATTGTCATATTTTAATATATATACAAGACATGCAGCTACTTAATGCGATATGAGCTAGTTAATCAATTAATTTGATTAACTATTTACTCAAATTAATTAACTTTAATTATTTTTCACTTCTGTAAGTGTTTGATAATCTTCATTCTCATACACTTAAGATAATATTTCAAGATCGCATATAAAGAAAAATAATTAATCACTGGAAATAGATAGTTATATATATATATATATATATATATATATATATATATATATATATATATATAATCTGTTAGCTCGTTATCTCTCCCATTATCAAGTTAAATTTAGTTATAAATACCCACATCCATTCAATTATACTATATTGGGAAACTGGTACCATCATCCCCAATTAGAGCTTCTATTTCAAACGGAAAAGGAACGATTTTTAAGTTCCCGACTGGGTGGTTATCCACCAATGTTGTTGCAATGATTTTTGAGGCATAAACATTTTTTGCACTAGAAGGATGGCCACCACACTATGAGTGGCATTGAGGTCCAATCCTAAATCTAAAGGCCATCAAAAGAGTCAGTCTCCCTCAAAATCTCCTACAACTTCAAGGTCACGTTCAAATCTCCTCCCTTAAGGTTTGAAGTTTTTCAATCATCTCCCAAATCTCCTAGTACATTTTATAAGGTTATTCCACTAGATTACATTCCAAAATCACCTGAAGCTCAGATCTTGATTAAAAATCTAGAGCATATTTCTATTTTAGCAAAAAATCTTGTACAATCTAAAACTTCCAAAGGAAGTGTAAACTCAATTTTTCAAAGTATAGGTGTATTAACTCGTTCTCAAAGTGAAAAAATTGGAATAACTCCATTTTAGTTTCCACTTCATTCTCACCAAAGGAAGACTCCTACATCATAAACTTAGACATATACTAGTGATATTACATCATCTTCTCCTCCAAAAACTCCATCATTCATTCCTCCTTAATTTCCTTCTTCCCAACCAATCTCCTCATCAATTCATATCTCTTCATCTCAATCAACTAGTGCTGCCTCAAGCAGTACTATTTTAGTAGTTATTTATTCTACTACATCAACTTCTAGAACTAATAAAACATATTCCAATCCTATAGGTCATACATTGGAAAATAGACCATGGACTAATCCAGGAGTCGTTCAATTAGCAGAACCTCTTCATGATTGATCTAAACACCCAGAAAAATGGTTACCCTAGTATAATCTTGACGATGGAATCCCTGCCGAGGAACACCTCCATAATTTCATGCTTTCCATGAACCTTAATTTAGTATCTGAAGAAGATTGTGTAGTTAGGTTATTCCCTTATACTTTCCAACGATCAACAGGATCATGGTACTTTTCACTACCATCAGGCACTATAACTAGTTGGGACATATTTGAATAGAAATTTTTAACCAAATTTGGTGATGATCACACTACTTCTACTCTTATAAATGATATTTTTAATATCAAAGATAATTCAAGAGAAAATATCAAATACTTTAATTCCAGGTTTAAATTTTTTTAAACAAAATTCCAACTACATCAAAGCCTCGTGTTGATGTACATATTGAATGTACATATCCTCTCTTCCTTCTAATATTGCAATTTTTGTAGATAAATCCAACAAAGAAAATTTAGTTGATAACATGAAGGAAGCAATGTCAGTTGAAAAGAGAATACTTGCACTAGAAAAGAAGACAACCCAGGAAGAAAGTAAAAATAAGGTTACATTTAAGGATGAACCAAAAAAAAAAATCCTAAAGATCCTTTCGATCTTGAAGGATTGCAAAAGGTCCTTAAATCTATGTCAAATGAGATGGTAGAAATAAAAAAATTAGGTAGATGAGTCTTCTTCTAAGAAACCTTTTATATCTTTCAAGAAAGCTCAAACATATAATCCTCAACCACCTAATATTATATCCAACGTTGAATTCGATCAAGATAAGGATGAAGATGAAACATTATTATCTGTTGGAGAATCTCAAGATGAGGAACTTGTCGAAGTACATGGGCTATGGGATTTTATATTCCCTACTTCTGATAAACAAGATGAGCACAAATCATTACCTATTAGAACCTGAAGTAAAGGTCCTATTAATTCATCAAAATCAATCTAGAAATAGAAACCCTCATCCCCTTCTACTAAAGATAAAGTTATCATTAAAACATCCCCTTCCATATCTTCTCAATTAGTCCCATATTCTTCATATTATTTCTCTACATCAAAGACCTTGGTAGTGTCAGATATGATTGAATACAATATAGTTGAATATATGAAGAAAATCAAAGAAACATCTCCCTACATGAGGTAGCTAAATTGAAACAGCAGCAAATTTTTTTACTAAGAATTGAATGTAGTTCCCTCTTCTCCTCTACCCGCTCTTGTTACATCCAAATAATCTAAAGGAGTAGGTTAAAAACCTCCTAACGATACATCAGAAAATATTTATTACTCTAATGCCATTTTAATTTGGGATATATCCAATTCACATACTCCTCCTTTCCTTTTGACTTTTGAATTTTTCAATAAAAAAATGCACAATTGCCTGATAGACTCTGGGGCTTCTTCAAATATAATGACATTTTTTTTTCATGAAGTTAAACATATCACCCCAAAATTATTTTGTTCACATTGTTTAACTTGATATAACCAAATCCAATGTTTTATAAGAAATGAATTATGTCCTCATTAGAATTGCTTCTAATTCAGAAGTATGTCAAATAATAAGCATACTAGTTTCTAATATCCATGACTTTTATGGTTTGATTCTTAGTATATATTGGTTTTAAAAGCTTCATGGTTATTTTTCCACAGACTTCTCTCATGTGTCGCTTCCTTACAATGGTAAGCCAAATCAAAATTGAGTTGGCTGTGAAAAACAAATGAAATACTTAGTAACTGATTTTGAAGATGAAAATGATCCAATGGCCTTTACCAATAACATCCTCAGGGACTACTCTATTGAATCATTCTTGGGTAATTTTAATGCACAAAAATCCCCATTTCTAATCAATTCGGTTACTTCTCAAATCAAAAACTTTTCACAATCTGATTCTTCTAAATGTGTAATATTGCAGAAAACCATTAGTTAAATTTTTATTTTGGACTTTGTATTTTAATGGTTCTAGGTCTAATGATGTTGCAGGAGCAGGTTTTATATTAATCAGCCATGAAGAAGAAAAAAAAATGCTATCTTGTAGATTAGAGTTTGAATGCATGGATAATACTTTTGAATATGATGCACTAGTCTAAGGATTGTATAAAGAAATAGATTTAAATGTCAAATATCTTCAAGTATTTGGAGATTCTAAGATTATTGTAAAGAAATTAAGCAACAACATACATTGTGTTTCTACCCATTTAAAGAATTATCAATCTCTGGTTCAAGCCCTTAGTTATCATTTCTTGGCATTTAACATATGTCCTATCCCAAGACTTTAAAACGCTAGTGCTGACCTTCTAGCCAATGTAGCATCTAAGGTTATACCATCTAAGGATTATAGTATAGATATATTTTCCATTGAATTGATTGTTTGACCATCCATCCAGGACAATGTCACCAATTGGTGTGTGTTCAATGATGATTAAGACATTTTGACCTTTTTAACATATGAAGCATCATATGATGATCAAATAGTTGATGAGGATGAACATGAGACATAGTTGAAACAAAAAACTGAAGAAAATGTTTTACCTAAATATGTGGTTAAACTCGAAGATCTCTATGATTTGAAAGACTAATTTAAGAAGGTTACTAACTCCAAACTTTAAAGGTCAACTTTGAGGTTTGAACTAGTAAACCTTGGAAATGATCTCAAACCCCAAAACATCAATCTATGTCTAGGTCTCTCACCAGATGAGATATTAGCCTTCATTCATTTATTGAAAAGGTACAAGAGTATTTTCGCTTGGAGATATGAAGATCTTAGAACATATGACACCTCCATTATCCAACACACTATCCCAATAATATCTGATGACAAACTTGTAAAACAGAAATTAAAGAAAATTCACTCCAATTTTGAAAGTCAAATCAAATTTGAGCTAAATAAACTCCTTAAAGCTAAGACCATTTAACCTATTAGACACTCCAAATGGGTATCAAAATTAGTTCCCGTCAGGAAGAAAAATGGTGACATACACATTTGTATAGATTTAAGGAATCTCGATAAAGCTTGTTAGAAGGATAATTTCCCATTACCACCCATGGAACAAATTTTACAATTAGTTTCAGGTTCCGAGCTCATGTCTTTCCTTGATGGTTTTTCAAGATACAATCAAATCCTAGTTCATCCAGATGATAGATTGAAAAAAATGTTCAAAACCAAATGAGGGACTTATGCTTATCATAAAATTCATTTTGGTGTAATAAATGAAGGGGAAACCTTCCATAAAGCCATGGACATAGATTTTAAAGGTCTCATAAATAAGATAGTTGTTGTTTACTTGGGTGATATAACAATCTACTCCAAGAAAAGAATCAACCAATGTAATGACTTAAAACATATCTTTGAACGCTGTAAAAAGTATGGAATTTCGTTGAATCCAAAAAAAGCTTATTTTTCTCTCAGTGAAGGAAAAATTTTAACATTCAGTTTATCCAAAGAAGGTATTTGTATTGATCCTGAAAGAATTAAAGCAATCTCTGAAATTTCCTTACCCCTTCACAACAAATCCATGGTGTCCTTTCTAGGGTAGATTAATTTTTTCAAGATATTTGTCCCTGAGTTTTCCCACATTGTTCTTCCATTACAAGCCATGATCATGAAAATTTCAGTCTTTAAGTGGGGCCACAATGAAAGATAAGCTTTTGATTCAATCAAACAAGACATTATAAATGCTCCTTCTTTAACTAATCCAAATTTCTCTGATCATTTTATTTTATATAATTTTTCTTCTGAAACATCCTATGATGTTGTTTTAACACAACTTAATGATCATCAAATTGAGGCACCCATCTCGTTCTTTAGCTCAAATTTTCAAGGTGTTGAACTAAATTACTCTAAGGTGGGGAAGCAAGCTTTTTCCGTTTTTAAATCCATAAAGCACTTTAGGCCTTTTATTCTAAAGACACACACTAAAGTAATAGTCCCATTCACAACAGTGAGACAGTTACTTATGCAAAAAGAATTAGGAGAAAAGAGAGAAAATTGGTTCACAGCTCTGCAAGAATATGATATTGATATTAAAACCAGCGAAAATTGTCAAAGGAAAAGGTTTTTGAAGATTGCTTACTGGATATTCCAACATACCAGCTAATGAGGACTTAGGTAATAATGTACACATATTTGAGATAATCCTAATTGACACTGAGTCCCAAAATGTTGAAATTTTATTTTACTTAAAGAATGGAAATTCACCCCCTGAACTCAATTATAAAAGCAAAAGCACTTTAAGGCTAAAATCCAGTCGATATGAGATCATTAATCATGTGTTATTCAGAAAAAAATCATTAGGCGAATTTTGAGGTCTAAAATGGGCCTCCTAAGGAAATTATAAAATAATAGTGGAAATAATAAAATATAATTAGACTACATCATCAAATTTTGGAGGGAAGAAAGAAAAAACTATTTTTTCAACTCGTATTTTGAACTTATCTCCCTATGAGCTTACTCAAATTTCAAGTGACAACACTCGTTGGATGCATAATTTGATGTCTCATTCAAGGAGTACCCATGTTGCATACTTTAGATGGACCTTGCTCATGAAAAATGAGAAATACATGAAAAACGTTATTAACATCACGTTCTTTTAACGTTTTTCATGTATTTCTTATTTTTCGTGTAGGAGGATCCATTGAAAGTATGCAACATGGGTAGTACTTGAATGAGGAATTAAATTTTTCATCCAATGAGTAATCCCGCTCAAAATTTTAGTAAAACCTTAGGGAGATAATTTGAAAATACGAGTTGAAAAAGTAGTTTTATTATTTTTTTATTTTTTTATCTTTTTGCTTTTTTACTCCAAAAATGGTGAATCATCCCCCATGGTTGAAATCATCATCTTGAATCCTATTTGTTCTTATAAAGTTTATTTTGGTTGTACATTTTTCTTAGGAGGCTCAATTTAGATGTCGAAATTCCCCTAATGATGACTTTGTATTATTAAGATGCCTTGAAAAGTCTGAAGCACAAAAGGTTTTGCAGGAACTCCACAATGAACCATTCGAAGGAGATACCACTATAGAAAAAATCCTACATTCAGGGTATTATTGGTCAAATCTATTCAAATATACCCATGCTTATGTAAGGAAATGCAATACTTGTCAAACTGCTACAGGAAGACAAAACATACCAGCCTTACCTCTCCAACCTATCAACATTGAAAAACCCTTTGAAAAATGGGGATTGAACATTATAGGTGAGATTTTTCCTTACTCTTCCAAGCAACATAATCATATCCTTACTGCTACGGACTACTTCAACAAGTGGGTGGAAGAAATTACAGTATAAGTAGCCAATTTCGATGGTATTATCGAATTTATTGATCAGTTCATTATTACCAAGTTTGGCTTATCAACTACACTTATGTTTGACAATGCATATTATTTTTCACGCAATAACATGACTGAATTTTCTCTTAAGAGGGGATTTAAACTTAAATATTCTCCTAAATACTATCCCTAATGTAATGGTTTGGTAGAATAAAAAAATAATAGCGTGATAATAATTATTAAACTAATTTTTGATCAGATCCAAAAGAATTGGCACAAATATTTAACCTTTTCTCTATGGGATGATTGAATAACCTAGAAGGCCTCCATAGGTACTTCTCCCTTCAGTATGGTATATGGAAAATAGGCTATAATTCCATCAAATCTATCCCTTCCTTCACTAGCCCTAGTCCAATTCATTGAAGAAACAACTTCCTCTTCTTTGCAACTAAGAATGCATGAAATACTTAAATTATAATAAGAAAGGGAAAAATCAAATCTCACACATGCTCACCATCAACATATATTTAAATCTTCTTTTGATGCAAGTTCAGTTTCCCAAAAATATTTTCAAGTTGGAGATCCTATCCTTAAATGGGACAAGGCACATGAGGAAAAATAAAAGCATGCTAAATTATAGAAAATGTGGCTCGAACCATTTAAAATTGCCGAACAAGTAGGCCTGTCAATTTTCATACTGTAATATCTACAAGGAAAGAGAGAGTCTCTTCTTGTTAATGGGCTTAATCTAAAAAAATTCTTTTCTTAGAAGAACATTTCTTTTATTGTAAAATATATTTGTATTTACATATTTAGGTGTGTAGAAAATAATATTAAATAACATAATTTCGGCTTCTTGTAAACATCTCTAATCATTTTATGATTTTTCACTTTGAAAGTAGAAATTTTTAGAGAAATGATTACGAAATTGAAAAATTGGATAATTATCATGAAACTCTGAAATATTTTTCCATTGAAGTTGTAAATTATTTAACCTTAAACTTCATAAAGTCTTTTGATATTATTATCAGTCAAGAAAGGTTTTCTTTAACAAAGTAAAGACTATTTTGTAACTCAAGATATTTAACTATAAATTGTCATCCAAAACTCTTAAGGAGACAATGATTTTCCCTACCCATTAATTTTACTCTTTTCAAAGTGTAATTCAAAAATATATTAAACTTAAAAGATAAGAGGTCTCATCATGAGCCTCCTTACCATGATCATAAGGAAATAATAGGTTGACATTACCACTACTGAATATAGAACTAAGGTAATGGCTTATGATTATTTTAACCATAAGACTAGGGGTCTTGTCATGATCCAACTTGTTCAAATTATTTACAACCAGTGAATGGCATTGTCACTTTTTGGCCATCAAACCAAGAAAATGGATTTTTAAGAATAAAAGATAATAAAAATAAAACAATATATATATATATATGAATTTATCTCTAAAGATTGCAATCATAAATGAATGGGATACTGGATCATTGATGGTTAAAAGGTAACCCTGTCGAGGCTTTGAATGATTGCTCACAACAATCGCTCTACCTATCAAAAAATGAGTATATCAAAAGGCTAAGTTCAAAACACTTTATCTTTATAACTGATTAAATGATTGATATAGATACTTAAATATTTTCATCTATAAAGGATTACAATAAAATGAGTTTATTTTATCCAGAGTAATTTTACTTATCCAAATATTTCAAAAATAGTTTTCCTTTCCTTAATCATTTTTAATTATTGAAAGTTTTAAAATTTTCATTATTATAAATAACAGATAACTCATCCTTCTAATGAATCAACAATTGTTGTGCTATTCAACAACCCCCATTATTTGTGTATAAAAACCTTAGGATATAATGGGGACCCTTTTTAATTTGTAATTTAGAACAATAAAACATTTTTATTGTTTATAGGACAGGAATATGATATCTGAAGGATTAAATCATATCCTATTGGCCGAAGGACTTAAGTGGAAAACCCAAATAAACCCCATCGCACATCGCAAATCACAAATGTAATAAGCGGCACCCAAAACTCTCCAGTAAAAAGTTGCAATGCGATATGATCAAATGAATAAAAAAAAGCACAAAGGCTTTTAGGAAAAGAAAAGTGATACCAAAGGAAAAGCTCCCTGATGGTCATTCTCATAAAAAAACCATTAGTATGACCCACTCACTACCATGTCACCTTTCGCAAATCGCAAATCACAATTATTTGTTGTTACCATCTACCATGTCTTCTTTCAAAAGCCCTTATGTGATATATTGCATTGCATTTCCGCCAACCTTCAGTACATCCACACAATCCATCGCTCCTACAATTGCGATATGGATATCGCATCGCAAAATTCCCAGCACTCTCTCCCGTTCAAAGTTCTGATTGCTCCAATCTGTCGATAAATAACTTAAGTATTATTTAAAATTAAACACTTAATCACATATTGGTAAGATGAAAACATCGCATTTTTTAAAGTCATGCTCCCAAACAAAGTTGCGATCTGAGATTTTAATTAAAAAGCTAAGTGCCTAAGTTAGGCACATGAACCCACGTTTCTCATAATTCCTCTTCCATAACAGTATGATATTCTTTACCCTCCAAAGTGATTTGATGGCCTTTTATTTAATGTTTCAGATCTTTCCATGTTTAATTTATATTCTCCATCACTTCATGTTTTATTGCTAATCTCTCCCGCATTACCAGTATTGTTCTTCATTCTCTGTTTTTCTACTACATTCTTGTCCCGAAAATAAACATTCTTCTGAGATTTCAAAGGATATGAAAAAGAGAAAGAAACCCATGGCTCTTCCAAACCCAGGACCTCCTACTTCAGAGGTAACAGATAAGCCTTCATTTTTCTCTAACAGAACATGTGCTCCAGAAAGTGGGTTTTTCTCATGGGAATCCATGTACAGGTTATTTGAGGATGAAAACCCTTAAGCCATATATTCATTGTACATTTAATGATTAACCAAAACATGATGAGAGCCATACACTATCACTCTCATAAAACTCGGTCATAACTAACATATAACCAACAAAAATATTAAGAATATAACAACCATGTAAACCACATATAAACAAGTATATTTACCCAAAAAATACTGTGGAGATATAGCCTTTATTGATGATTGCATAGGTCTACTAGGTATGATACTTTCATGAACCACCCAACCATAGACTAGGTTGAACCAAATATTTCTTTCAGTCAATCACCCTCATGCCATATTCCAAACATGAATGTGATATCTCATTAAACAAATCAATCAAAACCAAACCAAGGCTTCTAGTGGCCAAAGCACCTCAACGCTCAACTAGTGATTCTACCTCATGGTCAGACATAACTAACCATTACCAGATTGGTCTCTACCCAAGTTTTCCAAGGCTTTAGAGTGTTTGTTCCAACCAGGGCTTCTAGGACTACTAGCTCAACCCACAGTTGTTGTCGGTCTAGGAAAAACTACTCCAATGCAGAAAATCTTCCATGCCAATGATAGATCCTAACCAAATAACCACATTCATATGTCATGAATGCCAAAACTAGCAAGGAACTCATACATCCAACTCAGTACCTGCAAAAAAATACGTTGTAACTGTTGATCCCGATGTCCTCTTGCTCTTTCCTTAATTGATTTTGTCTTCTTGCTCCAAATCCCAAGTATGCCACACTCCTCCAAGAATTCTCCAAGAAAACTCTAAATGTTCAAGAGTATGAGAGAGAGAATAGAATGAAAGCTCTAAACTGAACTGATAAAAGTCTGTGAACTAATCTTCAGAAGCCATTTTATTAATGAGGCTCCTAATTTCCTCAATTTTCCATTATTTTGCTTTAGTTTCCTCCTCACATGCAACGAGTGACCATTCAACTTCCTTTTCTCCTATTTTCCATTATTTTCATAAATAAATGCCAATAAAAGCCTCATGTCTTTCTAAAGCCTTTTCCGTTTCCTTTCGTCAATTTACATAGCCATAATATACCATATCAACACCCATAATAAGATGTTTCTCCCAACATTCATCTTCGAACAATGTCCTATGACCAAAATCTTATTTTAGTTTTATTAAATTTTACATAGATTTTTTAAAAATGTTGTTACATTCAATATACCAAATTAGTTTTATTCATAACTTTGAAATAACTATTACTAAGCTTTGAGTCATTAATCTATTGCAAGAAAACAATGCTCTCTATAGCTTAAACTCTATTTTTTAGAGTAAATAATGATGCCAAATTTGTATGCCTAATTTTGAATATCTGATTCACTGCAGATTAAAAAACACTTTCTATAAACTCCAATCTCAATACATAAGAAATAGAAAGTCGAAATATCATCACCTATATCTAAATTTGTTTGGATACAAAGTTTAATAAAAACGTGTCAATAAAAAGAAAAATAAAATAGCATAATAAGTAATAAGAAGATTAAAAAATGGTTCTTCTTAGTGTGGTATGTTATAAAGCCCTTCTGGAAGCCATCTTTTTCTTTTGGATACATCAACATGTTCTTACTTTTGCGTTTTTGGTGTTATGGAATGCCTTGTTCATTGCACTCTTCTTTTCAAAGTGAATGGTAGACCATATAACATACTTGGAGGCCTCGGCAAACCTTGTCCATCTCGGGGCCATAAAAATATTTTGCACAGTATTGACGAGCTCCACCACGCCGATCGAAGACTGGCCCTCAGGCTCAAAAACCGAAAGAGCCAAAGTCCCCTGAACATTAGCGACACGAGGGTATTCATTCACGAAGTAGTACTACACACTGGGCGTCCATTCGGGCAATTTCAGCCGGAAAATCCTCCTAGGAAGGTCGACAAGCGTGTGGGAGTGCCTGCACCCGTCACTATCACCTTCCTCCTCATCCTCCCCTTCATCCCCGGCTAAGAAATGATAATTCGAGAACACAGTACGGTACTGGAAGAGAACGTCGTTGAGAGCAGGCATGGAATTTCAAATCCCCTTTGTCTGTCAAATGAAAATTTGATGGCGTGTTTGCATTGTTTATTCCATTCATTTTATGTTTTAATCAAATTTGTCTATGTCGACCTCTCCTTATCTCGAAACTCTCTTTCTAGTACTTTTCATCTCAACTTTCATTAATCTCCCTTTGAGTGTTCTTTCCTAAGTTAGCATATGTGTTTCGACACCTCGCCCTTATCTAAATATAATAAACACAAAATTCTTCTTGCTTCATATACTATATTGAAATTGGTACAAGTTACAACACAAAATTCTTCATGCTTGATATACTATTTTTAAAATTGGTACAACAACAATGGGTTTATATAGTGTTTTTTGAATTGTTGTGAAATCCAATTTATTTCAAACCAAGGAAGATAAGTTGAAAGAATATATCAACTATGTCTAATAAACACAATTAAAATTTAATCCTCTAGTTATAACATTAATGTGATTTTTTAATTTCAACAAGTTAAAGTTCCCATCACTTATAGTTCCAAATAACTTTCTTGACCCCAAACTAGGACCATGAAAATTCTAATAACAAAGTTTTTTTTCATTAAAGTACATAGTTTCTTAGTCAAAGTTCTTGTTGGCCAAAAACTCTAACATATATTTTTTGGTCAAATGTTGATGAGTTAATCCTATTGGAAAAAGAGCGTGTGACAAAGAACTTTAATGAATCTCACATCTCTATGTTTTCTTTTTTAGTTCTTGTTAATGATAAGTCATGCTAGTGATACTTCTAATGAAATTTCCTACATAATTACTTTAACCAAAGAACTATGACCAATGAACTATGAGTTCCTTGTTCCTTAATTGATCTAAGTTGTACTATTGATGTTGGGTCTTTGTTGGTTAAAATTCATGTTGATCATAGTTCTAAGGATTTTCTTGATTAAAAAGCCTAACTAAGAAAAAGATATAAAATCTTTGATAAAGAAACTACAACCAATACAAACTTTGATGAATGAAATTCTGTCAACAAAAAAATATAACCATAAGAACCATTAATCATTAAGGAAATTTTAACTCAGGAAAAGGAATAAGAACTTTGTTAATTTTCTTATCGAATAGATTTCCCATCGTGTTGGTCATGGTTTTAAGGTGTTTTCTTAACGAATAGATTTCCCATCGTGTTGGTCATGGTTTTAGGGTGTTTTCTTAACAAAAAAATTTACTATTATAGATTGAATTGTGTTCTATAAGTAACCATCAACAACACACCTTAAAAAATTAAAAAATTAAAAATATATATATATATATGAATCTATATTAAAAATAAATAAATTTCCAAAAAAATAAAAAATAAAAACCATAAAAAAATATAAATTTATAAAAAAATAATTTCAACTGCTTAATTTGTGATGGTCAAACTTTTCAAATTATATGAAAAAGGTGCAAAATACCTGTAACAGATGAGTGTGCAAATGTTCAGAATTATGGCATGGTGTCGTATGTCATGGGCCGCCTTATACTCCATTGAAATGTGATTCAATTTAACTTGTTACCAAATTTATGCTGGTAATTTAAAACTCCCACGTTGTACACTTCAATGAACCCAGAAGTAAACATCAACAATTCCACTGTGACATGCAATGATCGAACTCTAATATCATTAAAGAAAGCTTCCAGATCTTGCCCAACATTCCACATTGCTTTTCACCATTGTAACGAAACCCATCACAAAACATACCAGACATCTTTTAAAATGAAATATAAATTCCTCATACCCTCATCTTTAAGTCAGAAGAATTTCTCTCGTCACATTTTCCCCTCCCTCTCCTCATCCTTTAATAACAATTGACATATTCCCGCAGCAGTAAAAACATTTGCCTCACGACCAGACATACAAAAGACACCATTGGCATTGGGTGCCATTTTAATTGTTGTTATTGTTGCTATCTTCTTCGTCAGAAGAAAATGCAGTAAAATCAAAAGGGCTGCTCCTCCTCCTGGATTTGCTAGGAATGGTGATCCGGTTTCAATGTGGCAATGATGTCTTGATGTTTTCTCGTTGTAGCACAACTGAGAACGAAATTGATGTTTAAATATATTGGCATACAATGTTTTTTTTCTTCTCAAAAAAAAATCTTTGATGTGAAATATTTGACTTTACTATGCACGAAGCACCAAGGACCTAGATGTTACGCTCCCTCATCCGCTACTGAATTTCAGGATTACTCCCTTTATTTCTGGAAACAACTGGAGTAAAATTCTGGAAACCAACTGCAGTGATTTCCTTAATTTTTGGAAACTAACTACAGTAATTTTCTTAAATTATGGAAATCAACTGCAGTTCATTAATTTCTTGTTGGGAGCTTCTGAAGTGGTCCATTACTCTCACTGCAGTTCTCTACCATGATCAGTGGAGCATTTGACACATAGCCAACAGAAGCTTGATGGAAGCTAGGCTATAAAATTTATGTTTGGTCCCCAAGCTCACTAATTCAATCCTTCAGTTTTTCACCATCAACTAGAATTAGCAAGGCTTGGAAGAGCCCTTTCAGATTTCAGATTGAAAAGCACTCTATCTCTGGACTGCACATCATAAACTTGTTTTTCAAATTTTCTGTCTGCAAAGATTTTATTACAATATAAGTTGAATTACATACGCATATAGTTGAAACGCATATGCATATACCCAGCAGTAAAGAGTTGATGTATGCGTGAGAGTTCAAAGAGTTTATTTTTAAGATATCGTGTGTAATGGAAATTGGGGACCACGTGATGTTGGAGTTTCAATAACAGCTGCGCTGCAAAAAAATCTAACTATTTTAGAGTTTAATCCTAAACTTTAAAATTTGAGTTTGACTTTGAAAATCTGTGGAAATAGAAACGTTGAGGACCATTTGATTTTTGCAAAGTGACTTTCTTGAAATTCCACATAGCAGTGAGATTTTGTGGATAAAACCAATGGCTAGAGGTATGTAATTTTTACTGGCATTTAAGGATTGTTTTTAGTTTCTTACATTAAAAACATTAAAGAATCTTTATTAAGATTTTATTAAACCTTACATCTCAGTAAAATTGCTTAAAGTTTTTACATTTTATATGTTTTTACTGAGCATAAAATTGTTTATGCATGAATTTTGTTTTTACTGAGCATAAAATTGTTTATGCATGAATTTTATTTAGTTATTAACACTAACATTTGGTATGGAGCCTTTTTATATCTCTGCCTTGGTGATTTATAAATATAATTGGATAAATGTCCTATTTTTAAAGATTTTCTAAATTAAAGCATATATTTAGAAATATGTCTAATTTTTGTTTAATTTTTATGCTTATAATATTTAGTTTAATTATATGCAATGTGGTAAATAAACTCGTATTTAGTTTGCATGCATTAATTATTAAGTTTTAATTAAGACATGTTATTATGAATGAGTATACGAGACCTATGGTTAAATGTATGCATGAATATTGTAGTTTTATTCATGCAAATTTATCAGTTAATTTTTTTTTTAATGAAAATGATGTCTAGTGATTCATATAATTTTAATTGATTAGAGAATAGCCACAGCACCTCAAATCAAATAAAATTATATATTATGATTGATTAGGATCACATAAAGAATAGAAATTAATTGTAATTAATTATATTAAATATAATAAATTTTATCCCACGGGAATTTTTATTATATTTAAGTAATTAATTAGGATAAAATATTCATAACTTACCCACAGGAGTTATGAATTAATAAGTTTTATCATAAAGTTCAAAAGGTTAATTGAATCTGCTTGAATTAAAAATTTAGTCTACAGACAATTTTTATGTCATTAGATTCAATTTTAAAGCATGATTTACATTGGTAAATCATGAAATTTTATTTATGCCTCAATTTTAACATAAGCATGTGTTCTTTAATATTATGCAGTTGTACAACCTGCAAATTTCTCTGAAATTCATACTGATATCCCTGAACTTAAGGGAGACAACTATAAAGTCTGGAAGGAGAGAGTTCTCCTTCATTTGGGGTGGATGGACATAGACTATGCTATTAGGAAAGACGAACCACCGGCACTCAATAATACCAACACTGCAGCAGACATCACGCTTTATGAACGATGGGAATGATCCAATCGTCTAAGCGTGATGTTCATTAAGACTAAAATTTCGGCTGGTATTCGTGGTTCTGTTGAACAGCATGACAAAGTCCGAGACTTGCTGAAAGCCATTGATGATCAATTCGTCACTTCAGACAAGGCACTTTCAAGCACCCTAATCATGAAGTTCTCATCCCTAAGGCTCACCAGTGTAAAAGGTGTGCGCGAGCACATCATGCAAATGAGGGACACTGCGGCTCAATTGAAGAAACTTGAGGTTGAAATATCAGAATCTTTCCTGGTGCACTACATCCTGAACACCCTTCCACACCAATACGGACCTTTCAAAATCTCATACAACACACATAAGGATAAATGGTCAATTAATGAACTCATGACCATGTGTGTTCAAGAGGAAGAGAGACTAGTGATGGAAATGGGAGAAAGTGCAATGCTGGCAACGCGAGGAAAGGGAAAATCTCAAGCCAATCGGAAAGGGAAAGGTAAAATACCTCCCCAAGCCGATATCAAGAAGGATTCCAAATGTTTCTTCTGTAAAAAGAAGGGACACATGAAGAAGGAATGCGCCAAATTTCAGAAATGGCTTGCGAACAAAGGTAATCCAATCTCATTTGTTTGTTATGAATCTAATATGGTTAATGTCAATATTAACACCTGGTGGATTGATTCTGGATCAACAATTCACATTTTGAATTCCTTGCAGGGTTTGCAAAACCTAAGGAAGCCAGTGGGAAGTGAGCAAAGCATCTTATCAGGAAACAAGATGGGCTCACATGTGGAGGCTATAGGAACATGCTATTTAACTTTAAGTAGTGGCTTTGTTTTAGAATTAGAAAAGACCTTTTATGTACCAAGTTTCTCTAGAAACTTGATTTCAGTTTCAAGGCTTGTACCTTTTGGATATTCCTTTAAATTTTCAGAAACATCTTTCAATTTATTTTATAAATCTGATTATGTTGGGAATGGTATTTTGTCTAATGGTCTTTATTGCATTAATTTACAAAACAATGTCACTTATGATTCAATGCATGTTCACACTGGTATTAAAAGATGTGTTATTGATGAAAATTCCTCTAAATTATCGCACCGGAGACTAGGTCATATCTCCATAGATAGAATTAAAAGATTGGTAAATGAAGGGGTACTTAATACTCTAGATTTTACTGATTTTGAGACTTGTGTGGACTGCATAAAGGGAAAGCAGACCAACAAGTCAAAGAAAGGTGCCAATAGGAGTTCAAACATATTAGAGATCATACATACTGATATATGTAGTCCAGACATGGACTCACATGGTCAGAAATACTTCATCTCTTTTATAGATGATTACTCACGATATATGTATCTCTACATGCTTCATAAAAAGAGCGAAGCATTAGATTCCTTTAAGATCTTTAAGGCTAAAGTAGAGAATCAATGCGGCAAGCAGATTAAGATCGTGAGATCAGATAGAGGTGGAGAATATTATGGTAGATACACAAAATATGGACAAGCACCTGGGCCATTCGCTAAATTTCTTCAAGAGCATGGGATTGTTGCCCAATACACCATGCCTGGTTCACCCGACCATAATGGTGTAGAAGAAAGAAGAAACCGAACATTATTGGACATGGTGCGGAGTATGCTTAGTAGCTCCAATATTCCTAAATCCTTGTGGACTGAAGCACTTAAGACGGCAGTGTATATATTAAATCGAGTTCCAACCAAGGCTGTTCCTAAAAAACCATTTGAATTATGGAAAGGTTGGAAATCGAGTTTGCGACATATGCGCGTTTGGGGATTCCCGTCCGAAGTGAGAATATATAATCCACAAGAGAAGAAACTAGACCCAAGGACCATTAGTGGGTATTTCATTGGATATGCTGAAATGTATAAAGGTTATAGATTTTACTGTCCATCTCATAGCACTAGGATTGTGGAGTCAAGAAATGCAAAGTTTCTTGAAAATGACTTGATTAGTGGGAGCGATCAAACCAGGAACATAGTTTCTGAGAAGGATCATTCAGAATCTCAACCTTCCACCTCAAGTGAAAGATTGGTTATTGTTCACAGCACCCCTCAAGTACAAACTGGTGTTGAACAACCAATTGTTGAAGTTCCACAAGCTGTTGACGACATTCCAGTAGATCAGATAGTTCAAGAATTGCCAAGAATTTTTGAACAACGAGTTGAACCACATACTTCTCAGGAAGATGGTGGGACAACGTTAAGAAGATCTACTAGACCAAAGAGATCAACAATTCCTGATGATTATGTTGTGTATCTGCAAGAATCTGACTACGACATTGGAGCCGAAAATGATCCTCAGTCTTTTTCACAAGCCATGAGTTGCAAAGAATCAGAATTATGGTACGATGCCATGAAAGAAGAGATGAATTCTATGAAGAGTAATGAAGTCTGGGATCTTGTTGAGTTGTCTAATGGTGCGAAAGCCATTGGATGTAAATGGGTCTTTAAGACAAAGAAAGACTCATTGGGCAACATTGAGAGATACAAGGCTAGACTTGTTGCAAAGGGATTCACTCAGAAAGAAGGAATTGATTACAAAGAGACTTTCTCTCCTATATCTAAGAAAGATTCCTTACGCATTATTATGGCATTAGTAGCCCATTTTGACTTGGAGTTGCACCAAATGGATGTGAAAACGACATTTCTCAATGGAGATCTAGAGGAGGAGGTTTACGTGAAACAACCTGAAGGATTCTCCTCTAGTAATGGTGAGCATTTGGTTTGCAAGCTCAAGAAGTCATTATACGGATTAAAACAAGCATCTCGCCAATGGTATTTGAAATTTCATAATGTAATTTCTTCTTTCGGTTTTGTAGAAAACATTATGGATGAATGTATATACCTTAAATTCAGTGCGAGTAAAATCTGTTTTCTTGTTTTATATGTGGATGACATTTTGCTAGCAACCAATGATAAGGGTTTGCTGCATGAGGTGAAACAATTCCTCTCTAAAAAATTTGATATGAAGGATATGGGTGAGGCATCTTATGTCATTGGCATTAAGATCCATAGAGACAGATTTCGAGGCATCTTGGGTCTATCTCAGGAAACCTATATTAATAAAATTTTAGAGAGATTTCGGATGAAGGATTGTTCACCAAGTGTTGCTCCCATTGTGAAGGGTGATAGGTTTAGTTTGAATCAATGCCCGAAGAACAACTTTTAAAGGGAACAAATGAAGAACATTCCATATGCTTCTGCTGTCAGAAGCCTAATGTATACTCAGGTTTGCACAAGACCTGACATGCATTTGCTGTGGGAATGTTGGGACGATATCAGAGTAATCCAGGTTTAGACCACTGGAGAGCTGTAAAGAAAGTAATGAGGTACCTTCAAGGAACCAAAAACTACATGCTTGTGTATAGACATACGGACAACTTGGATGTGATTGGCTACTCAGATTCTGACTTTGCTGGATTTGTTGATTCACGCAAAGCAACATTAGGATACATTTTTATGATGGCCGGTGGAGCTGTATCATGGAGGAGTGCCAAGCAGACCTTAATTGCCACTTCTACTATGGATGCCGAGTTCGTCTCCTGTTTTGAGGCTACTTTAGATGGTGTATGGCTTAAGATTTTGATTTCTGGGCTTAGAATTATGGATTCTATCTCTAAGCCATTGAGAATATATTGTGACAATTCAGCTGTTGTTTTTATGGCTTGAACAACAAGAGTGGGAGTCGAAATAAACACATCGACATTAAGTATTTAGCTATAAGGGAACATGTTAAAGAAAAGAAAGTGGTCATTGAGCACATTATCACTGAGTTGATGATCGCTGATCCTTTGACTAAGGGCATGCCACCGTTTAAATTCAAGGATCATGTAAAGAATATGGGACTTGGTTCCATTATGTAGATTCTCATTGTATGAACAATGTTATTTTTAATGAAATTCTTAATTATTATGATGTTTTTCTCATATTTATGTGCACTTTAATTTGATTTGAGAAAATACATCTGTGTAGAACCAAGAATAAACATGGGGTTTATTCATTAAGTAATTGTTGCCACATGAATTTTAATAAGAATAAATACATAGTAATACATGCAAGATAATACTCATCATTAGAGGACTTATCGCCATGATTCATGTATCTATTACTTAATACATAGTATCAATGGGTTTTTAGATGAGACATTAAGAGTGGAAGTATGGACCAAGTGGGAGAATGTTATGCTCCCTCATCGTCTGCTGAATTTCAGGATTACTCCCTTAATATCTGGAAACAACTGGAGTAAAATTCTAGAAACCAACTGCAGTGATTTCTTAAATTTTTGGAAACTAACTGCAGTAATTTCCTTAAATTATGGAAATCAACTGCAGTTCATTAATTTCTTGTTGGGAGCTTCTGAAGTGGTCCATTACTCTCACTGCAGCTCTCTACCATGATCAGTGGAGCATTTGACACATAGCCAATAGAAGTTTGATGGAAGCTAGGCTATAAAATTTAGATTTGGTCCCCAAGCTCACTAATTCAATCCTTCAGTTTTTCACCATCAACTAGAATTAGCAGAGCTTGGAAGAGCCCTTTCAGATTTCAGATTAAAAAGCACTCTATCTCTGGACTGCACATCATAAACTTGTTTTTCAAATTTTCTGTCTGTAAAGATTGTATTGCGATATAAGTTGAATTACATACGCATATAGTTGAAACGCATATGCATATACCCAGCAGTAAAGAGTTGATGTATGCGTGAGTGTTGAAAGAGTTTATTTTTAAGATATCGTGTGTAATGGAAATTGGGGACCGCGTGATGTTGGAGTTTAAATAACAGCTGCGCTGCAAATAAATCTAACTATTTTAGAGTTCAAACCTGAACTTTAAAATTTGAGTTTGACTTTGAAAATCTGTGGAAACGGAAATGTTGAGGACCATTTGATTTTTGCAAAGTGACTTTCTTGAAATTCCACATAGCAGTAAGATTTTGTGGATAAAACCAATGGCTGGAGGTATGTAATTTTTTCTGTCCATGAATTTTTTTTCCAGAAAATAAGTATGCAAATATAGTATTTCAGGCCACAAACGACTTATTATGGTCATTCAAGATTGATGCATTTGTTGATAAAATCTTTAAAAGTCATCATAAACATTATAACATATTTATTTCATCTACAAACAAAACATATTTATTTCATTGTGTTAGATTAAAACATTTTGATATTGTCAATTGTAACATTTTGATATTTATCTCTTGAATGTTTTATTTCAAGATATTTATCTCTTGAATGTTTGTAATCGAGTATTCTTACTTTTTGCGAGCGTGGAGGTTTTGATTGTGTTAGCTTTGTCTGTGACAACTCATAGTGATCACCCAGAGCATTTTTCCCTTCAATTTCCAGTTGATCTTCACTATTTCTTTTACCGAGAGCATTTTTCCCTTCAATTTCCAGTTTATCTTCACTATTTCCTTTCGATC
>JAXQQM020073914.1:0-126643 GCA_034641835.2 Pinus albicaulis
ATATGAAATGGAGATACTTAAGCCTAACATTTGAGACTTCCAATCTCCGATATGCGATTATCGTTGATTGGAGATCTGAGAAAAGTTATGGTATTAACTATAAAATGAACCGTTATGAATGTGCAATGAGACATCCCATAATGGCATTAAAATCTCACATTATACGAGAAAATCATTAAAAGATAATCGTGGTTGAAATCCTTCGTGGATTTCATCTTCGATGAAATAATATTTCTATAATATGTCATCTTTATTGTGATTAAAAG
Organism: Pinus albicaulis; assembly: GCA_034641835.2. Taxonomy (NCBI): domain Eukaryota; kingdom Viridiplantae; phylum Streptophyta; class Pinopsida; order Pinales; family Pinaceae; genus Pinus; species Pinus albicaulis. The sequence continues at coordinate 267 of JAXQQM020073914.1, forward strand.
CAATTAGCTCCTCTCCGGTTTGCATTCATTATTAAAATAATTTTTCCATCATTCTGCTCATTTTTTTCATTTTTCAGATTTGAGAAAAAACTACGAGTCATAAAAATGTCTAAGAAATCCAAGAAAGCGAAGGTCCTCGTTGTTCCAAAAGGGAAACTGACTAAATTGGTATTAGTAACTGATACTACTTTTCTGGGTCTCAGAAAAACTTCATGGGAAGGAGTTTACAATCTACTGGAGGTAGAAGATCCAACTGTAATATCAGAAGAAGAATCGACAGCAGATTCAGATAAAAAATCTGAAAGCACTCTGAAGGAATTGGCGAGCTCCTATCTTCACAAAATAGCAGCTCGCGCGAATGTGTTCCCGTATAATGAATTGGTGATATGGGTGATAGAAATTATAAATATAACAGACAGACCGTTCTTTACGTCGGATGGAAGGATGTTAAGGTCTTTCAAAGAAGAAGACATGAAGAAGATGTATCACCTACTAGACCCTCAGAAAATCTACAATAAAGCATTTTTGGAAGACTTCGCCAAATAAAATGAAGTGGAGTCAGATCCTATCAAATATTGAAGACATTTTCCAGGAAAACACAAGCATGAATCTTTGGGTATGTACTCCGTAGAATCCTTAGCATCTCCTTATTGCTATGCCGCAGCTATGATGTGTAGATTGTTTAGAACCGTCAACTCGAAATTTTTTTCTATTGAGATGGTACCTTTAATTGAAGTTATTGTTAACTCCTACATCATGGATTGGCCAACCATTCTATCTGATAAAAAGGCAAACAAAATTCTCGATTACAGGAAAACATTTTATGTGACTACCCAGGTAATACTTCCATTTTACATGAGCGCTTATATTATTGACACCATATGTTTCAACTCTGAATTCCATATCTTAGGCTAGAAGTGGAATCCTCAAAGCCCAACTCCTATCCACATTTATCACAAATATATGTGGGAGGCCTATTACAAAGAGCATATATACATAATTTTTCATGGGTTTATCTTTCCAATTCACCAAGATATATTCAACAAACCCACTGCAAGGTTATCCGACGAGGCCATCATTGACCTAACCTCAATCGGAAGCTAGTTTGAAGAGGAAAAATTCACCTATATCCAAATATTCGAAAGCATCACCGATCCCAATGTTCGACCCTTATACATTCCCGATAAATTGTTAGCCAGAGAAATAGCCTATCAAATAATAGAGAAAGGGATGTCTAGAAACCTAAAAAATTCAAAGAAGCAGATGTGGCCTACATTTCCCCTTCGATGTCGATCAGAAGCCAAAAAAATAAAAGATCTCAGATTAGCAATCATCCCCAAAAGACAGTATGATCCAAATAAAGTTTCCTATAAATTTACATCTATGGTACAGGTCGGTAAATTTGAACATGAAGATGTTGATTTTGACGATCTATTTGCTTCGACCAAGGAATTTTCACAAATTAAACATCTGGCGAAGTTAAAATTTGAAGCAAGTGACATGGAAAATTTCCTGTAGTTTAGGACCAAGATACTTCTAAAAATACCTCTTGATTAGTTGAGAACTACTCCCCTACTGTAATAGGAAGGAAACAGTGATGAAAAGAACTCCAAAATAGAGAAGGAAAAGCAAAATATAGGAAATAAGGCTGATACTCAAACTGAACAGGAAAAAACAAGTAAAAAAGATGGCGATTCCTCCGACATTGATATACATATTCATTCAAATATATTGAAGGAATGGGAACAGTTTGATTGGCAAGTCAAGGGCCAGAATGATTCCTAGAATGTGGCTACAATGCAATCTCTTGTAAGACAACAACCCATGGTAACCAGTGTTATAGTTGAAGGAGAAGTTAGCAATAATAATACCCAAGATGTTGAGATCATCCCAGAAAATCCTTCTGAGGAAATTGTATTAAAAGTTAAAGATATACCGCCCTTGGATGTATTCTATAGTCCAAAGCATAGGGATGTAGTTAGAAAACAAAGAAAGAAAAGGAAAATTGATCAGGGTTTATTTTCATCTCCCCAAGTCGAATTAATGAATGTTGTCTGGAAGGACACTAAATTTAATCCTTCATAGGATTTAACTAAATTATCTCAATATGCAGGAGCTTATACAACAATGATAATAGACAAAGCCTCCGAAGTCAGCCAATTGATAAAATAAAAATATCAAAAAATAGCATTGCTAGAATAAAAGGCAACAATGGATCAGCAAAAAATAGCACAGCTAGAATAGAAACTAATTGAAGAAAGACAACAGATTGAGCAACTTAAAGAGAAGTTGAATCTTGAGAAACAAAAGCTTGACTAGCAAGCTTTACACAAGTAGCAAAAATTGTCTCAAGTGTTGAACAAATTGCAGGTAATTCTTCAACAGGAGAAGATGGCCAAAGAAGAACATAGTGTTGCGCTACAAACACAAATACAAAAATTTAAGGACTATCCTGAGATTGATTAGTTCAAAATTGAGGCTCTCGAATCAAGTAAAGAATTGTCACGATAGCTTGATATTTTATGTCATAAAATATCAAAGGCTGATCATCTATGTGTAAAAGCTACATTGCTCATAGAAAAGGTAGTAAACACAAGGCTCGAATTCGAGGATGTCGATGAGAAAATTTCACGGTTCCTCACATGGCTAGATACAAATCAAGGCATAGCCTCCAATCTTCCCAAGATCCAAGAATCACATAAGGAAATTTTATTTGCAGAATGGGAAACACAGTTAATTAAAGAAGAACGGGCTACCTCCAGGGCAAGAACTTTAATGAAAATTTTAGTGGAATTAATCAACAACAGTTTGTATACGGCCAACTTGATTTCCAATTGCATCCCAGGGAAACTCCCAAAGGTTGAAGAATTAGAGAAACAATGGAAATAGGATTTAGCCAGCAAGGACCAAAATATCGGCACAATGAAAAGACTAACATGGGATGCATTCTGGTTCTATTTGGTTAAACCACACAGTTAGCAAATGACTACAAAATGCCTCTCCCATGCCATCAGTTATATGATTTCAGAACTTTCGGATGACACATATACTAGCCAACTACATTCCTGATTGAGTCATCCTCCTGAAGTGAAAGAAATGTTGTCGATTTTCCAGCTGCGCATACCAGGTGGGAAAGAGATGCAATGAACCTGTTTTAATGAAGATCTCAATTCTATTTTTATGAAATTGGATCACTGATTTTCATGTTTTGTCAGTTCCAACAACATTCAAGTGATATTTTAGATTGTTTGTTTTAATTTTTATTATTATTTAAACCCCTTTCATGTATTTAGAAAGGGGTCCTCAATTTGTATTAATTTTTGACTTAGGAAGCTACATTTCTGTACTTCCGAATATATTATTTTTATTAATGGTGGACAAGATTCTACAAATTTATGAAGAAATTATTTTGAAGAAATTGCACTTATGTTTTTCCTGGAAGTTTTTCTAAGTAAGAAAGCGGCATCGAAGTGTTATTTACATCAAGAGATTACAAATTTATCTGGTATTTTTATCGTTATCATGTTTTTCAATTTTCTTTATGCAATGAAACATTCTCTTTGAAAATTGTTATTGTTTACATATATATACCTGTGAAACAATCCTTTAGTTATATCATTTCTGAAAAACTTAGAATTGTTATCTTTCATAATATACGTGAGAGATATAAATAAATGCGATATGTTATCATCATTACTTTGTTTAAATTCTTAAAAAAATTAATTATTATATGTGAATGCATATTTATTTTGGAATAATAAGCCATCTTTATGATTATTCATCTAATTAGAACAAATCTAAAATTGCATTTATCAGAGGATACCCAGGTTAAAATAGAGTTATTTGTATTTATTAAGTCATAGATTAGATTAATTTTAATTTCCATTATGCGTTATATAAACAATTAATCATAAACCCATATATCATTGGGAAATTTGTCCCATATTATCCAGTGGGAGCCACCATCCCCAATGGAAAAGGAGTTGTACTAAGGTTCGGATCGGGCAGTTTTCTCCAATGTTGAAGCTAGGATTTTAGGGGCTTCAACATTTTTGGCGCTAGAAGGAGGGCCATGCTATGAATGGTGAGTAATTCGAAATCCATAGGTCATTCCAAGAGCAATTCACCCTCATTATCTCCTTCAACTTCTCCTTCATATCAAATTTCTAGGGAAGAAGTTGAAAAGAAAACTACTACACCCACTACCAAAATCTTAGACATACCAGACGATTCATCTTTTGAATCCCTCGAGGTACAATATTTAATTCATAAAATCCAATGGTTTTCATTATCACAAGAGGAGTTTGAGCTATCCCAAGGCATTTTGACTTCACAATACATTCCTTCCCATCCTCTTACTAGACTACAGAGTGAAAAGCTTTGTAATGCACCAATTGAACTTCCTCTACCAAGTCGAAAAAGAGCTAGAAAAACACCTTTAGAGTTAGATAGTGAGACTCTTCCACCATCATCTTCCAAATCATTTCAAACTCATTCATCTGTTTCCCAACTTCAAATCACAATCCAGAAGGGTACAGTTGCTTCAACAACATCTACTGATCAATCGCTTTCAACTGTCCGTTCACCTTCCTCTACTGTTAGTATTGTTAGGGTTCCCATGTTTTGGCAAGTTTGGCAATACCAAATGATGATACAACATCAAAACCACTTTCAGACCTCAGAATCTAGCCCTCCTAGGTCCAGAGAGGGATCTCTCTGTATAGGCAAAGGTATATGTCTTTGAAGCTTTGTTTTAAGGTTTCAGGTTAGTTATAGGCACGATTTTTTTTGTTTGGTTGGTAGTTTGGTTGTTGGGGACCAGGAAGGAAAGGTTTTAGTACAAGACAAGGATGAGCAAAGAGGATTTTAGGTAAAGGGAGATTATTCAGAGAACACTCAAGACCATTGGGAAATGGAGTTAGGAAAGGGTTTACTTGCTATTCAACATGCAGGCTTTCAATCGGGCTAGTCATCTAAAGCATTGGATCTTAAAGATGATAGTGGGACATGAAATGATGGAAATAAGGCGAAATACCAACGAAACCTCCAAGATGACTGCTTAGGAGACAAATCCAGGGACGGGGCATGCCATTAGACACCTGTGATCCAACTCCTAAAGGTTAAATCTTCAGACAAAGGAAACATTAAAGATTTAAACACAAAGGTGAAGGCCTGAGAACAAAGAGAGACTTTGAACTCTCAATTCTTCGGCATCCAACTTAAGGGAACCTAGAAAGGTTCAATTAATCGAAAGGGATCCTAGTGAGACAGAATCAACATTCGAACTCCCATTATCCCAATTATTTCAATTGAAACCTAATAAGAACATCTGAGGAGAGATTCATTAATTCATACATCAGCTAGCAGTAAATATTAGCCACTACACTGGTTAAATTAGCTTGAATCAGTACTCAGATAATACAACCAGTAGAAAACATCAAAGGTAGGGAGAGAAGAAGCTTAGGGTACCATGCGAGGGTATATCCTAAACTGGATTTTTGATGTGTACCAGAAGAAATGAAATATGATGAATTACAAATTAAAACAGAGACAGAGATAGAGAAACATCATCGCTGCTTTAAACCAGGATCCAAATAAATGTGCTTGTCATATTAAAGAGCAACACCAGTCATGTACAAAATTTCCAAAAACTTGATATTCATTTTGAAAATATCTTCCTTAGCTTATCTTACAACTTTACACAGAGAACAATATCTCAAGAGTAACTGCTTGCAATTCCCAAATATCCAATCAGCATCCTTTACAATGAGTTTCTTCATGAGTTTTATAGCTGAAAGAGAGGCAGAGGAGGTAGATGAAACACTAAATGAAACATTAAAACAGAGTAGAAGGAGAGGGTCGAGGCCCATTCTGTCTTAATATCTGAGCATTAATCTTCAGTACTCTTTGGATGAAAGAGTGGTCTTCGATAGGCTAAAATTTATTCCAGGTATGTTCTTGATGTGCCTTCACTGCAGTACTTGTAGTACTCTGGTAAATAAACAAAAAGGTAGATAAATTATTTCAGGGACTGCCATGCTGCATAAAAAATGCATAGGACTACTGTTAGGGTGGAAATTTTCTCAGGGACACAATGTAGAATAAAGACAGTATGGGTACTGTGTCCTTTCTTGGGAGGAAACTTCTGCCGATGTGAAACACTGATGATATTTTTTTCTGTGCGTTAGGCCCCATTAGACCCTCTGTTATAATCATGAGGTCTTCAATCTGGTACATTTTCCCTTTAATCAATGAATCAGAGCTTAAATTCTTCAATTACAAGCATTAAAATCTCTGATTATCCGTTGATACTCTTTGTCTCTTTATCACTATCTCAGTCTGTGAAATTTGAGCTTTACTGGAACTGGAGAGGTTTTATAGAGTTTAACTCTATTCGTTGATGAAAAATTAAGTTTTAACACCCTCCCAGGCATTTCTCTATGATCACTGGCTCTGAAAATACTTCATCTGTGCTCCGCACCACTATAACAGTGACCATGAGCAATGGCGGTTTTCACCGCCTGTAACCTGCAAAAACACAAAAATATATTAAGAAATCCATGCAGTGGGAGGATGTATGCGGTGGAATGCCGTGGTGATGGCAGTGAAACAGAAGCGAATGCTATGGATGCAATGGAAAGCGGTGGAAACATGCAGTGAAATAGTGAAAATTGATTTGATGAAAGTCGGGCGAAATGAAAAACTTTAATGTAAAACATCAAAATTTTAATGTTGGTGGAATGATATGATGTTTAATGCGAAACCCAAGGTTTGGGCCTTTGAACAAAATACACATAAAATGCATGGAAAACATATGAAATGGGCAGATGTGGTGGGACCTACTCAATGGTGGAGGGCGATATAACTTGGACTGTCGGATCTCGGGAGGGGATCGACGGCTGCGATGATCTGATGTAATGCATGGGTTGTGCGATAAGAAATTTTGAAGAAAGTGAAAAATGCAATGAATATTGTTGATCTGCAGAGATCAATGGTCAGGATCTATAGATGAGACTTTGGGTGATGAAGTGGGGAAGTGGTTTTGGGATACAAAACCACTAGTTTCGCGTGGCCAAAAGGGAGGGCAACGGTTTTCACATTTTCAATGTGATATGGGTCCTTGGCTGACACGTGGCTCTGGAAAACCACCCATATCGCGTGAATTTGAAATATTAAACTTCGGATGCCCAAACTACTTGATATTATTGAGGAATATCAGATCAGGAGCGGGCAGATCGAACGGTAGGAGACGGAGCACGATCTGAGGAGATGCACAGTCGGTAGAGGTGGGTTCAAACGGACAGCGGTTTCATTGCAGACCGTTTGATCTACGGATGAACGGCTGAGATCTATGGAGGAGATACATAGGCAGAGAAAATGGTTAGTGGGCATGGGAAATCTAAGTTGTTAGATCATCAAGGATGGATGGTTGCAATCTAATCGGAGGGGAGTGATGGGAGGGCCAAAACTCCAGTGAGCAATGGTGTGATTGGCTTTCGACCATTGTATCTATGAGAGATCGAGGGTTGTGATTGGATTGGAGGAAATGAATCGGGGAATGAATGGTGGAATGAGGGTGAATCCTGGCCATTGGTTCTTATGGATTCAACAGCTAGGATCGCATCGGGGGATGGCAATCGGGAGGGATGGAGAGTGGCACAATTTAAAATTTGCGATTGCGATCAGAGTGAGGATGCGAGGGCCGTCAGATTGAAAGTGAATCGACAGTGGAGAAGGTCATCAGAGGATTTATCAAGGAGAGCAATGGGAACGATGTGAGCTTTGCACATACTGTCAGATCTTTTAATATCGACAGTAGAGGTCGCTCCTGAAGTTCATAGAAGAAATACACTATCGCATCGGAGTTTTTCGTTTTAACATATGAATGCACTCCCAATCATCTCTCTGATTGCGATAAACGCCTTATGCTTTAGCGCTTGGGCTTATGGATAGGAAGTGGTTAGGGGCTGGCCGAAAGGGGCTTAGCCTGCACATTGGGAAAATATGGGTTTTAAGCCAAAAACAAAGCTTTTAAGGCTAAAATTAGGCTTTTGGTGTGGGGAAAAAGGGAGTTGCAATCAAATGAAAGGATTTCACTTGGTTTAAGAGGAATAATTTGATGTTTTGGGATACCTAGGAGGGATTTTTAAGGTTAAAGGGGAAATTTTGCAAAGGGGAAAAAAGGAAAAGATGGGGAATTTTGTAGAGATACAAGGGCAGATGAAGGCTCTTCAAAGCACAATTGTTTCACAGATAGTGAGGATTTTTTTTTTGTTGGACAGAAACAACAGTGAAGATATTTTTAAAGGCAACGAACACACAGAGGCTTCAAGGATGAGATATTTTCATAAGAAATGTGTCTCTTGAAGGCTCATAAAACAATTTAGCCACATGTTTGCTTAGAAAAAAAATCATAGGTGGCTAACAGTGGCTCCACATGGGGATGGCTTCTTCTTGAAGGAGTCAAGAATTCAGAAAATAGATCTTTGGAGTAGGCCAGATGCCTGATCCTTGAACCATCTCCCCTCTTTGATTCAGCAGTATAACATGATGGAATTAATCAGGAGAAACATTCCCCAAACAATCTACCTACCCATCCTACAATCCTAGCATTTTTTCTTCAAGGTGCGTTTGAATTGGCAGACCTTTCTTCATCATATTTTCTTTATTGAAAACATAACACACACTAATCTAATTTCTACCCTTATCACTCCATGAGACTAGATTAAACTGTTGGCCTCATGTGTTTCTCTACCTAAATCTAATATATGTTGGGATTAAACTATCCAGCAAATTTCTTCTCTACATTCTACAACAAAAATTTAAAGACAGTCAAACTAGGATTAGACAGTCTAGTTTGTTGTGTATCCAAGGCATAAAGACAGTTGCACATGGACTGAAAATGCAGAAAATTGGAGACAAAATTTCGAAGGCTTGAAATCTGAAGCTTTGAAGCATCCTTCTCTTCTTTGTGACTCAAGTTTTGGGCTTGTTAGAGTCACTTTCCTTCTTCGTTTCAGCTCTGGTTTTTGGCTTGTTGGAGCTAGTTCCTTTTTCTCGTTTGCTGGTTCAGATTTTGGGCATGTTAGAACCAGCTTCCTTTACTTTCTATGGCTCAGGTTTTGATCATGTTAGAGCCAATATTTTGTACTTCAGAGGTCCATGTTTTGAGCATGTCTGAACCTCTCCTTCCCTGTTTTTTTAAACATTTTTCTCTTTTCTTGAAAATAAAACACATCAATGGTATTTACAACGAAAATGCAATTGGAAATTGGAAATTAGCAGAGTAGTGTTTGAGCATCCTGCCATTTACAGGACCCCCAAACGGATTTGTACCATCAATCTCTTGTAGAAAAAAGGCATTTGGACCCATAGTGGCCTGGATGATGTAAGGACCCTGCCTCAAACTATCAAATTTTCCGTGTTTTCCTTTGTCCTCTCTCCTAGAGTCCCACTTTAACACCTTATCTCCAATTTTGAAGTCAGAAGCCTTTGTTCTCTTGTTGAATAACTTCTTTATATTTTCCTGAACCTTCAGAGCTCTGTTGTAGACCTCTTCTCTTGTTTTCTGGAGATGATTTTTTTGGTTTATTCTCCTTACCATAATGTCTTCTTCCATTTGGATTTCTTGGACTAGTTTAATCACTGGTACCCCAAGGATAGTTGGAAATACTACCTTTGTTACATACACAAGCTGATATGGTGACATGCCAATGGACTTCTTTGTGGTAAGCCTGTCAGCCCACAAAGCATGCACTAACTTGTTATGCCATGACTTTTTGTTCTCTTCAAGCAGCTTTTTGATGATGGTAACCAAGCTCCTATTTGATGATTCAGCTAACCCATTACCTTGTGGGTAATAAGCAGTTGCATGACCAAGTGATATTTGTTACCTGTGACAAAAATCAATCATTTTCTTGGATCCAAAAGCAGAAGCGTTATCAGTATTTATTTTTCTTGGACAACCAAATCTAGAGAGGATGTGGTCTTCTAGGAACTTAATGATGATAGAATCTGTGGCACTCCTAGAAGGTATGGCCTCAATCCATTTCGTGAAGTATTTTGTGGCTGTAAGGATCGAATTGTGTTGTGCAGAAGAAGTAGGGTGTATTTCCCCTATGAAATCTAGGCCCCATTGCAAAAAGGGACCCTTAACAGTAATGGGTTGTAAGGGTAAAGGGATGAGCTTTCTCTTGCCTTTGAAAATCTGGCATTTATGGCAGGAAATTATCATTTTGTGTATGTCATTGAAGAGTGTAGGCCAGTAATAGCCAGCTCTGAGTATTTTGTTAGCAGTGGCTTTCTAGCTTAAGTGGCCTCCACACTCTCCTGCATGGAACTCCTATTTTTGATAGTTCAGGAGGGGCATTGAGGTTCGTGAGCACATACAGGATATTAGAATACCAAGGAGAATTTTGAAATTTTTCGTCAATAGTTGGATCAGGTAATCCTTCCTTTTCATCCAAGACATCTACCATGTTAATGTCGAGGGCTTGTAAATTTGATTCAGCCATTAATTGGGCTAAGCCCTGACCTTTGATCAGTTTTGTGGTTTTTATTTCCAGTTCATAATCTAAAATGACAACAATCCATTTTCCCCTCTTTCCATCAGGATCTTGGGACAAAATGTCTTTAACCACTATGTTTGGAACGTAGGCTATGGTGTGAGAATGCATTATATACACCCTAAAGTCCTTCAAGGCCTTTACCAAGGCATAGGCCTATTTTTCCATTATGTTATATTTCAAGGGTGCATCCCTCAGAGCCTTGCTGAAGAAAGAAATAGGCTGTTCCATCCCCTATGGATTTTTCTGTAGTAGAACTGCAGCTACTGTATGCTCGGAGGCAAATTAAAATATCAAGAAATATTTTGAAAAATCTAGGCTGATTAGGACAGGAGCCCGGGTGAGTGCAAGTTTAACTGATTCAAAAGAAATTTTAGCCTCTACAGTCCACTTAACTCCTACACCTTTCTTTAGCATGTTAGTCATATTCCCGAGGTGCTCAGCTAAGTTGGGAATAAACCTCCTTAGGAAGTTAATTTTCCCAATAAAGGACTGTAACTCTTTAATGTTTCTTGGGTGTGTGATCTGTAGTATTCCCTCAACCCTCTGAGGGTCTATCTTAATTCCCTTCTCTGATATGATATTGCTGAGAAGCTTCCCTTCTTACAATCCAAATACAATCTTTTTAGGATTCAATGACAGACTGAACCTTCTACATTTTTCAAAAACCCTTCTCAGATGTTTTATATGCTCCTTATTGGTCTTGGAATAGACTGTTATGTCATCCAGATAGATGATAATGAAGTGCCCTATTTCCTATGAAAAGGCTATGTCCATTTCTTGTTGGAAGGTCGCACCAGCGTTCATCAGTTCAAAAGGCATTTTTACGTACATAAAAGTGCCCCATGGAGTGGTGAAAGCGGTCTTGAGTTGATCTTTTGGGAGTCCTAAAACTTGGTTGTAACCCAAAAACCCATCTAACATGGAGATCCTTTTTGAGCCTACTACCCTCTGAAGAATGTGTTCCATCTTTGGAAAAAGGTAATTGTCATTAAGTGAGGCTCTGTTAAGGTTCCTGAAATCAATGCACAGTCTGATCTCACCTGTTTTCTTTCTCATAACCACTAGGTTCGAGACCCAGTCAGAGAACCACACAGGAACTATTATTCCTGCCTTGTACATCTTCTTTATTTCCTTTTCAACTACAGGCAGTTGTTTTGGGTTAATTTTGTGAAGTTTATGTCTGAAGGGTTTTTGGTTTTCTTTCAAAGGTATTTTGTGCTGTATAATGTTCATGTCATAGGCCCTTAATTCATCGTAGCTCCAAGCAAACACATCAATGAATTATTTGAACAAGTCAATGTATTTCTTTTTCATGTCTGCGGGCAAGGACTTAGCCAATTTTATCATCTTAGGCTTGTCTTCAGTGCCTATGTTTCATTCCTCGACATCAGAGTCTGAGTGTTCTATAGTGGGTTTTTCCGCTACATCATCGAAATCAAAAAGATCCTCTAAAGGTGCCAAACCTCGGGGTATGTTCTTATCTTTGGCCTGCAACACCTCTATTTCCTCTTTAACTGCATTCTTATATTCTTTGGTTGTATTTCCAATCTGTTCAGTTAAAGTGTTTATTTCTACACTACGTGGTGATTCTTCTTCATCAGGAGGTTCCTCACTCAGGCAGCATCGGATTTAGAGTCTGAATCAGAGAATTCAAACTCATTCCTGCCCATTAGGAATCCTCAATCTGCTTATGGCCCTCAAAGACCTGCCAATATTTCTCATTGTTAGGCACTGTAGGTCTGTATTTTGTCTAAATGATGATTTGTTTGTCATTGGGAGGCTTATGATATGCACTAGCTATGCAAGCTAATCTTTTTGCAATAGTGTTCCAACTCCTAGGAACAAACACCAACTCATATTCCACAAAGGATTTCAATAAATCCATGGCATAATTCTTGTACGCTCTCAACCTAGGGTGTTTTGTTGTGTATTTTCCATTCACTTGTTTAATGATTAACTCAGAGTCTCCATGCACAACTATCCTACAGACTCCTAGTTTTCTCAACAGGTTCAAACTGAGGATGAGAGCCTTATACTCTGTGATATTGTTAGTACATTTGAAGTTCAAATTGAAAGCATGGCTCTCTGCATAGTCATTCTTAGTGTTATGTAACCACACCCCTACTCCTACAGTTCTTCTAGTGCAAGACCCATCGAAATTCATTTCCCATAAGGGATGGTTTTAGTGTTTATCATTTTTTTCTTCTCTAACGTTGTTTCCATTGTTATGTTGTAATATAGGTCCGTGTTATGGTGTGTAGGGTTTTGTTCTTCGTGTGGTGTATGAGTTTCAGAGGGGTGACTAGCTGGCTGTTTGCATTCTATTTCTTGCTCACTATAAGTTTCAGATTCAGTGCACTGTCTAGAGGATTCTTCTTCATTTTCTTCCAAGTCCAGGGTGGCCATTATGTTAAAATCTCTGGGCGCTTTCTCATGTTTTGTATCTATGTTTTCTAATTCTGGCTCTTCTAAGGATTCATCGTTGTAGAGGATAAAGGATTCTAGATCTATGTGTATAGAATACAAAGGCGAATTTTCAGGCTTTTCAGGGCTACTGACCAAGAATTTCATTTGTGCCTCTCTATACAGTCTCCTAAGTTGGCTAAAGACAGGGATTGTGGTACATGCCCCATCCATCTACATTGTACCTTATAGCTTGGCTCCCCATGACCTTGACAATAGCATCCCATACTTAGGTGGCACATCTTCCACTACAACATCCATAACCATACATTTTGTTGGAATCTGGGTCAAGCTCACACACAAGTCTTTGATTAGGCCAAGACATTTTACTCTACTAGAGTCAAATGAATATAAATATTTGTAAGGATGGGTTATCTCTAGGCCTAACCTCTCCATAACTACCTTAGGCATTAAGTTGTGAGATGCCCCAGAGTCATGCATTGCATTGTGAAGGATCTTGTCATGGATATTGAGACTGATATAAAAAGGAGGTAATACCCCTTCCTGAAACTTCCCTTCTATCTTTAGACCAAACAGAAGGGCTGGTTGATCATCACTTAGGTTGAAAGTGTCGCTATTTTCACCTAGATTTAAAGATTTCAAAATTTGGCATTTATATACATCCTGAGTGGCCAGCTCAGAGAGTGGGATGGAGATTTTAATTTTTGCAATCTCACTCTCCAAATTGAAGGTGGATTGACTCTTCATGACACTCAACTCTGTTTTGTTAGCCACTATCTTAGTGGCTGAATCAGTGCGCAGATTCTCACTATGTACAGTGTTAGGAATTGTTTTATCAGGAGCACTAACTGTAGTGCTAGTGTTGCTAGTTGGTTGACTCTGTTTATCAGTATTTTGGTTGTCTTTCTCTTTTTTCTTCCCAGAACTCTCAGCTATTGATTTATTACTTTCAGTAGTCACTTTAGAAGTTTTCTCGGGTCTTTTCTTGATGGTAATATCAGAAGCTTTGGGTTTAGAAGAGTCTAAGCTCTTTTTGCTTCGAAGTTCATACTGTTCTTTGACTTGCATGATAGCGTTTTCAAACCCGAGCCTGTAATCCTCATATTTTAATCTTTCCTCATCCCAATATGAGGGTGAGGGATGATCTTCTTCTGTGGAACAGTTTTGGATTGAGTTTTCTATTCCAAACATATTTATTGTGTTTCCCTCAGACTCTTCGATTATCCCCTCATCTTCATCGAGGAAATTCTCCTGAAATGGGGGTATGACTTGTTGATCTGATTATCTTTGTCTATTGGGAGTGGTATTGTTTCTCTTAAAGTTTTGGTTTGGTTATGATTTTGGTTTCTATTTTGATTACTGACCGAGACAACCATTATTTCCACCATTTGCTGTAGCTTTTCCATGTTTTTGGCTAGATGTTCATACTTGGGGTCAAATGTGGAAGCTACAACGTCATCCCTATATGTTACCCTTTTCTCAACCCTCATTCTAGCTTTCTTCTCAATCAGGTTAGCCTCTACACTCACTGATCCCCTTTGCATATCTTCCAGTGTGTTGTAATCTCTCTCCCTAAGCTGGCAGGCCATGTCAGCATCAAAGCCTTCAGGGTACTTCACTAAGGCCATACCTTGTGGAGGTTTCATATGTGGAGGAAGAGCGTTGTAAATGCTGTTAAACCTTGTAGAGTAGTCATGGACACTCTCTCCTACATTTCTTTTAAGGTTCTTGTATTCAGCTAGGATTTTGAGAGGATTCACCTTGACCTCCCATTTGGTTATGAAGGTCTGATATAAGGAGGGAAGATCCTGGATACTATTAGGAGGTAGGCCCCTAAACCATTTCTTCACATCACCTCCTAAACTCTGGGAAAATATTCTCATTTTGATTGTCTCATCATCTACCTTCATATAGTCAAAGGAATCTTCCATCTTGTCTACATGGTGCTGAGCCATGGTAGACTCTTTTGTAGTGAAGTGTGGGATATTTGATTGATAATCGTTGGGTAAAGGAACTAGAGGCTGAGGTAATACCAGAGGTGCATACCAGGCTACCATGATGCTGTTCTGAGGAGCTACAGGATTTTCTTGTGCAGCAGGTATGTGGATGACAGGGATACTAGGTCCAGCAGAAGTCTGTTGAGTAGATTTATGGTGACAGAGCCCCAAGTTTTGAATGAAATGAATATCAGGAGGTGTATATGGAGGGGTCTATCTATCCATATTGTGTTGACCACTGTGAGATGGTGAACCAAGGAGCTCAAGGTCTGGTTGGTCTAGAGTACCGAATGAGCTAGTTCTAGGTAAACTATTTGGTAAGTCTAGGTCAAAACGAGAGTCTAATAGAGCTGTTAAGTCTTCTGGTGTAGAGTTAGCTCTATGGATATGTTTGGAGATAGTTGGTCTTCTAGGTGTACAAGATTTCTTGAGAATTCTCTCAGGGTTGTCAACTATTCTAGGTGGGTCTGGGTTAGGATAAGCTCTTGTGTGAATGGTTCTTGAAGCCAGAATGTTGTCTTCAAAAAAAGCCGCTTAATCCTACTTGCTACTTCTAATATGGCTGATTTTGTAATGAAGGCAAGTCTCCCAGTGGATTCTTTTGTAAGCCAAGATAATCATCAGGCCTACTGATCACCAGTGGAGTCTTTTAATAATTAAGGAACTATGGAGTCGCCAGGTGGAAGGTTTAAAATGTGTCAAGGGGGTGTATTGTCCACCACAGTGATTAACCACCAAAATAAGGCTAATATGGTCTCCTTTGAGTCTTGAAGCATTTAAACGTGTATTCTACTCAAAGTTCCCCAGTGGAATCACCATTATGTTGGGGTTCCCATGTTTTGGCAAGTTTGGAAATACCAAAAGATTAGACAACATTAGAACCACTTTCATACCTCAGGATCTAGCCCTCTTGGGTCCAAAGAGGGATCTCTCTGTATAGGCAAAGGTATATGTCTTTGAAGCTCTGTTTTAAGGTTTTAGGCTATTTATAGGCACGGGTTTGTTAGTTTGTTAGTTTGTTTGGTTGTTTGGTTTTTGGGGACCAGGAAGAAAAGGTTTCAGTACAAGACAAGGATGAGCAAAGAGGATTTTAGGTAAAGGGAGATGATTCAGAGAACACTCGAGACCATTGGGAAATGGAGTTAGGAAAGGGTTTACTTGCTATTGAACATACAGGCTTTCAATCGGGCTAGTCATCTAAAGCATTGGATCTTAAAGATGATAGTGTGACATGAAATGATGGACAAAAGGTGAAATACCAAGGAAACCTCCAAGATGACCGCTTAGGAGACAAATCTAGGGATAGGGCATGCCATTAGACACCTGTGATCCAAATCCTAAAGGTTAACTCTTCAGACAAAGGAAACATTAAAGATTTAAACACAAAGGTGAAGGCCTGAGATTAGAGATAGAATTTGAACTCTCAATGCTTCGGCATCCAACTTAAGGGAACTTAGAAAGTTTCAATTAATCGAAAGGGATCCTAGTGAGACAGAATCAACATTCGAACTCCTAGTATCCCAATTCTTTCAATTGAAAGCCAACAAGAACATCTGAGGACATATTCATTAATTCATACATCAGCTAGTAGTAAATATTAGCCGCTACACTAGTTAAATTATCTTGAATCAGGACCCAGATAATAAAACCAGTAGAAAAAATTGAAAGTAGGGAGAGCAAAAGCTTAGGGTACCATGCGAGGGTATATCCTAAACCAAATTTCTGATGTGTACCAAAATAAATGCAATATGATGAATTACAAAGGAAAACAGAAATAGAGATAGAGAAACATCACCGTTGCTTAAAACCAGGATCCAAAGAAATGTGCTTGTCATATTAAAGAGCAACACCAGTCATGTACAACATTTCCAATAGCTTGATATTCAGTCTGAAAACATCTTCCTTAGCCTATCTTACAAATTTACACAGAGAATTATATCTCAAGAGAAACCGCTTGCAATTCCCAAATATCCAATCAACAACCTTTACAATGAGTTTATTCGTGATTTTTATAGCTGAAAGAGAGGCAGAGGAGGTAGATGAAACACTAAATGAAACATTAAAATAGAGTAGAAGGAGAGGGTCGAGTCTCATTCTGTCTTAATATCTGAGCATTAATCTTCAATACTCTTTGGATGAAAGAGTGGTCTTCGATAGGCTGAAATTTATTCCAGGTATGATCTTGATGTGCCTTCACTGCAGTACTTGTAGTACTCTGGTGAATAAAAAAAAAGGTAGATAAATGATTTCAAGGCCTGCCATGCTACATAAAAAATGCATAGGACTGCTGTCAGGGTGGAAATCTTCTCAATGACATAATGTAGAATAAAGACAGTATGGGTACTGTGTCCTTTCTTGGGAGGAAACTTCTGCTGATGTGAAACACTGTGACATTGTTTTCTATGCGTTAGGCCCTATTAGACCCTCTATGATAATCATGAGGTCTTCACTCTGGTACATTTTCCCTTCACTCAATGAATCAGAGCTTAAATTATTCAATTACAGGAATTAAACTCTCTGATTATCTGCTGATACTCTTTGCCACTTTATTACTGTCTTTGTCTGCGAAATTTAAGCTTTACTGGAGCTGGAGAGGTTTTACAGAGTTTAACTCCATCCTTTGATGAAAAATTAAGTTTTAATGCCCTCCTAGGCATTTCTCTGTGATCACAGGCTCTGAAAAGACTTCATCTGCGCTCTGTGCCACTATAATAGTGACCATGAGCAATGGCAGTTTTCACCGCCTGTAACCTACAAAAACACAAAAATCTATTAAGAAATCCATGCAGTGGGAGGATGGATGTAGTGGAATGTCGTGGCGATGGCAGTGCAACAAAAGAGAATGTTGTGGATGCAATGGAAAGCGGTGGAAACATGTACTGAAACAGTGAAAATTGATCTGATGAAGGTCGGGCAAAATGAAAAAATTTAATGTAAAACATCAAAATTTTAATGTTGGCGGAATGATATGATGTTTAAAGAAAAACCCAAGGTTTGGGCCTTTGAATGAAATACACAGAAAATGTGTGGAAAACATATGAAATGGGCGGATGTGGTGGGACTTGGTCAATGGCAGAGGGTGATATAACCTGGATCGTCTGATCTCGGGAGGGGATCGACGGCTGCGATGATCCAATGCATTGCATGGGTTGCACAATGAGAAATTGTGAAGAAAGTGCGAAATGCAACAAAGACCGTTGATCTGCAGAGATCAACAGTCGGGTTCTGTAGATGAGACTTCGGGCGATGAAGTGGGGAAGTGGTTTTGGGATACAAAACCACTAGTTTCGCGTGGCCAAAAGGGAGGGGAGCGGTTTTCACTTTTTCAACGCGATATGGGTGCCTGGCTAACACGTGGCTCTGGAAAACTACCCATATTGCGTGAATTTGAAATATTAAACTTCGGATGCCCAAACTGCATGATATTACTGAGGACCATCAGATCAAGAGCGGGAATATTGGATGGTAGGAGATGGAGCGCGATCTAAGGAGATGCACAGTCGGTAGAGGTGGGGTCAAAAGGACGATGGTTTCATTACGGACCGTTCGATCTATGGATGAACGGCTAAGATCTGCGGAGGAGATACACAGGCGGAGAAAATGGTTGGTGGGCAGGAGAATCTGAGCCGTTAGATCATCAAGGATGGACGGCTGCGATATCGGAGGCGAGTGATGGGAGGGCCAAAACTCCGATGAGCGATGGTGCGATTGGCTTTGGACCGTCGGATCTATGAGAGATCGACGGCTATGATTAGATCGGAGGAAACCAATCGCGGAATGCATGGAAGAATGAGGGTGAATCTTGGCCATTGGTTCTTGTGGATTCAACGGCCAGGATCGCATCAGGGGATCGCAATCGGGAGGGACGGAGGGTGGCACAGTTTAAAATTTGTGATTACGATCGGAGTGACGATGCAAGGGCCGTCGGATTGAAATTGAATTGACGGTGCAGAAGGTCATCGGAGGATTTATCAACGAGTGCGACGGGCGCGATGTGAGCTTTGCACAGACTGTCAAATCTGTTAAGATCGATGGCGGAGGTCACTCCCGAGGTTCATAGAACAAATACACTATCGCATCAGAGTTTTTCGTTTTAACACAGGAATGCGCTCCCGATCATCTCTCTGATTGCGATAAATGCCTTATGCTTTAGCACTTGGTCTTAGTGCTCGGGCTTATGGAGGGGAAGTGGTTAGGGGCTGGTTGAAAGGGGATTAGTCTACACATTTGGAAAATATGGGTTTTTAGCCAAAAACAGAGCTTTTAAGGCTAAAATTAGGCTTTCGGTGTGGGGAAAAAGGGAGTTGCAATCAAATGAAAGGATTTCACTTGGTTTAAAAAGAATAATTCTATATTTTGGGAAACATAGGAGGGATTTTTGAGGTTAAAGGGGAAAAAGGCCAAGTTGGGGCATTTTGTACAGATACAAGGGCAGATGAAGGCTCTTCAAAGCACAATTATTTCACAAATAGTGAAGCTTTTTTTTTTTTGGATGGAAACAGCAGTGAAGATCTTTTTAAAGGAAACAAACACACAAAGGTTTCAAGGATGAGAGATCTTCATAAGAAATGTGTCTCTTGAAGGCTCATAAAATAATTTAGCCACTTGTTTGCTTGGCAAAAAATTCATAGGTGGCTGAAAAGTACAACGATGGCACAACCTCGAACAAGACCATGGACCAATCTAGGATTTGTTTCAATGTCTACACCTTTGAGTCAATTACCAGCTAATACTGAGAAATAGTTAATGAAGTTTAATCCCAACATTGGCATACTAGCGAAAGAACACATTAACAACATCATGTTGTCTGTAAACTTAAATGGAGTAACACAAGAAGATGTTGTAGTCAGACTATTCCATATACTTTACAAGGAGCAGCAGGATCTTGGTATTTTTCATTACCAGTAGGATCTATTGATAGTTGGGATATTTTTCAAGAACAATTCCTAACCAAGTTTGGAGATGATAGATCAGTAGCAACATTGATTAATGATCTCTCTAATTTTAATTCAGAATCTAAAGAACCCATCAAAGACTCCAACTCCCGATTTAACAAGTTGTTGAATAAAATTCTTGCAACATCAAAACCTAGTGAAGAAGTCCAAAGTGAATGGTATATATCTTCTTTGCCTTCAAATATAGCTATCTTTGTAGATAGATTTGTTAGACCTGTTATCACTCAGGCCTTCCTTGAAGTTGTAAGAAAAGGAAAGAAACCCGAGGTAACCACAAACCAACCTTCAGATGCAGAATCTAGCCAATCTACATCCAAAGAGGGCTCTCTCTTTATAATTTATCTTTGTTCTTAGAAGGTTTTAGGCTAGTTATAGATCCAAGAGTTTGTTTGAAAAATGGTGGAATCCTCAAACTAAGGGAAAGATAGAAATTTTTCAGTCCATTGGGCTATGGAGTCAAAGGATGGCTTTACTGGATTTCTATTCTACACACAAGATGGCTTTACAGGGCAAGATAGTTAGACAAAGAACAATCCTTAAAATTTAAAGTGGATGGGATGATCTTGAAGAGATGAAAGGCAGCTAAGAATCTTTCACCATTTTCAAAAGAAAGAAATGAGATGACTACAAACAAAGAGCAATGAAGAATTCTTTATTATAGTAATCAACAATGTTTAAATTAGCAAAAAGAGGACAAGAATTCATGCTTATAACCAATTTAGAGAGTATATTAACAATCACATCTGAAATCATAGTACAATTAAGTAAATTCTGATTCAATCCTTTATGTAAATTATTCAGAAATGGACACAATGATATTATAAACAAATATAAAACTTAAGACATAGGATAGAAAGACTTATTGAACTGCAGTCCGACACATGAATCCTGCAAAAAGTCCTGAGCTTCAAATTGTCATCCAGTAAGACACAAATAAATTTCTCCAAAATGATTTTATTCCAAAATCTCAATGTTACAGCAAAGTAATAGAATCCACCCCAAATGCTTCCAAGAGTGGAGTATTTATACAAATTCTAAACTAAAATATCTTGAAACAAATATCAAAATTGGTTCACAAATCTCTCCAACTATTTTACATAAATAGAACTTAAGTAAAGGACACTCAAACTAATGCATCTATTTGGAACTATTTTTTATGGATAGGTGATGAAAAAGAGGAGAATTCGAATTTGATCCAACTCTTAGTTGATGATGAGGCATCCAAGTCACTAACTACTTCCTTTCTTTGTGCATTCTGCTCCAACAATTCTGCAAAATTGGGGTCCAATGATATCTTTTTATATCTCAATCCGTAATATATATGTAAAAATTGAAAGAGGTTATTGTAGATAAATATGTTGGTGAGATAACCCTCTTTCAATTTCCCAAAATTCCTCTCCAGCTGTGCATAATAGTCTCTGTAAAACATATGTGTAAAACAGATTTTTACAGAGTCTGAAAAATGGCCTGTAAAGATGCGCATGTATCTTTCATTATATAATCACTGTGCAAAAACTGAGATAGGTTTTTGTAGATGGGTCTCTTAGGAACAAAAACCTCCTTCAGTTTTGTAGGAAGTATTTTGGATTGGCCACAATCCTCTCTGTAAAATGATGACTTAAACTGGAATTTTCTGCAAAAAGTGCTTTCCAACATTGTTTAATATTTCCAAAACCATAATGGTTGTTAGAAAAGTGAGAGAGGTTTGTGTAGATGGTCCTCTTAAGAACATAAACCTCCTTCATTTTTGTAAAATTCATCTTGGATTGATCACAATAGTTTCTGCAAAACTATGACTAAAATATGCAATTTATGCAAAAACGTTCCTTCTTATTATGTTTTCTCATCTTTTTGACTTCTTGCTCTTTTGACTGTTTTACTTTCACTTTAGACAAACCTCACCATTGGTGAAAGTATTCTCATCTCTTTTTACCATTTTACTACTTTCTATATTTACTTTTACTATTTACCTTTGACTGCTCTGTAACTTCATTTTAACTTTCACTGACTTTTACCTGATACACTTTAACCACTGATACTCTTTAGTTTTTATGCTTTCTAACCTCTGTTTGAATATATTTGATAACAATATTGGAGTAAAAAAATCTTATGACTAGTATTAAGACTGTTTATCCAAGTATGTGATCTTCTGATCACCTCTTCAGAGGACAACCAAGTAGATTTTTCAAGCAATTCCCCAATGGACAAGGGAGTGAGGTTTTGACCAGGTTCAAAATGGAGCATCATTCAAGGCTACCGGAGCTTCCATTTTGGTTCTTGTGTATTCAAAATGGAAGTTTCTGGGTTTTCTTCACAGAAATGTCGTGATTTCAGTTTTAATGAGGGAAATTAGTACAATTGCAGTTTCAGGGGAACAATTCACAGCTTTAAAGCTCAGGGAATGATCTTAGGAATAAGATTTTGACATTGATTCAGCAGAAAAACAAGGAACATAGAGTATCTTTTGAAGTTCAGAGCGCAATATAATAAATACCTATTTTCAGAGGCAAACTGGGATTTAACAGGTATCAAGTGGTGGCAAGAGGATGCTCCAACACTGGTCCGGCGGAATCTGGAGCGAAATCGGATAGAACAGTAGATTTCAGTGAAAATTTGAATTTCGTAGCGGAAGGCGCAGTCGCTTTCAAATAACGAAAATGACATAAAAAACACAAAAGTTTGTTTTATTTCCAAGTTAAAAAGGGATTTTTTATTTTTTCGAGGAGTGACGTCATATTAGTACGGGCTGACGTGTGCAGGGTCGGGCGGTAAGCGGTAAGCGGTAAGCGGTGATCCCCGCACCGCTTATTGGCAAAGGTGGTATTGATCGCGGGGGGAGCGATTCCATTGGATCGTTGCCACGTGGACGGAGGACTGGTCAAATACCACCAATCCCCCGCGCGTTAAAACTCTGACAAAGGATGGGTAGCGGGATTGACGTGGAGCGTCGATCTGCGGAGGGACGATCCAACGGTGGAAAGGGACGTGGGGTAAGCGAAGGTTTAAGGTGCGGGCCCATCGGGTTTTTGAAACAGTTAATGTTTAATTTAATCACCCCGGGAGGCTTTTAATTGGTGAATGGAAGGTTATTAATTAGTTCAGATAACTAATTAATCCCATAATATAATGGAAAGAGGGGTCACGGCGGGATTTTAATTTGTGGTTGAAACGTCGGGTGGAATGCTAGGTGGATGGGCCACGGTGGCATAGGATATTTTCCAAAGTTTTGGTTTTAGAAAATAAAACTTCGGGTTTTATTTATATTTTTGTGTTAAACATATAAACCATATGTTTAAAGTTTTTCATATATATGTTTTTTATTTTATTATATGATAAAATAACCGATGTAGTTAACTTATCATAGGGGCGGGACTATAATATAACGATATTTTTTAACCAAAGGGCTTGTAGAAGCGGGTTTTAATGAATATTTGGGAGGTAAATACTTTGGTTAAAACATTTTAATAGATGGATTTTTCGGATATTTATATAAAAGGAGTTATATACTTAGGATAGGGCATTTCACTAGGGATTTAGTAAAATAGAGTTAAACATTAATATGAGAAAGGGACAAGGGAACTCAAAATATTTTACACATCTAAGAAAGTGACAATTTCTGAAGTAAATTGCAATACCTAATCTTCAACACTTAAACTTAGAATAGTAAGTTATTTTTGAGGGATTTTTATGGAATTTTGCATGATTTTCCTAAGCCAAATGAGATTTTACTTAGGAAAAGGTTAAAGATGAATGATTATAATGATGAATTATCTCAAGTACTTAGGTCTTTTTGATCATTAGGCCGAGGGTCCGGTCCCTCCAAAAGTCAAGGAAATGCCTTGAGCCCTTTTGATCTCCAAGTCCCTTAGCACTTTGGGGGACATTAGTAAAACTTTAAGGGGAAATTGATGAAGGAAGTTAATGATTTTGGCTTAGCTTGCTGTGATTTTCCAGTGTATTTCCTGCTTCAGTATTTGTGATGAAAGTAAAGGATCAAAGACATTTAGCAGCATCATTCATCAGATAAAACTTTGCAACACCATCTACCTACCCTATCTACTTGACAGTACCCTTTTCTCTTCTTTATTAGGGTGCATTTGGACTTGCAAACCCTGATCAATCTTCTTTTCTTTTACAAGGCAAATCTATCTAATTCTACCCTTATTACATCCAAGGGCTCAGATTAAACTGTTGAGCACCTTTTATTAACTCTACCTATCTACTTATCTGCCAAGATTAAACTGTTTGGTCAGATATTTATTCACTATTCTACAACATGAAATTGAAAAATGAACTAGCCAAGCTTAAGCAGTTTGGCTATTCATGAATTGTGGCATAAAATACAAGTTGCACACAATTTGTTTATTACATCAGAGTAAAAAGTAGTGGCATTTGGATTTGCACACTTTCCTTGGTCTATTTTTTGTTTGGGGTTCATTTCTTTCACTTTTTTGACCATTTTATTTTTCTTACCCTTTGATTTTCTTTTAGGGTATACCCTCTTTACATTTTTAAATTTTTTGATTTTTTGGTTTTTTAAGAATATGGAACACCTTTGTTTAAGAAAGAAGGTTTGAACATATTCCATAGTTCAATCAAGACAATCATGAAAAATGAAACCTATTGGTATAGGAGACTAACACTGGCTCCACTTGGGGATGGCTTTTCCTTGTGAAAAGTCAAGAACAGTAGGTCAGATGCCTCAAAATGTCTTCGCACTGAACTATGTAATCTCCTTCTTCTGGTAGCTTTATTGTACTTATGATAGTGAAACTTTTGAAGCTTAGGGCCTTCACTTCGGGCTTCAATTTCAAGAAGTCCCCATCCAATCCAAACTGCATTAAAAAAAAAGATATATTATGTACAAGTTAGAAAAATCAAAACATTCTAGTAAATGGGATCAAAATAATGCTTGAGCATTCGACCATTGACTGGTCCTTCTTCAACTTCTGAATTGTCCATATCTTTCAAAAAGTATGTATTATTCCCCTGCAAGGCATGAATAATGTAAGGCCCTTTCCACAAGAAATCAAATTTCCCATGTTTCCCTTTTTCTTCTCTCCTAGAATCCCATCTTAGGACTTTATCACCTAATTGAAAATCTTCTGCTTTAGTCCTTTTATCAAACATTTTCTTTAGCTTTTACTGCAAGACTTGTGATCTTTGGTATACCTCTTCCCTGGTTTGTTGCAGGTGGATTGTTTGATTAATTCTTCTTTGAATGTCATTTGGCTCCACTTGAGCCTGCTGAAGTAATTTCATAACAAGAATTCCTAAAGATGATGGGAATCTTACTTCAAGGCCATAAACTAACTCATATGGACTAGTCCCAATTGATTTCTTAGTTGTAAGTCTGTCTGCCCACAATGCATTGGTCAGTTTCTTGTGCCAATTCTTTTTATTTTCTTCTAATAACTTTTTGATGATATTGATAAGGCTTTTATTGGAGGATTCTACTAGTCCATTACCCTGAGGGTAATAAGCTGTTGAATGGCCTAAAGTAATATGATATTTGTTACAGAAACTAATCATTTTCTTTTATTTAAATGCAGCAGCATTATCTGTTATAATCTTTTCTGGACAGCCAAATCTTGAAAGTATATTGGTTTCCAAAAACCCTATAATCACAGAATCATTGGCCTGTCTGCATGGGATGGCTTCAATCCATTTAGTGAAATAGTCCGTGGCAGTAAGAATCCATCTGTGTTGCCCTGAGGAAGGAGGATGGATTTCTCCAATAAAATCTAATCCCCATTGTTGAAAAGGTCTTTCTGTGGAAATTGGTTTTAATGGCAGGGGTAACAACTTTCTTTTACCCTCAAATATCTGACATTTATGACAAGTTGTTACAAATTTCTTAACATCAGAAAATAAGGTTGGCCAGTAAAAACCAGCCCTTAATATTTTGTCTGCAGTTGATTTCCAGTAGAGATGCCCTCCACAATCCCCTGCATGAAATTCATTAAGAACTTTATCAGCTTCATCTTTCAATAGACAATTCAATAAGATTCCTTCATGATTTTTCCAAAATAGAGTGCCATCTAAAATACAATATTTCAAAGATGTCATTTTTTTAAATCTTGTTTTGGTTCTGGACAACCCTGGAGGAGCTTGCAGGTTTAATAAAACATGAATGATATCAGTGTACCAGGGTGAATCTAAGAAAGCTTGACTGATCTAAGGAGTCGCCATCTCCTGCTCGTTATCCAGTTCATTGATGTCTAAGGCTTGGCAATTAGTTTCAGTCATGAGTTGTGCCAAACCTTGACCTTTTATGAGTTTTGTTGGTTTAATCTCAATATCATATTCCAAAATGGTAGCTATCCACTTACCTCTTTTACCTTCAATGCCATCTTGAGTCAAAATATCTTTAACTACTGCATTAGGCACATAAGCTATCACATGAGAATATAATATGTAAACTCTGAAATCTTTGATTGCTTTTACCAGTGCAAAAGCCTGTTTTTCCATAATATTGTATTTTAAAGATGCATCCCTAAGTGCTTTACTAAAAAAGGCAATTGGTTTTTCACATCCCTGGTCATCTTTTTGAAGTAAAACAGCTGCAATTGTATGTTCAGAAGCAAATGAAAAAATAATGAAATCTCGGTTAAATTTGGGACTGGTAAGAACTGGTGTTCTTGTTAAAGCCATTTTGATATTTTCGAATGATTGCTTGGCTTCTACAGTCCAGTCAATGCTTGAATATTTCCTCAACATATTAGTAAGCAATCTAAGTAACTCAGCTAAACTAGAAATAAATCTTCTCAAGAAATTAATTTTTCCTATGAATGCTTGCAATTCTTTTATGTTTCTAGGACGAGGTATTTGTAAAATTGCTTGTATTCTTTCTGGATCAATCCTAATGCCATCTTTAGAAATGATGTGACCTAAGAGCTTTCCTTCTTCCAAACCAAACAATGACTTTTTAGGGTTTAAATAAATCCCATACTTTCTGCATTTTATAAATACTTGTCTTAAATGATCTAAATGTTCTTGATCTGTTTTAGAAAAAACAGTCAAATCATCTAGATAAATAACTAGAAAATCATGTATTTCTTTAGCAAAAGCAATGTCCATTGCTCTTTGAAATGTAGCTCCTGCATTCTTAAGCCCAAATGGCATTTTGACATATTTAAACGTACCCCATGGTGTAGTGAATGCTGTTTTATCCTGATCATCAAGATGAACCAGAATCTGGTTGTACCCTGAAAATCCATCCAGTAGAGATATCCTAGAAGATCCCACTACCCTCTGTAGAATATGGTCCATTTTTGGTAAAGGATAGTTATCTTTTAAAGAGACTTTATTCAAATTTGTTAGATCAACACATAGCCTAATTTCCCCAGTTTTCTTCCTAGTTGGCACCAGGTTAGAAACCCACTCTGAGAATCTGATAGGAGCTATAATCCCTGCTTCAAACATTCTTTTAATTTCCTTTTCAATTGATGGTAATAAAACAGGATTTATTCTTCTAAGCTTTTGTTTGAAGGGTTTCTGATCTGGTTTCAAAGGTATAGTGTGTTGAATGATGGATGTATCATAAGATTTGAGATCTTCATAACTCCAGGCAAAAACATCCTGGAATTCCTTTAATAGTTCAACATATTTAACCTTTTGATCCTTTGGAAGAGATTTGGACAACTTAACCATTTTAGGATTTTCTGGGGTTCCTAAATTGCATTCTTCCATATCAGCCTTAACAGGTTCCATCTTAGGCCTAAATGGAATATCATTTGAGTCAAAGAGATCTTCCAAAGGAGTTAATCCTTTGGGCAAATGATTATCTTTTAAATTGATGATTTCTGTCTCATCTTCTATGATCTCATCAGATTCCATGTGTTCCAAATTCTGCATGTCTTTTTCTGTGAATGTGGTTGGGTGCAGCATATGAATTGCATTTTCTCTTGAAATTTCTATTTTTTTTTCTTTTTCTTGATCAGATTCATCAATAGTTACATCTTCATCTATATTACAGTTAGAAAACTCATTTTGAAGTGTCAAAAAACTATTGATTTGATTATTATTTACAAATACTTGCCAATTCAAAAGATTGTCTGGTATAGCAGGCCTATGTCTAATCTCAGCTGAAAACTGATGATTAGAATCAAAAGGTAACTTGCATGTGCTAGCAAACATTGCGAGGCTGTGAGCATGCAAATTTTGTTTCCTGGGAATCTTGGCAAGTTGAGCTTGTAGAAATGTGTTAAGAATTTCCACAACTGTTTCTCTGTATTATTTCAATCTCGTGTCTTTCGTTGAACATTCTCCTTTAATTTGTTGAATAATTAGATCAGAGTCTCCTATGATTGATACTCTAATAGCTCCTAACTTCTTGACATGTTTAAGCCCTAATAAAAGAGCTTCGTACTCTGCCATGTTGTTAGTGCATTTGAAATTCAACCTATAAGCATGACCCTCTGCATGATTATTTTCAACATTATGTAACCAAATCCCAGCTCCTGCCCCTAGTTTGTTTACTGAGCCATCAAACTCTAAATGCCATAGAATTTCATGTTCATAATATTCATCAATTGTTTTAAAATGTTTCTTGACAGGAGCTAGTGTTTTAGTTTCTTCAGGTATTTCTTGATCATCTGGTGTTTCTTTGTTTTCAGAGATTTCTTCAATTTTAACAGTGGTTTTGTTTATGGTTTCCAATTCCGGAGCTTCTATTTCAGTAGGAAGATCCAACTCAGCATTGTATAAAATAAAAGAATCCATATCAGAATGTATAGAGTAGACAGGGAAGTTTTCAGGCTTCTCATGGCTACTGACTAAGTACTTCATCAAGGTTTCTCTATATAATCTTTTAGGCTGACCAAATACTGAAATAGTTGCATATGACATGTCCAGTTGAATAGACCCTCCAAGTTTAGCACCCCAAGATCTAGACAATAACATACCATATTTAGGTGGAATATCAGCCACTACTATGTCCATCAAAACAGACTTAGCAGGGTATTGTACCAAAGTGACACACAAATCTTTGATCAAACCTAAACATTTTACCTGACTAGAATCAAATGAAAAAAAATCTTTGTACGGTCTGGTAATATCTAGATTTAATCTTTCCATTACTGCTTTTGGCATCAAATTATGAGATGCTCCAGAATCAAGCATTGCATTATGGAGTATCTTATCATGAATATTCAGGCTTACATAAAATGGAGGAGTTCCTCCACTTTCTGGTTTGCCATTGACTTCAGGGCCAAAAAGAAGTTTGGGTTGATCATCAAGAATATTTACTGAATCATCTAATCCAGTAATGTTAATGTTTAGGGACTTGGTAATTTGACTTCTATAGACATCGTGTTTAGCCAATTCTGATAAAGGAACCGCTATTTTTAGTTTGCCTAATTCAGCCTCTAGATTGAAAGGTTTTTCTGTTTCAGTTTTAGTGTTTTGCACAGTTGGGTTTTCTCTGTTTTTTGGGTCTTCAATGTTTTTCTCTTTTTCATGAATGAAGTTTTTTTTTGAAGATGTTTCTGGACTAACCTCTACTGATTCTTCTACGTCTCCTATAGGAGGAAAAGTATTAGACTGTTGTTTTTTGTTTGTTTGGTTGTCAGAGACATCTTCAATTATTGGATTTGAAGGGTTGGGAGTTATCCTAGACAAAATTTGTACAGGGGGAGTGTTTTGTACAGGAGGAATGCTAGTTTTACCTTTGACATTTTGTTTTGCAGTTTTCTGTTTACTATTCTCTGGCACATCAATCCGTCTACTTCTCAAGTTGTATTGTTTATGAACCTCATAAATTGCTGTGTCATAGCCTTCCTTAAAATCAAAAGTCTCACCTGAATGAGTTTGGAACATTTCAAGGATATGATTTTCTTGATCATCCTGGGATAGGAAGACCTCTGGTTCATTTTTGTCATCAGTTACATTGTTTATTTCTACATCTTCTGTAGGTTCTTCAGAAGTTGAACCTTCAACAAAGTTTTCTTGGAAAGGTGGCCTAATGTTTTGATCAGGGCCATTCTTTCCAATATTTTGGTTTATATTTCTCCTAAAGTTTGGATTTCTTGCAACATTCTGATTATCAGTAGAAGACTTTCTTTCAATAGTCTCCACTCTGTCTCCTAATCTTTCCATACCTTTAATGATTACATCCAGCTTCTTTTCAAAAGCTGAAGGTTCTTCATTCATAGGCATTCTTCTTTCTGCCCTAGCTCTGGCTCGTTTTTCTATCAGATTTGCTTCTACACTCACCACTATGCTTTGCATTTCCTCTAGTGTTTGAGGAGCTCTTTCCCTGAGGGAATAAGCTATATCAGAGTCAAAACCATCTGGAAATTTAACTAATACAGAGTCAGGTGGGGGTATTAGGTTTTGAGGAACTGCATTATATGCTTCATTGAATCTTATAATGTAATCTTGTACGGTTTCGTTAGGTCTTCTTCTTAATTTCTCAAATTCTGATAGGATCTGAAGAGGATCCTTTTTCTTCTCCCATCTGTTCAAAAATGCCCTATATAAAGCTTCTAAATCAGCAATACTGTTCGGGGCAAGGGCCCTAAACCAAGTTCTAACTTCTCCAGTAAGACTCTGAACGAAAATTCTCATTTGGATATTATCAGTATCAATCTCATAAAACTCAAAGTAATCAGTCATCCTTTTGGTGTGTTGTTGAGCTGTGTAAGTACCTGATCCATCAAAAGGTGTGATCTTACTTCGATAATCTTGAGGTAAAGCTGGAGGGTTGGCTGGTAACTGTAAAGGGGCATATCGATTAGCCATTGGAAGGTATAGTGGAGGAACAGGATTGGATGGTCTGGTAAAAGGAGATGGAGGAGTAGAAGGGGTGACAGGTGTTTGAAAAGCTTGAGAAACAGTAACTGAACTTGGAGAAGCTTCGGTAATTACAAAGATGTTTGAACTTTCTTCAAAGGTTTGTTCAGTCTGAATAGAGCTATGTAATTCTCTGTCAAGATGATGTGAAACAAATCTGTATTGCAAATCTTCAAAGAAAAATGGATCTGGAACTAATCTGGATAATTCAGTTTCAGAAAAATTCACAAATAAAGATGTTTCAAATCGTGCATCAAAAGGAATTTCATCAATATATATAATTTTCACAGGACAAGATGCAGATTTAGAAAGTGGTCTAGAACTTCTTGAACTCTCCTGACTTCCTCTTTCAGAACTTTCTTGACTTCCTTGTCTTCTAAGAATCCTAGGAATCAGATTTGGATTTTCAAATATTGGTGGTGGATTAGGGTCAGGATTTGACCTAGTATGACGAATCCTTTCTGAAGCCAGTTTTCCTAGACTATATGTTTTTAGATTTTTGATTTTAATTGAAAGAATAAATACAACTTCTACAAATTCTTCAAGAAATAATGATGTGTGATTAAAAATTTCTCAAAGATCTGTTTAAACTAGAGAATCTGATTGAAAATTTTGAAACTAAGGTTCAGTATATAAGCTAAATCAGAGATAGACTGAAGCAGCATTTATTTACTTTGCAATTGCAGAACAAAAGCAATTTCAAAGGCTACCTGGCTAATCTTCAGACTCTGTCTATAGCTTATAAGTGAACAATATTAACAAATAAAAATTATTCAGGTCCCCAGCGGAGTCGCCACTATGTTATCACTCAGGCCTTCCTTGAAGTTGTAAGAAAAGGAAAGAAACCCGAGGTAACCACAAACCAACCTTCAGATGCAGAATCTAGCCAATCTGCATCCAGAGAGGGCTCTCTCTTTATAATTTATCTTTGTTCTTAGAAGGTTTTAGGCTAGTTATAGATCTAAGAGTTTGTTTGAAAAATGGTGGAATCCACAAACTAAGGGCAAGGTTGAAAGTTTTCAGTCCATTGGGCTATGGAGTCAAAGGATGGCTTTACTGGATTTCTATTCTACATACAAGATGGCTTTACAGGGCAAGATAGCTAGACAGAGAACAATCCTTAAAATTTAAAGTGGATGGGATGATCTTGAAGAGATGAAAGGCAGCTAAGAATCTTTCACCATTTTCAAAAGAAAGAAATGAGATGACTACAAACAAAGAGCAATGAAGAATTCTTTATTATAGTAATCAACAATTTTTAAATTAGCAAAGCAAGAGCATTTAAGAATTCATGCTTATAACCAATTTAGAGGAAAACATTAAGAACAATCACATCTAAAATCAGAGTACAATTAAGTAAATTCTGATTCAATCCTTTATGTAAATTATTCAGAAATGGACATAATGATATTATAAACTGATATAAAACATATGACAAAGGGTAGAAAAACTTATTGAACTACAGTCCAACACATGAATCCTGCAAAAAGTCCTGAGCTTCAAATCGTCATCCAGTAAGCCACGAATAAATTTATCCAAAATGCTTTTATTCCGAAAATCTCAATGTTACAGAAAAGTAATAGAATCCACCCCAAATGCTTCCAAGAGTGGAGTATTTATACAAATTCTAAACTAAAATATCTTGAAACAAATATCAAAATTGGTTCACAAATCTCTCCAACTATTTACATAAATAGAACTTAATTAAAGGACACTAAAACTAATGCATCTATTTGGCACTATTTTGTATGGATAGGTGATGAAAAAGAGAAGAATTTGAATTTGATCCAACTCTTAGTTGATGATGAGGCATCCAAGTCACTAACTGCTTCCTTTCTTTGTGCAATCTGCTCCAACAATTCTGCAAACTTTGGGTCCAATGATATCTTTATATTTCTCAATCCGTAATAGATATGTAAACATTGAAAGAGGTTATTGTAGCTAAATATGTTGGTGAGATAAACCTCTTTCATTTTCCCAAAATTCCTCTCCAGCTATGCATAATAGTCTCTGTAAAAAATATGTGTAAAACAGAGTTTTACAGAGTCTGAAATATGGCCTGTAAAGATGCACATGTATCTCTCAGTATAAAACCACTGTGAAAAAACTGAGATAGGTTTTTGTAGATGCGTCTCTTAGGAACAAAAACCGCCTTCAGGTTTGTATGAAGTATTTTGGATTGGCCACAATACTCTCTGCAAAATGATGACTTAAACTGGAATTTTCTGCAAAAAGTGCTTTCCAACATTGTTTAATATTTCCAAAACCATAATGGCTGTTAGAAAAGTGAGAGAGGTTTTTGTAGATGGCCCTCTTAAGAACATAAAACTCCTTCAGTTTTGTAAAATTCATCTTGGATTGATCACAATAGTTTCCGCAAAACTATGACTAAAATATGCAAATTTCTGCAAGAATGTTCCTTGTTATGTTTTTTCATCTTTTTACTTTCTTGCTCTTTTGACTGTTTTACTTTCACTTTAGACAAACCTCCCTATTGGTGAAAGTATTCTCATCTATTTTTACCATTTTACTGCCTTCTGTATTTACTTTTACTGTTTACCTTTGACTGCTCTGTAACTTTATTTTAACTTTCACTGACTTTTACCTGATACACTTTAACCACTGATACTCTTTAGTTGTTATGCTTTCTAACCTCTGTTTGAATAGATTTGATAACAATATTGGAGTAAACAAATATTATGACTAGTATTAAGACTGTTTATCCAAGTATGTGATCTTCTGATCACCTCTTCAGAGGACAACCGAGTAGATTTTTCAAGCAATTCCCCAATGGACAAGGGAGTGAGGTTTTGACCAGGTTCAAAATGGAGCATCATTCAAGGCTACCGGAGCTTCCATTTTGGTTCTTGTGTATTCAAAATGGAAGTTTCTGGTTTTTCTTCACAGAAATGTCGTGATTTCCGTTTTAATGAGGGAAATTAATACAACTGCAGTTTCAGGGGAACAATTCACAGCTTTAAAACTCAGGGAATGATCTTAGGAATAAGATTTTGACATTGATTCAGCAGAAAAACAAGGAACATAGAGTATCTTTTGAAGTTCGGAGCGCAATAGAATAAATACCTATTTTCGGAGGCAAACTGGGATTTAACAGGTATCAAGTGGTGGCAAGAGGATGCTCCAACACTGGTTCGGCGGAATTCTGGAGCGAAATCGGATAGAACAGTAGATTTCAGTGAAAATTTGAATTTCGTAGCGGAAGGCGCAGTCGCTTTCAGATAACGAAAATGACATAAAAAACACGAAAGTTTGTTTTATTTCCAAGTTAAAAAGGGATTTTTAATTTTTTCGAGGAGTGACGTCATATTAGTACGGGCTGACGTGTGCAGGGTCGGGCGGTAAGCGGTAAGCGGTAAGCGGTGATCCCCGCACCGCTTATTGGCAAAGGTGGTATTGATCGCGGGGGGAGAAATTCCATTGGATCGTTGCCACGTGGACGGAGGACTGGTCAAATACCACCAATCCCCCGCGCGTTAAAACTCTGACAAAGGATGGGTAGCGGGATTGACGTGGAGCGTCGATCTGCGGAGGGACGATCCAACGGTGGAAAAGGACATGGAGTAAGCGAAGGTTTAAGGTGCGGGCCCGTCGGGTTTTTGAAACAATTAATGTTTAATTTAATCACCCCGGGAGGCTTTTAGTTGGTGAATGGAAGGTTATTAATTAGTTCAGATAACTAATTAATCCCATATTTATAATGAAAAAAGGGTTGCGGCGGGATTTCATTGGATGGTTGAAAAGTCGGGTGGAATGCCAGGTGGATGGGCCACGGTGGCATAGGATCTTTCCAAGGTTTTGGTTTTAAAAACAAACTTCGGGTTTTTATCCTTTTTTGCATTTAAACATATAGAATTATATTTTTAAAGTTTTTTCTTATATATATTTTTTATTATGTGATCAATTAACCCATGTAGTTAACTTATCATAGGGGCGGGACTATAATATAACGATATATTTTAACCAAAGGGCTTGTAGAAGCGGGTTTTAATGAATATTTGGGAGGTAAATACTTTGGTTAAAACATTATAATAAATGGGTTTTCGGATATTTATATAAAAGGAGCTATATACTTAGGATAGGGCATTTCACTAGAGATTTAGTAAAATAGAGTTAAACATTAATATGAGAAAGGGACAATGGAACTCAAAACACTTTGCTCATCTAAGAAAGTGATATTTTCTGAAGTAAAATTGCAATATCTCATCTTCAACACTTAAACTTAGAATAGTAAGGTATTTTGAGGGATTTTTATGGAATTTTGCATAATTTTCCTAAGCAAAATGAGATTTTACTTAGGAAAAGGTTAAAGATGAATGATTATAATGATGAATTATCTCAAGTACTTAGGTCTTTTTGATCATTAGGCCGAGGGTCCGGTCCCTCCAAAAGTCAAGGAAATGCCTTGAGCCCTTTTGATCTCCAAGTCCCTTAGCACTTTGGGGGAAATTAGTAAAACTTTAAGGGGAAAGTGATGAAGGAAGTTAATGATTTTGGCTTAGCTTGCTGTGATTTTCCAGTGTATTTCCTGCTTCAGTATTTGTGATGAAAGTAAAGGATAAAAAACATGTAGCAGCATCTTTCATCAGATAAAAATTTGCAACCATCTACCTACCCTATCTACTTGACACTACCATTTTCTCTTCTTTATTAGGGTGCATTTAGACTTGCAAACCCTTATCAATCTTTTTCTTTTTTTTTACAAGGAAAATCTATCTAATTCTACCCTTATTACATCCAAGGGCTCAGATTAAACTGTTGAGCACCTTTTATTCACTCTACCTATCTACTTATCTGCCAAGATTAAACTGTTTGGTCACATATTTATTCACTATTCTACAACATGAAATTGAAAAATGAACTAGCCAAAGTGAAGCAGTTTGGCTATTCATGAATTGTGGCATAAAATACAAGTTGCACACAATTTTTTTATTACATCAGAGTAAAAAGTAGTGGCATTTGGATTTGCACACTTTCTTTGGCCTATTTTTTGTTTGGGGTTCATTTCTTTTGCTTTTTGGCCATTTTTATTTTTCTTACCCTTTGATTTTTCTTTTAGGGTATACCCTCTTTACATCTTTTAAATTTTTTTGATTTTTTGGTTTTTCAAGAATATGGAACACCTTTGCTCAAGAAAAAGGTTTGAACATATTCCATAGTTCAATCAAGACAATCATGAAAAATGAAACCTATTGGTATAGGAGACTAACAAGACCTACACTAGCCGAAAACATGAAGGAAGCAATCGTTGTAGAAAAACGTATCATTGCCTTAGAAAAAAAGAATGCTATTGAAGAGAGAAAATCTAAAAATGTTAGTTTCAAAGATGATTCAAAGAATAAATCACCTAAAGATCCATATGATATGGAAGGATTACAAAAATTCCTGAAAACTATGTCTAATGAAATGGTTGAAATTAAAAAATAGGTAGCTGAAACTTCCACTAAAAGGCCCTTTAGGAACTTCAAAAGAAATCAGCCAACTGAATCTAAACCACCTAATACAATATCTAATGCAGAGTCAGATTTAGAGGAAGATGAAGAGGAATATATTCTTTTCTCATCCGAAGA
Organism: Pinus albicaulis; assembly: GCA_034641835.2. Lineage (NCBI taxonomy): Eukaryota > Viridiplantae > Streptophyta > Pinopsida > Pinales > Pinaceae > Pinus > Pinus albicaulis. The sequence continues at coordinate 36,593 of JAXQQM020073914.1, forward strand.
AAATGAAGAAGATGAAATATTTGAATGCCATGGGATGTGGGATTTTATTTTGTCTAACTTAGATAATGAAAATGAACATGAAGCTCTCCCGGTGAGCACAAGAAGTAAGAATGCAGCAGAACCTATTAAATCATACCCCAAGAAGAAAAATTCAACTCCTGCTACCTAAGATAAATCTCCCACAAAGAAAACTTCTCCTTTACCTACTCAAAATCAACCATCATCTCCTAATCCTCCATCAACATCTAAAACACTAGTAGTGTCTAATTCAATGGATTATAACATTATAGAAGACATGAAGATGACCAGAGAAAATATTTCTTTGCATGAAATCAACAAGCTCAAGCATCAACATAAGATATTTTTAAAGGAATTAAATTCAGTGCCTGCTTCTCCTCTTCCAACTGGTGTAATATCCAAGGCAACCAAATGATCGGGTAAACCACCATCTGAGAAAGTAGATGCTACCGATGTTGTTTTGATTGGAGATAAATCTAATTCACATACGCCTCCTTTTCTCTTAACTTATGAGATCTATAATAGGAATTTACATATCTGCTTGATAGACTCATGGGCATCATCAAAAATAATTCCAGCCTCAATGTGCTCTAAATTAAACATTGAACCCCAGAAATCTACAGTTCATATTGTCCAATTAGATCAAACTAAAGTGCAAGTTTTAGGAGAGATTAATTCAGTCACTAATAGGCTATCAACTGATCCTAGAGTAATTTAGAGAATTGATATATTGATTGCTGACATCCCTGAGTTTTAGGGTTTAATTTTAGGCAAGGTCTGGTCTGAAAAACTCCATGGTTATATTTCTACCAATTGGTCTCACATGTGGCTTCACTATAAAGGGAAACCAAATCAAATTAAGATTGATCGGGAGAAACACATGACTCATACAGTAACAGAGTTTGAACAATAAAACCAACCTGTAGCTTTTAATAATAACATTCTTGGAAATTTCTCAACCGAATCATTCTTTGGAAATTTTAACTCCCAACAATCACCTTTTCCTGTAAATAGTTTCACTTCATAAATTGAAAACTTCCCACATACCGATACTTCAATATGTGTTAATATTTCCGATCAATTTGTAAATAAATCTGTAGATAAATCTTTATTTTGGTCTTTGTACTTTGATGGATCAAAGTACAATGATGGTGTAGGAGCAGGATGTATTTTGGTTAGTCCAGAAGGGGAAAAAACTATGTTGTCATGCAGACTAGAATTTGAGTTTACAAATAACACTGCAGAATATGAAGCTTTGATTCAAGGACTTTAAAAAGCAATAGGCTTGAATGTCAAATATCTGAAGGTATATGGTGATTCTGAAATTTTCATCAGACAAGTTAGGAATACTATTCATTGTCTTTCAATTCATCTTAAACATTATCAAACCCTTGTTCAAAATATTACAACTCACTTTCTAGCATTCAATATTTCCCCTATCCCTAGATCTTAGAATACAACAACTGATTTATTAGCTAATGTTTCTTCTAAACTCCTTCTAGCTGAGGATTATAGTCCAGATAGGTTTTTATTTGAATTGATTTTTTGACCATCTATCCCTAACTATGTCACCAATTGGCGAGTGTTTAATCATGATGAAGACATACTAAACTTATTAACTTCAGAAAAATATTATGATGATCGAATAGTTGATGAAAGTGATCATGATCTCCAAATAAAATAAAATAAACAGTGAAAATTCCATCCCAAAATCTATGTTTAGGCTTGAATATCTCTATGATATCAAATATAGATTCAAAAAGGTCACTAATGCCAAACTTCAAACTTCTACTTTAAATTTTTAATTGCTAAACCTTGGCACTGAATCTAAATGACAAAATTTCAATCTAGGACTCGAGCTAACACTAGAAGAAAGGTTTGCTTTCATTAAACTTCTAAACAAATACAAAATTGTTTTTTCTTGGAATTATGAAGATTTAAAAGCTTATGATACTTCTATCATTCAGCATACAATTCTGATGATCTCCGATGAGAAAATGGTGCAACAAAGTTAAGGAAAATTCATCCCAACTTGGAAAGTATGATTAAAACAAAATTGAACAAACTCTTGAAAGATAAAGTTATTTTCCCTATTACACATTCGAATTGGGTTTGAAATATGGTACCTGTTAGAAAAACATAATGGAGACATTAGGATTTGTATAGATTTTAGAAATATCAACAAGGCATGTCAAAAAGATAATTTCCCACTACCAACAATGGAACAGATACTTCAAGCAGTAGCTGGTTCTAAATTAATGTCCTTCCTTGATGTTCTTTCAAGATATAATCAGATACTGGTGCATCCAGATGGTAGACTAAAAACTACATTTAGAAGCAAATGGTGAACATATGCTTACAAAAAAATTCCTTTCAGTTTGATAAATTCCAGAGCTACTTTCCAAAGAGCCATGGATATAGCTTTTAAAGGTTTGATTAATAGGTCAGTTGTTGTATATCAAGATGACATAACTGTATTTTTAAAGAAAATATCCAACCATCTACATGATTTAAAACAGATCTTTGAACAATGTAGAAGGTATGGAATTTCTTTAAATCCAAAAAAATCATTCTTTGCTCTTAATGAAGGGAAACTCTTAGGATTTATTGTGTCTAAAGATGGCATATATATTGACCTTGACAGAATAAAAGAGATTTTTGATATCCCTTTTCCACATAATAAGAAATCCATGCAATCATTTTTAGGGCAGATAAACTTTGTAAAAAGATTTGTTCCCAATTTTTCTCATATAGTCTTACCTTTACAAACTATGATTAAGAAAAAAAAAATTTCAAATGGGGACATAAAGAAAATGAAGCCTTTGATTTAATCGAAAAGGCGATTATTAATGCTCTATCATTGAATACTCCTAATTTTTCTAATAATTTTATTTTGTACACTCTAGCCACTGAAACAACTTATGCTGTTGTTTTGACACAACTCAATGATCAACAGATTGAAGCACTAATCTCCTTCATTAGTTCAAATATGCAAGGAGCTGAACTTAACTATTTAGCAGTAGAAAAAAAATATTTTGCTGTGTTTAAATCTATCAAACACTTTAGGCCATTTCTCCTAAAAACACATACAAAAATCATTGTCCCATTTTCTACAGTAAGACAATTGCTAGTACAAAGGGAAGTAGGAGAAAAAAGAGCCAATTTGGTAACAAACTTACAAGAATATGATATCGATATTAAACCAACCAAAATTGTTAAAGGACAAGGTTTTTGCAGGTTATTAGCAGGAGTTTCCAATATTCCAGAACATCAAGATCAAGATAATACTTTTCAAGTGAATGAGATAAGTATCATAAATTCTGAATCTCAATATGCAGATTTAATCTTTTACTTAAAAAATGGGTATGCTTCTTCTAATATCAATTATAAAAGCAAGTGTGCTTTGAGATTAAAAGATAAAAAATTTGAGATTATTGATGATGTGTTATTCAGAAAAAATTATGATTCCATTTTTCTAAGATGTATAGAAAAAACTGAAGCACACAAGGTTTTGCAGGAATTACATGATGGACCAACAGGTGTAAATTTTGGAGGAGACACTACAGCTCACAAGATAATTCATGATGGATATTATTGGCCTATATTTTTTAAAGATGCCCATGACTATGTAAGGAAATGTAAGACCTTCCAGACTACCACTGGAAGACAATGGAAACCAACTTTTCCTTTACAACCAATAAACATTGAGCAAACATTTGAACAATGAGGACTTGATATTATAGGAGGAATTGTTCCACATTCTTCCAAGCAACATAGATACATCCTTACAGCAATGGATTACTTCAAAAAGTGGGTAGAAGCAATCCCTCTAAAGGTATCCAATTCTGATGCAATCATTGAATTCATTGATCAATTCATCATTACCAGGTTTGGTGTACCTAACACCCTTGTTTTCGATAATGCATCTTATTTTTCTGGAAATAGTATAATGGAATTTTCTCTCAAAAGAGGTTTTAAATTAAAATATACTGCGAATTATTATCCCCAAGGTAATGGTTTAGTTGAATCAACTAATAAGAATCTCATCAAAATCATTAAAAGAACTATTGATCAAAATAAAAATAATTGGCATAATTCTTTGATCTTTGCATTATGGGCCGATCGTATAACTTAGAATTATTCAATAGGAACTTCACCTTTTAATCTAGTATATGGAAAATAACTTGTAATACCTTCGAACCTAGCACTCCCATCTCTAGCCCTAGTACAATTTATTGAAGAAAATCCTTCATCCTCTGTCCAATTAAGATATGATCAAATCCTCAAATTAGACAAAGAAAAAGAGAAATCCAAAATCACTCATGCTAAATATCAAAAACTTATAAAATATTCTTTTGATGCAAGTTCTACTAGATCTAAAACATTACAAATTGGTGATATTGTTTCGAAATGGGACAAAGCACATGAATACAAAGGTAAACATACCAAATTTCAATAGATGTGGCTTGGACCATTTCAAATCATTGAAAATATAGGCTCATCAACATTCATATTGCAAGATATAACAGGAAAGAGAGAGTCTCTTCCTATGAATGGGATTATTTTGAAAAAAATATTTTCCTAAAAAGGTAACCCATTCTTATCTATATATATATTCATTATGCAAGTTTGTTTGCCTTCGAAATAATGTTGTAAGTAGTCTTCCATTGGTCTTTTACTATTGAAAATATCTTTGAGAAAATATTGTGAATACTCGCTTATGTAAATACAAATTTTTAAGGAAATGGTTACAGTTTTAGAAAGTTAAATAAAATAGGAAACTCTAAGAATTTATTTAAAATTTGTAAAATCTTCCAAAACCTTGAAAATATTGTAAACCATTCTAATTTTATAAAGTAGAGAAAGGTTATTCATAAAGAGTAAAGACCTTTTCCAAAACATGGCACCTAGAACTCTAAAAGGTCATCCATTAACTCTTGAGGAGAGAATCATTCACCCCATCCACTAAGTTTATGATGTTTTAGAGTATAATTTTATAAATATGTCTGAAATAAAAGATAAGAGGTCTCATCACGAGCCAGCTTGTTCAGTTCAATTACAACCGGTGAATGGCATTGTTATCAGTTGGTTCCCAGACCAGGACAATGGCTTTTATCTTAAAAAATTTAAAAGAATATAAAAAATAAAAGATATATATCTTTTAAAAGTTATACTCTTAGATGGATGCGATAATAGATGATAAATGGTTAAAAGGTATCCCTATCGAGACTATAAACATTTGCTGACAGCAGAGGCACTACCTATGACAAAAGAGTAAATTTCAAAGCTAAGTTGGAGAAGCCCCCTACTGTATATTTATCAACCAATCAAGGCTTGAAGAAACCAAAAAAAAATTTATTTTTAAAGGGATAAAAATAAATTTACAAGTAATTCTTATTTTATTCAGAGTTAGATTTTATCTAATTATTTTGGGATGGTTTTCTTTGTCCTCAAATATTTTCTACTTACAAAAGATTTAGTTATCACTTTGTTTTTTCAGAGATAACTATTTCTCCCAATGAATCGCCAATTGTTGTGTTGTATAAACAACCCTCCCCATTTCAATTTTTTATATTAATTTTTAAATAAGAAATGGGTCCCCTTTTCTTTGAATAGTTATAGAATCAATAAAATGTTTTAAAAAAAGAAATTTTAATAAAAGGATATATAAAAATTTCTTTAGCATCGCTTATCATAGATCAAGAAATCCTTTTTTTACTCATGAAAATGTTTTAAGGAAATCTGATCCATTATAAAATAGAATCGAACCCCAACGAAAAAGGATTTATTAACAAAAAATGGAAAACATAGAAGTGTTTATCACATTTCCCATATTCAAAGTATAAAATAAAAACTCAAAAGTGTTATCATTTAATCTTGATGCGATAAAGAAATCGCAAAACTGCATATCGCATGAGCAAGAGTCCAAAAATTTTCCATTTTGAAAACTCCAATGCGATAAACCCGATCACAATTGTAAATCGGTGAAGTCATATTACATCCTTATGCACCCTTTTAAAGGTTTTCGATGTGATAAGTTAAATCGCGATCGCTCATTGCTAAAAAACATGACTCATATCCAAAGGCACTCCTTTAAAAATATGTGATGCGATATCATTATTACAAAAGCATTGCACCCTCCATGCCATCTCAACAATAATCGCAATCGCAGATATGAAATGGAGATACTTAAGCCTAACATTTGAGACTTCTGATCTTCGATATGTGATTATCATTGAATGAAGATCTGAAAATTTTTATGGCATTAACTCTAAAATGAACCATTATGAATGTGCAATGAGACATCCCATAATGGCATTAAAATCTCACATTATACAAGGAAATCATTAAAAGATAATCGTGGTCGAAATCCTTCGCGGATTTCATCTTCGATGGAATAATATTTATTTAATCTGTCATCTTTATTGTGATTAAATTCCATTAGCTCCTCTCTTCTTTGTATTCATTCTTACAGAATTTTTCCATCACTTTTCTCATTTGTTTCATTGTGCAAACCTGAGAAAAAACTATGAGTCATAAAAATGTCTAAGAAATCTAAGAAAGCGAAGGTCCCCATCGTTCCAAAAGAGCAACCAGCTAAATTGGTATTAGTAACTGATACTACTTGTCTGGGTCTCGACAAAACTTCATGGGAAGGAGTTTACAATCTACTGGAGGTAGAATATCCAACTTTATTATCAGAAGAAGAACCAACAACAGATTCAGATAAAAAATCAAAAAGCACTCTGAAGGAATTAGCGAGCTCCTATATTCACAAAATAGCAGCTCACACGAATGTGTTCCTGTATAATGAATTGGTGATATGGGTGATAGAAACTAAAAATATAACAGACAAAGCGTTCGTTACGTCATACGAAAGGATGTTCGGGTCTTTCAAAGAAGAAGACATCAAGACGATGTATCACCTACCAGACCCTCAGAAAATCTACAATAAAGCATTTTTGGAAGACTTCACCAAAGAAAATGAAGTGGAGTCAGACCCTATCAAAGATTGGAGACATTTTCCAGGAAAACAAAACATGAATCTTCGGGTATGTACTCCTATAATCCTTAGTGTGTCCTTATTGCTATGTTGCAGCTATGATGTGTAGATTTTTTGGAACTGTCAACTCAGAAAAAAATTTCTATTGAGATGGTACCTTTAATTGAAGCCATTGTTAACTCCTACATCATGGATTGGCCAACCATTTTATCTGATAAAATGGCAAGCAAAATCCTAGATTATAGGAAAAAAAGGTATGTGAATACCCGGGTAATACCCCCATTTTACATGAGCACTTATATTATTGACACCATATGCTTCAACTCTGAATTCCCTATCTTAGGCTAGAAGTGGACCCCTCAAAGCCCAACTCCTATCCACATTTATCACAAATATCTATGGAAGGCCTATTACAAACAACATATATATAGAATTTGTCATGGGTTTATCTTTCCAATTCACCAAGCTATATTCAACAAACCCGCTCCAAGGTTATCCGACAAGGCCAGTATTGACCTAACCTCAATCAGAAGCTGGTTTGGAGAGGAAAAATTCACCTATATCCGGATATTTAGAAGCATCACTGATCCTCATGGTCTACCCTTATACATTCTCGATAAATTGTTAGCCAGAGAAATAGCCTATCAAATAACAGATAAAGGGATGTCTAGAAACCTAAAAAATTCAAAGAAGCAGATGTGGCTTACATTTCCCCTCCGATGTGGATCTTTTTCTCTACATGATTTTAAACATGCAGAGGAAGAAGCCAAAAAAATAAAAGAGCTCAGATTAGCAACCATCCCCAAAATACAATATGATCCAAAGAAATTTTCCTATAACTTTACATATATGGTATAGGTCCATAAATTTGAACATGAAGATGTTGATTTTAACGATCTATTTTCCTTGGCCGAGGCATTTTCACAAGTTAAACATCTAGTGAAGTTAAAATTTGAAGCAAGTGACATGGAAAAGTTCCTACAGTTCAGGACTAAGAGACTTATAATAATACCTCTTGATCAATTGAGAACTACTCCCCTACTCCAACAGGAAGGAAAGGAAATAGTGATGAAAAGAACACCGAAATAGAGTAGGAAAAGAAGAATACGGGAAATAAGGCTGATACTCAAACTGAATAGGAAAAAATAGGTAAAAAAAATGGCGAGTCCTCTGACATCGATATACATATCCATTCAAATCTATTGAAGGAATGGGAACAGCTCGATCAGAAAATAAAGGGCCAGAATGATTCCCAGAATGTGGCTACAACGCAATCGCCCGCAGCACAACAACCCATGGTAACCAGTGTTACAGTTGAAGTAGTCAACAATACTAATACCCAAGATGTTGAGATCATCCCAGAAAATCATTTTGAGGAAATTGTTTTAAAAGTTGATGATATATTGCCCTTGGATGTCTTCTACAGTCCAAAGCATAGGGCTGTAGTTAGAAAACAAAGAAAGAAAAGGAAAATTGATGAGGGTTTGTTTTCATCTCCCCAAGTCAAATTAATGAATATTGTCTAGAAGGACTCTGATGTTAATCCTTCAAAGGATTTAACTAAATTATCTAAATATGCAGGGGCTTATACAGTAGCGAAAATAGACAAAACCTCTGAAGTCAACCAATTGATAAAAGAAAAATATAAAAAAATAGCACTGCTGGAAGAAAAGGAAACAGTGGATTAGCAAAAAATATCACAGCTAGAATAACAGCTAATTGAATAAATACAACGGATTGAGCAGCTTAAAAAGCATTTGAATCTTAAGAAACAAAAGCTTGACCAACAAGCTTTACACAAGCAACAATAGTTGTCTCCAGAGCTGAACAAATTGCAAGTAATGCTTCAACAAGAGAATATGGCCAAAGAAGAATAGAGTGTTGTGCTACAAACACAGATAAAGAAATTTAAGGACTATCCTGAGATTGATCAGTTAAAAATGGAGGCTCTCGATTCAAGTAAAGCATTGTCACAACAACTTGATATTTTATGTCATAAAATATCAATGGCTGATCATCTATGTGTAAAAGCTACATCGCTCATAGAAAATACAGTAAAAACAAGGCTTGAATTCGAAGATGCCGATGAGAAAATTTCAGGGTTCCTCACATGGCAAGACACAGACCAAGGCATAGCCTCCAATCTTCCCAAGATCCAAGAATCACATAAGGAAATTTTGTTTGCAGAATGGGAAACACAGTTAATTAAAGAAGAATGGGCTACCTCCAGGGCAAGAAATTTAATGAAAATTTTAGTGGAATTAATCAAAAAATAGTATGTATATGGCCAACTTGATTTCCGATTGCATCTCATGGAAACTCCCAAAGGTTGAAGAATTAGAGAAACAATGGAAGTAGGATTTAGCCAGCAAGGACCAACAGATCAACACAATGCAAGGACTAACATGGGACGCATTCTGGTTCTATTTGGTTAAACCACAAAGTCAGTAGATGACTACAAAATGCCTCTCCCGTGCCATCAGTTATATGATTCCAGAACTTTCGGATGCCGCATATACTAGCCAACTACATTGCCGATTGAGTCATCCTCCTGAAGTGAAAGAAATGTTGTCGATTTTCTAGCTGCGCATACCAGATAGGAAAGAGATTCAATGAACATTTTTTAATGAAGATCTCAATTCTATTTTTATGAAATCGGATCACTGATTTTTATGTTTTGTTAGTTCCAACAGCATTCAAGTGATATTTTAGATAGTTTGTTTTAATTTTTATTATTATTTAAACCCCTTTCATGTATTTAGAAAGGGGTCCTCAATTTGTATTAATTTTTGACTTGGGAAGCTACATTTTTGTACTTCCGAATATATTATTTTTATTAATGGTGGATCAAGATTCTGCAATTTTATGAAGAAATTATTTTCAAGAATTTGCACTTTTGTTTTTCCTGGAAGTTTTTCTAAGCAAGAAAGCAAGATCAGAGTGTTATTTACATCAAGAGATTACAAATGTATCTGGTATTTTTATCGTTATCATGTTGTTCAATTTTATTTATGTAATGAAACATTATCTTTGAAAATTTCTATTGTTTACATATATATACCTGTGAAAAAATCCTTTAGTTATATCATTTCTGAAAAACTTAGAATTTTTATCTTTCATAATATATGTGAGCGATATAAATAAATGCGAAATGTTATCATCATTACTTTGTTTAAATTCTTAAACAAAGTAATTATTATATGTGAATACATCTTTCTTTTGGACGAATAAGCCATCTTTATGATTATTCATCTAATTAGAAAAAATCTAAAATCACATTTATCAGAGGATACCTGGGTTAAAATATAGTTATTTGTATCTATTAAGTTATAGATTAGATTAATTTTCATTTCCATTATCTGTTGTACAAACAACCAATCATCAACCCATATATCAGTGGGAAACTGGTCCCATATTATCCAATCAGAGGCACCATCCCAAACGAAAAAGGAGTTGTACTAAGGTCTGGACCCAGTGGTTTTCCCCAATGTTGAAGCTAGGATTTTAGGGGCTTCAACAGGTCAAAATTTATCCTCATCTAGAAATAGGTTGGGAGTCGTGGAAAGTCCCTTCTATGATGGTCACTGTTGAAGACTGAGCTCTAGGAGCTCTTGGGGGCTTGGGGTACTTATTGAGTTATGAGAGACCATAGGGTGAATGGTTCACCTTCCCCTAGTGGTGCGTTGTGTAGAGGGTGAGTGATTCACCTTCCCCTATGATACCGCATGATGGCTGACATGTGTGTAGGGTGAGTGGTTCACTGTCCCCTATGATTTCAAACACATATGTGTAGGGTGAATGGTGGATTTGAATGTTCTTTGAGGAAGAGTTTGACTGGGTATGACCGAGCTCCATTGTAGGAGGTATATATATGGTTGAACCAACGTTGACTTTTTTGGCTAGGGAATACTGTTAACTATTGTAAATTTTACTTTCTCTCTCATTTAAATTTGAAGAATAATAAGAAGATTTGATCAAAGTGTTTTCCCGACATTCGGTTTTTTCCCTAGCATCAGCCAAATTTTGTGTGTACTCTTGTCTTGGATTTTTTTTGGTTATTTGTTTATGTTCTATCAAGATTTATTGTCAATGTTAATGTGATTTCTAAACAGGAAACTGAATTGGGCTAATATGAAAGATTGAAGTAACTTTCTCTAAGCATAGAACATACCATTGTTAACTAAAATTAATATGCTATCAGAGTTGAGGTGAAGACAAAGACCAAGCAAGAGTGAGAAGTGCAATCACTGAAAGTTAATTAGACAAGGGCAAGGGTCAATGGCTTCCTCATCATACTTCATATCTGAGGAAAAGCTCAATGATAAGTATGATTATCATGCTTGGAAAATGTCCTTGGATCTGACATTGGAGAAATAAGATGTTATGGATTATGTGTAGAGAAAGATCACTGAGCCTCCATCAAATGCACTGGTTGCCACTAAAACAAAGTACAAGAAAGGAGAAAAAAAGGCAAAGAAGACCATCAAGGATTCTATTCACAAGCACTTGGTTTCTTATATCTCCGAGCTGGGAAAATCTAAGGAGATGTATGATAAGTTGGTTGGCATGTTCAGGGTTAGCAATGCTAATCAAATTCTCTTTTTGACGAACAAGTTGAAGGACATCAAGATGGACAAGGATGTAAGTATACCCAAAAATACAGTGTACATCATGGTTGTTTACATCTTTTTAAAAAAATAATAAAAGGAAATCCTAAGATACTTGCCTTAATCCAAAAGAAATACATATTTGAAATAGTGTCTATCTTCGAACCTCATTCATCCTCAATTAAAAAAATAGAAACAACAGAAAAAACATAAAAACTGCCAGTGAACTAACAATGTTGCAGAACTATTGGGTTGCACAAAGTCATCTTTCCTTATGGCTGACACCTGTACAATGAAATATGGGTTGAGATGGCATCCTGATGTATGACAAACCAAGTTCTAAAATATCTGACATCTGGTAGCTCCAAAACACGTGTGAAACTCTATAGGCAAGGACTGTGCAACACCTGCGCAACACACTTTTTTTTGGGTATATCTCCCAAACCGTAACATATTTTTTTTGGTATATCTCCCTTTATTCATTATATAGGAAAAATATCGTATTGTAATAGGCAGTTGCATAAAAACATGTTTGATCCATGGAGAGGATCAACACAAATTGGAAAAGTAGAAACATCATGGTTGTTTACATCCTTTTAAAAAATGATAAAAGGAAATCCTATGATACTTGCCTTCATCCAAAAGAAAAACATATTTGAAACAATGCCTATCTTTGAAACTCATCCATCCTCAGTAAAGAAAATAGAAACAACAGAAAATCATAAAAGCTGCCAGTGAACTGACAGTGTTTTGCAACAACTGGGTAGCACAGAGTCATATTTCCTTTATGGCTGACACATGTTCGATGAAAGATGGGCTGGGATGTGTTAAATTTAGATAACCATGGTGTTCTATGCTTGATGCAATTTTAATTCAATCTTTCTTAGGCCCAATACACAATAGAAATCACATAACATGAAATCAAAATGTTGATAGAACACAGTAATAGATCAATAGAAGACAAGTCAAATATAGATCAAATTTACAATTCCTTTTGTCCAGCAAAGATATGAGATATTGTTGCATTACGACAGTAGGGAAGATGCTTCAACCAAGAAATTATTTCTCAGTCAACCAATCCTTCATGTGTCACACACAAAACCCTGAAGGACATCTCATCACAAGTCAAGGTTGGTCAACCCAAAGTCAACTCATAACATCAACAGAAAAGTCAACCCAATAGATTAGGGCTTCGATCAAACAACTCATATTTCCTCAATTGTAGTGCCCAATAGTACAACCTCTCAAAATGAGATTTCTGGTAGAATTTTGAGGTCAAATGACCAAGGGTTGACCACGATCAACGCTACAACAACAAGCCCTAAACAGATCCGCAGAAAACAGCAACTTCGCTCCACACGTGTGAGAGGAAAAATGCCTCCAAAGGCTATCAAACCAATCTAATCACAATGAGATAATGTGTGATGATTTGATGAGGAAATGGCCTCCAAGTCTCTCCAATTTATATCCATCAATGAGGGTGTGTGATACATCTATTAGGCATGTGAGCCTACATTACAAATCTTGCCGACCTTGCACATGTGGAAAATAAATTCAAAATAAATGTTCTACTCCTCCAAACAAGATGATCTTTAGATCAATATTGCACCTCTCCAAAAAAGGAATCCAACAAAAATATGACCATCATCATATGAGTAGTGAAACATGGAGTTTGGACCTATTTTCCCAAAATTAACACTCCCTCTCAACTAGGGAGAACTCCAACTCTCCACAACTGCCATCCATCATGTACCAAACAAACATCGTGCGTCATCCTTCCATAACTTGATTTGTTGGCTCTCGTTCTCAGATAGAAAAAAAGGTGAGTCACAAAAACATCACACTTAGTTGACCCAAAGTCAGCTTAGAGGTAAAAACCTCTCTTGGACTCAGAAAGAGTCTCATACTAACCTGAAGTTAGTTTACTGACCCGAATTTAGTTTAGAGGACAAAAACTCAATAGACTAAAAAAGAGTCACATACTAACCTGAAGTTAGTTTACTGACCTGAAGTTAGTTTAGAGGATAAAAACTCAATAGACTCAAAAAAATTCATATACTAACCTAAATTTAGTTTACTAACCCGAAGTCAATTTAGAGGTAAGAACCTCATCGTACTTGATCCCGGATCAAGGTGTTGGACATGTGCCATCCTAGACATCGAGAGTACGACAATATCTGATGTGTCCATCAGTCTTGCTATTGGTCTCTATCCACATTTCCCACCTCATTGGCCAAATGAGAGGTACCTCCCATGAGTCCAAAACTCCATGGGTAGGATGTGTGCGGGGTACAAATCAAAGAGAGGTGAACCAACTCAATATCATAACGATGGGGCAGAAGCATAACAAGGTTTGACAAGCCTAGCATTTTATGTGCTTATAGCTTGAAGAAGCTATCCCCAAGCCCCCCTAGAGCTCATAGTCCAACTCAATCAGGAACCTTAGAATAGGGTCTTTCCACGATTCCAAGCTTCTCACGAAAGGTTAGGAACTTGACCTTCCCCAGGGGCTTTATGAGAATATCTGTGACCTACTCATCAGTTCCTATATGATCGAGCCTTACGGCACCTCATTGTATTATATCACAGATAAAGTGGTACCTAATATAAATAAGCTTGGATCGATCATGGAACACAGGTAGAAAGACGAATCCCACTCTATTTATCACAAACGATAACGATGGTATCTAGCACATGCTCAAACACCTCACTAAAGAGCTTTTGCAACCAAATAGATTCACAACAGGCCATACTCGCTGCAATATATTCGGCCTTAGCAGTTCTCAAATCCAACGAATTTTTCTTCTTGCTCATTCGAAGAAAAACCCAAGGTGAATTGACATCCAGATGTGCTCTTGCGATCCACCACATTTCCAGCCCAATTGGCATCAGTATATCCATGGAGTCTCAAAATAACGATAGTGTATCTTAGCCCATGGTTGATTGTGCCCCAAAGATATCTCAACAGATTCTTGGCACCAATCTAGTGAATGTGATTAGGATCAACCATATGTTCACTCAAAGTGTTCACTAAAAAACATACGTCTGGATGGGAGTTCACTAAGAACATCAGGGCCCCCACGAGTTGTCAATACTTAGTAGGATTTTCTAGCACGGGCCCAACAACATTTCCACAAAGCTTCTTAAAGTTGAGTTCCATCAGTGTCGACACAAACTTACAGTCCACCATAGCAAATCTCTCTAGTAGGTTCACAACATATTTTCCTTGAGAAAGGAAAACCTCGCTTGGCCTCTGCCAAACCTCCAAGCCTAGGAAGTAGTGCATCAGTCCTAGGTATTTCATCTCAACCTCGGAAGCTAGCTCCCTCTTACATTGATGAATGAGAGAGTCATCACCTGTCAAGAAGAGATCATCCACATAGAGAACTAGAATGAGAGGCCTTTCTCTATCAACCTTAAAATAAAGGTTTGGATCAGCATTACTTCAAGTGAAGCCCAATTTCATCAAGTAGCTATCTATCCTCTCGTACCAAGCCCTAGGGGCTTGATTCAACCCATAGAGGCCTGTATTCAACCTGCATACATGGTTTTCTCTATCTCAGACTTCGAACCCTAGAGGTTGCTCCACATACACCTCTTCCTTTATAGAACCATGCAGAAAAGCGGTCTTCACATCCATCTGATGTAGAATCCATCCTTGCATTGTAACAAGGGAAATAATAGATCGGATGGTGGTATAGCAAGCCACAGGTGCAAATATATCATCATAATCTATGCCTTATTTTTTAGAGAAGCCTCAGGCAACAAATCTTGCCTTGTACTTTTCAACACTTCTATTAGATCCATGCTTGATCTTATAGAGTCATTTCGAGGTGACAACAGATTTATCCTCTGGCCTCAAGAACACTTCCCAAACATCATTCTTCATAATGGACTCATATTATTCGTGCATAGCATCCTTCCAAACTTGATTTTTTATGGCTTCTTCAAATGTTCCAAGCTCAGATTATACTATCGTACTCATGGCTACTAGATACCCTTGGTATCTCTTCGGTTTTTTTCTTTCATGAAATGTCCCCCTTGGGGCAATATGTGTCTCGGCATCTTCGAGAGTATCCCTAAGCCATGAGGGTCTTCTCTTATTTTAAGGAGGTGGATCAATGGGATCCATAGGTCCTTCAACATCAAGCATCATTTCATCCTTCGGCTCTTGCAGCTTCCCTGCTTCTTCATCTTCTTTGTCTTCCTTGGAGATAGGAAGATTTATTACTTTCTTGAGGGCAACATCTTCATCAAAGGTGGCATCATGGCATATCTCCTCTTCTCTTTGAACAAGAAAATATATTCTATATGCCTTCGAAGTTTCATTGTATCCCACAAACATTTAATTCTTTCTAGAAGAATCTAGCTTGCTTCTCTATTCTTTCGGCACATGAAATTAAACAGGACCCAAAAAATCTAAAATGAGAAACATCTAGTTTCTTACCAGAGAAGACTTATTCAGGATTTTGGAATCCAAAGTGGAAGGCGTCCATTTATTTTGAACATACACAGGAGTGTTTGCAGCTTCTCCTCATAGAAACTTCTAAAGACCTTGGTCACATAGCATGGCGCAAGCAGCTTCCACAATGGTCTTGTTATTTCTTTCAAATTACCTATCATTTCCACTTGTGGCTTTCTATTACTTGAAAATAGCTCATCAACCATCTTCCTATGCATGTGAAGATTTGTTTTTACTGGCACTTTTGTTGATATGATAGTCACTGTCACTGATGTTCATCATGAAATATGGATTCAGGTGACATCATACTGCTGAAAGCAGTGCATCAATTGCAGCTTCCTGACTCTCCAAGTTCATTTCATACTGTTGATGCAATTCGTCTAAAAAATGGCGAAAATCCAAGGCCCATAGTTCACAGACTTGATAATTCACAAGTTGCAAATACTGTTTTTGAAAGTCAAGGTTTTGATATGCGCCTGTAACATCTACCATTAAGTTGCTCATTGGCCTACTATCTTTTCCCTTGAGCTACCTTCCATCAACATTCACATTTATTGTACATTTCATCATACAATTGTTTGATCCTTTCTTCTTGACCAGACTTGAGATATCCCTCTAATATTACATTTCACATGTTCGATTTAATACCAATTGCACCATCCTTTTGCAACTCTGAAAAACCCCCTCAGCCCTCTCCAGCATGCCACATTTAACCAAGCATTCAAGATATATTTCATAAGCTACCCAATTAGGTTGACACCTTGCCATACATCGAGAAAAGGTGTATTCTACTTCACATTACATAGACATGCACATATACATTTGCATCAAGTCCACATAGGATGGTTGCAATGGCTTTAGACCACTATCCTCGAATTTCTTCAAAAAAAATTTTGCATGTTCTACTTTTTTTTGTTGAGCTAGAATATCATCAACCTTATTTTTAGGGAAAACTACAAAATCTTTGTCAAAAAGAAGCTCCTTTTTCGCTACCACGAGGTTGTTCAATATAATTGTGGAGCTGTTCTTGCTGCAGGGCTGTCATATTCATCTGTAATATTCCTAAATTAGCTTACAGCTAATAGGAATATTGATTTTTCTTTTTAATATAGATGGATGAATAAATGGGCAAGGAGGCTCATAGATTGCTCAAGTATGAATAAAAATCCCTCATAGTGTGAAAAGGGATCATGAAATAACCAGATCTAGCATCCACATGTGTGAACAATGTCTAAGATTAGTGGACAAGGTCAAGTTTGACCAAGTCAACAAAATTTATTCTCAAAGAGTGGATCCTAAATAAAGACAGCTCAATGTGAATGAAAATCAAGCTAGCTAATCAAAATTAAGACACCTTGAGTGTGAAAGTGGTTGATCACTTGACCAAGTCAACCATGACCATATCAACAACGCAGTCTAGATGCATTGAACCTCCTAGAGGGACAACACAGCTCTAGAAGGAGACTCTACATGTGAAAGAGGCTAAACTCATGAAGTGGTTTATGTTTTTGAAAAGACTACAATATTATAAAAGGAAGAAGAGAGCAGCATGAAGGGGTTGTTGAAGATATTATTTTCTGAAGGTATTTTCTGCTGAGACATCCCTCATTGGGGGTTTTCCTGTTTAGGAATCCCACCTCCTTCCTTGAGCAGCTCTTGGAGGATATTTTTTCTAACTTTTCCACTATCAGGCTTGGTCCAAGCTTCACCTTACACCTAAAACACTCCTCTTGTTGAGGTTTGAGCTGTCCCTGTGAGTTGCAGCAAGTGGAGAAACTAGATCTGCTCAGATCTAGATTATGTTGGTGCCTCTTCTTAGTGAGTGTATCTTTTAACCTCCTAGAAGAGTGAATTGTCTGATTAAGCTTCAGATCCAAACCTTGGCATCAGGCCAAAGCATTCTCATAGCCTACAACACTATTTCTCTCCCTGGATAGTGTTATTTGCAAGTTTCCATTTGTAGGGTGTTTTGTCTGCATTTTGGAGGAGAGATCTCCGGTGTTAGGAGTCTTCCTCTCACTATGGTGATCCATGGATTGGCCATCCAATCCATGTTAGTTTCAGATATGATATACTATCCTATTGTATGCTTCAGAAATTTCTGAACATTTCTATAGGTCTGCAACTCTAGATCTCAGATCTACTCTCTGTGCTTCATGATTTGCACAAAACCCCAAGGGGAATGTATAGATGAGCTCTTCTTGTACACAGATCTGAATTAGATCTATATTTTTATTTAAATATCTTCTCTAGATCTTATTTATCATATATTTCTTCTTTAGCCCCAATAAAACAACTTTTTTGAGTTTATACAAACTTTTTCTATGGCTGTAGCACCTCATTTCTGAGTATTTTTCCTGTATTGTCTTATTCTTTCCCTTGTACAATGTATGGGTTGTAATGTACATCTGATTTTCTGTTATAAATCTGATTTCTAAACCTCCATGTTAGCCTACTACTGTGCTTCATTGGATCTGCATTATTTTTGAAGCAGTACATTGCATATAGCTGCAACCCCTCTCTTTGGGTGTTTTTCAGCTAGACTAGTTTGTGGGAGATCTGTTTAACCCACCTAGTTTGATTTTTTTTTCTTTATAATTTTGGATTTATATCTTAGATTATCTGATCTAAGGGATCCAGGAGCTGAAAAATCATTTCTATGCACATAATTCTCATGATTGCATTATTTCAGTAGGCTTGCTGAGCTGCTCCAATTTTGGAATATTACAGTGGTATCAGAGCTGCCATCTTGGCTGAGCCTATGAGCTTCAAGCAACATGGAGTCTTCTCATGAGGATGAGGAGATATGCAAGAGAAAATAGAGTAAAACCTTTTTTTCTGGAGAGAATAGGTTTACAAAACTTCTATCTCAAGCTCTGAAAGGTATCGGAAAAGACATCAAAGAAATGAGGAGGGAAGAGCAGGAAGATCTCTCAATCCAATCTACAAGATCTATACATGAGGAAAGTTCTAAATCCTCATCTCATGGATATTTGCACTCAGCCATATCACCAAATATTCAACGCTTTGTCAGTAATTTCTTCAAGAAGAGGAAGAATGGAGGTGTGACCAAGAAGGGGACTCTTGGTGATTATTTGCTGGAATATGAAACTCAATCTAAGGAGTTAAAAGATAAATTTAACTTCCAAAGGTTTTGTAAGATCAAGGAGGACAGAAGCACAAAGGAGAAGCATCATGATATGGGTAGATTCTATCTATCTACTTTTGATGGATCACCTAAATGTCCAGTTAGGGTTTTTGGTGGAGGAGCTAAGAAAATTTGTGCATCAACATCAACTTTCAGAAATTGAAGCCATCAAAGTAGCAGCACTACATTTTGAAGGTAAAGCATATGCTTGGTGGTTGTTTGAGTCCTTTTTCTTAGGAAATGAAAATACACATACTTATGAAAATTTTATTTAAATATTAGTGGAAAGGTTTGATGAAGCATCGTGTGTAACATCTTCTGTTGAAATTATCAAACCATATCAAACAAATATTTTTCATGAGTTGGAAGGGTCTATGAATCCAACTCCCTTTCTAAAAACCATGGAAGAAGGTGTAATTTTTTTTTATGCCTTGCAAGGGCAAGATCTCCATTGGATGAATGGCTCTCTTCTCAAGAGGAAGGCATGAAGATTCCTCCTTCAATAGATGACCAAGATCTAAGGTCTCTTATTGATGATAAGGCAACTTCAACTATTGAAGAGAAGGAGGGGAAGGTAGGAGATGATAACACAGTCACAACAAAATCACCTCAAGCACCTCTTGATTGGAGGAAAAATAAAGCGCTCTCTCAACTATGGGCATCATTTGAATACTTGGCTAAGGAGGGAGCGTTGGGAGAAGCCAGCACAGAGCAGCGAATCTCTCATGAATTCAGCAGAGAGGTGAGAAATCTCCTGAAGAGGGAATTGCTATCTTCCACTCAGTTATCAACACTAAGGAAGGAGGAATCAAAAGTATATGATGGCATGGACATGAGGACACATGGTAACTCCATATCTTTGGGGTAGCACATGGTACCTTCATTCATAAAAGAGATTTCTGAACATGACAAGAGGATTTTGACTCTCTTGCATGCATGGGCCAGATTAAGGAAGTATTGGAAGACAAGGACTTTCTGAGGGGGGGTTGATTTCCATTTTCTTCAATGTTTTCTTGGGAAAGATCAACTCCAAAGGAGGCAAAATAGGGGAGATTATAATGCTCCAACATGTGATTTTGACATCAATCATGTCAAAGAGGAGAGCCATGACGTGACAGGGGCTGCATTTTAGACCTCTACAACACTGTCATTCTTGGGAAGTTTGGATCCTTATTGGGATTCCCAACTCATGATGGAATATTCCAAGGACCTTTTCACATGTGGGGTTCTTGATGGGGAAGTAATGGATGGGAGGTTTAAGGTAGTTGATGGATTCATTTATTTCTATAATCTTATCCTTTTGGTTAGAGACTCCAAGCTCAAGGAGAGACTACTAGATCCAACCTATGAGAACCTGCTTTCCAAACCCACTGGTTTCAGTAGAGCATATCATACTCTCTTGGGTGGATTCATATGGGAAGGTTTCAAGGATGAGGTGCACTCTCATATGGAGAAGTGCATGAAATATTTTTTAGAGAGGGAGGAACATAGCTCTTGGGAAGGGCCGTCACTCGTACCTCCTTCCTCATTGAGTGTGAGACGGGACTCATCCATGAGTTACCTCACTGATGTAAAAAAAGTATATAGAGGAACTTGTCTTTCTGAGTATTATGATGTATCTCCTATATTCTTATATTTTTCTAACACTCATTTGCAGAACATTGCTCCAAGAGGGGGCACTATTTATGATGGGTTTCATGGGCCACTCAAGGCCATGAACTATTTTGATGCAGGTCATTCCTTGGAGGATCTTGGGAAGTTATTATATTCTTCATGGTGTGATTATTTTACACCAACTATGATGCACCTTCTCCAAGCATCCAGGAGGGATGGGGCAGAAAACAAGTGTTGGGGGAGGCACTTGTCATCTCCTATTCTATGGCAGTTGAGGGTAAAACTGCGCTGGTTGCACATGAGGGAACATATTCCTTCTCCTTTATCATACATGGTAGATAGCATGCTTCTAATCATGATTCCATGTGTTGGGAATGTTCTTACTCTTGGGAACATGGTTGGAGGAGAGTCACATTGGTGGGATGTGACCTTGGGGGAAGGAGTTCCCCACTCTTTTTGCACTGCATGCTTCAACGGGAGCACGAGATATTGTATGACCACTATGATAGATCACTTGTCTCTTTGAAGAGTGAGCCATATGTTTGTTGGGAACATGCCTCGCATATGTATTGGGGAGGAGTTTTTCTATGGGTTGCCAAACTGGGAGGTGATCCACTTCATCTGGATGATAGCATGGAGATGGGAGTCTTTCATGAATATTGGAATTCCCCATGATTTTCATCACTTATATATTGAGGAGGCCATGGATCAACAAGAAGGTTTCCTTAACAACCTTCCATTCTTTCATGATAAAATCCATTGGGTTTATTCACCAAGGGCCAACTTGCACAATGAGGAGGGACCATTGGAAGACAGAACTATTGCAACAAATTTGAAGCAATGGTGGAGACTATTGGATGAAGGGGCCACAAGAGAAGAAGGGGATATTTTCAGTACCCTTCCAGTTGTTTGAGGACAAGCAACATTTGGGAGGGGGAGACTATAACATTCCTAAAGTAGCTTAAAGATAATATGAATATTAATTTTGCTTTTTAATCTAGATGGATGAATAAATGGGCAAGGAGGCTCATAGATTGCTCAAGTATGAATAAAAATCCATCATAGTGTGAAAAGGGATCATGAAATAACCAAATTTAGCATCCACATCTGTCAACAATGTCTAAAATTTGTGGACAAGGTCAAGTTTGACCATTTCAACATCATTTATTCTCAAAGAGTGGATCCTAAATAAAGATAGCTCAATGTGAATGAAAATCAAGCTATCTAATCAAAATAAAGACACCTTGAGTGTGAAAGTGGTTGATCACTTGACCAAGTCAACCATGACCATATCAATAGCATAGTCTAGATGCATTGAACCTCCCAGAGGGATAGCGCAGTTCTAGAAGGAGACTCTACATGTGAAAGAGGCTAAACTCATGAAGTGGTTTAGGGTTTTGACAAGACTCCAATAATATAAAAGGAAGAGGAGAGAAGCATGAAGGGGTTGTTGAAGATATTAACTTCTGAAGGTATTGTCTGCTAATACATCCCTCATTGGGGGTTTTCCTGTTTAGGAATCCCACCTCCTTTCTTGAGAAGCTCTTGGAGGAGATTTGTTCTAACTTTTCCACTATTAGGCTTGGGCAAAGCTTCACCTTACACCTACAACATTGCTACTGTTGAGGGTTGAGTTGTCCTTGTGAGTTGCAGCAAGTGGAGAAACTAGATTTGCTCAGATCTGGATTATGTTTGTGCCTCTTCTTAGTGAGTGTGTCTTTTAACCTCTTGGAAGAGTCCATTCACTGATTAAGCTTTAGATCCAGACCTTGGCATTAGGCCAAAGCATTATTAGAGCCTACAAATTTGTTTCTCTCCCTGGACAGTGTTATTTGCAAGTTTCTAGTTGCAGGGTGTTTTGTTTGCATTTTGGAGGAGAGATCTCCGGTGTTAGGATTCTTCATCTCACAGTGGTGATCCATGGATTGGACATCCTAACCATGTTAGTTTCAGATCTGATCTTCTGTCCTATTGTATGCCTTAGAAATTTCTAAACATTTCTGTAGATCTGCAACTCTAGATCTTAGATCTACTCTTTGTGGTTCATGATTTTCACAAAACCCCAAGGGGAATGTATAGATGAGCTATTCTTGTACACAGATCTGAATTAGATCTATATTTTTATGTAAAAATATAATCTAGATATAAGTTATCATATACTACTACTTCAGCCCCAATAAAATAACATTTTTGAGTTTATGCAGACTTTTTCTATGGTTGTAGCACCTCATTTCTGAGCATTTTTCCTGTATTGTCTTATTCTTTCCCTTGTACAGTGTATGGGCTGCAATGTAAATCTGATTTGCTACTATAAACCTGATTTATGAACCTCCATGTCAACCTACTATTGTGCTTCAGTGGATCTGCATTATTTCTGAAGCGGTCCTTTGCATATCGTTGTAGCCCCTCTCTTTGGGTGTTTTTTAGCTAGACTAGTTTGTGGGAGATCTGTTTAACCCACCTAGTTTGATTTGCTTTTGCTCTCATTTTTTATTTAGATCTTAGAAGAGATGATATAAGGGATCCAAGAGCTACAAAACCATTTCTATGTACAAAATTCTCAGGATTGTGTTATTTCAGCAGGCTTGCTGAGTTGCTCCAATTTTGGAATATTACATCCTTGCCATCTTCAAGAAAACCAATAAGGTACTCCTCTTGTAAAGTTTCCAGCCAATATTGATAGGTGTATTCAAAACTCTGTAGTCTTGGGCCCAAAATTTTTGAGAAAAAATTCAATGAGAACTGCCATGGAAGATATGATTTTTGGATTGCATGAGTTCTTCAGCCGGTGATTATGCCATTTTCTCTGGGTTATAAGTCATGGCTTTGGAGAATGTCAATTTCACATCTTTGGCATTTCAATCCCTTGTTACAGAAACTATCTTACTTGAGATGAGTAGTACTCCCAATTTCGTTTGTATACTAACCAAAGGCCCAAACATCAACTATCAAAGATCACAAGAGTTGAATAAGGCATCAATTTGTCTCTACAACCCCTTAGGTGAAGTGCCATGAGGATCATGTTGTTGAAAACTAAAAGTAAGGGGATCAAGACATTGGGTAGAATACAATCAACACCATCCTATATGTGCTCCTAAGAAAGGAGTTCATCTCATCGATATAGAACCCAAAGAGAGTTAGTGAGAAAATGAATCATTAGAGGTCATTTATGCACTAAATGGCCAAGCACTGGCTCATATAGTCGGTGCTTAGTTTTCTCTACGAATAAATGACCAAGAACTATTATAGAGTTTTCTGCTTAGTGATTCTTAATTGTTTTAAATTTTTTTCTTAGTTTTCTACCCAAAAAGTTGTTGTTTTTTGCTGAAATGTTCCCAGAATTTGTAAAACATTTCAGGATGGAACATAAATCTTGGTCATTTCAAGAAACTGATAAACATCTTAGAAAGCCAAAAAGTGACCAAAAAAAATTTTCAACATTTAAAATTCGTTACACACTGGAATCTGTTTATGATTTGGAAAACAATGTTTCAAGGGTCCTCCTGGGGTGTTTTTAGTAACTTAGCTTGTATGCCATCAACAAAGACAAATTGTGCTATAACCAGAAATAGATGTATAAATTCAGCATGACTCCATATTCTAGGCATAGTTGGGAATAATAATTGGATTTCTCTATGAAGTTTGTTGGTTTGGGGCATCCTTTATTGAAAGCATCACAAAGTCTTGTTGGCTATATAAGTTTGTAGACTATTATTGGCATAGATTTTTCAATCACAACTACCATTTATCTCTGTCATCAGTTTTTATAGCAAGTCAATCATATGATTATTCTCAAATAAGAAAAACATTCTAATCCAATACCTTAGCTTCCTTTTCTTCATCCATCTGACATTTCTTCTATTACTCACTCTCATCTACTTGTATAAAAAACAATGTTTGTTGGCTTGGAATTCAAACCAGCCTCCACATAGGCATCCAATAAAGGTGTTTTAGTCTACCACTGGAATTGTAATCCCTTGTTACAGAAATTGTCTTACCTGAGATGACTAGTACTCCCCAAGTCGTTCATATACTAACAAAAGTCTCAAATGTCAACTATCAAAGATCACAAGAGTTGAATAAGGAATCAATTTGTCTATAAAACCCCTTAGGTGAGGTGCCAAGAGGATCATGTTGTTGAAAAATAAAAGAAAGGAGATCAATAAATTGAGTAGAATATAATCAACACCATCCTATATGTTCTCCTAAGAAAGGAGTCCATCTCATCGATATAGAACCCAAAGAGAGTTAGTGAGAGAAGGAATCATTAGAGGTCATTTCTGCAATAAATGACCAAGCACTGACTCATATACTCGGTGATTAGTTTTCTCTAAGCAGAAATGACCATGCACTATTAGAGAGTTTTCTTCTTAGTGATTCCTAGGTGTTTTAAATTTTTTTCTTAGTTTTATACCCAAAAATCTATTGTTTGTTGCTGAAATGTTTCCAGAATTTGTAAAACATTTCAGTATGGAACAAAAATATTGCGTATTTCAAGAAACTGATAAAGAATTTTAGAAAGCCAAAATGTCACTAGAACACTTTGTTAACATTTCAGAATCTTGAAACACCAGAATCTGTTTCTGATTTGGAAAACAACATTTCAGGGGTCCTCTTGGGGTTTTTTTAGTAACTTAGCTTGTATGCCATCGACAAAGAAAAAATTGTTATAACCAGAAATAGATGTATGAATTGAGCTTGACTCCATATTCTGGTCATAGTTGGGACTAATAATTGAATTACTCTTTGAAGTTTGTGGGTTTGGGGCATCCGTTTTTTAAAGCATCACAAAGTATTGTTGGCTATATAAGTTTGTCGACTATTATTGGCATATATTTTACAATCACAAACACCATTTATCTCTGTCATCAGTTTTTATAGCAAGTCAATCATATGATTATTATCAAATAAGAAAAAAAATTTAGTCCAATACCTTAGTTAAATTTTCTTCATTCAACTGCTATTGCTTCTATTTCTCACTCTCATCTACCTGTATAATAAACAATGTTTGTTGGCTTGGAATTAAAACCAGTTTCCACATGGGCATCCAATAAAGGTGTTGTAGTCTACCACTAGCATTTCAATCCCTTGTTACAGAAACTGTCTTACCTGAGATTCCTAGTACTCCCCAAGTCGTTCATATACTAACCAAAGGCTCAAATGTCAACTATCAAAGATCACAAGAGTTTAACAAAGCATCAATTTGTCTCTAAAACCCCTTAGGTGAGGTGCCAAGAGGATCATGTTGTTGAAAACTAAAAGCAAGGAGATGAAGACATCGGGTAGAGGGCAATCAACACCATCCTATATGTGCTCCTAAGAAAGGAATCCATCTCATCGATATAGTACCCAAAGAGAGCTGGTGAGAGAAGGAATCATTAGAGGTCATTTTTGCACTAAATGACCATGCACTGACTCATATAGTCAGTGCTTAGTTTTCTCTAAGTAGAAATTACCAAGCACTATTAGACTATTTTTTCTTAGTGGTTCCTATGTGTTTTAACTTTGTTGCTCAGTTTTCTACCCAAAAAGTTGTTGTTTGTTGTTGAAATGTTTCCATAATTTGTAAACCATTTCAGGATGGAACAAAAATCTTGCCATTTCAAGAAGCTGATAAAACATTTTAGAAAGCCAAAATATCACCAAAACACTTTTTCAACATTTCAAAGTAGTGACACACCGAAATCTGTTTATGATTTGGAAAACAACATTTCAGGGGTCCTCTTGGGGTTTTTTTAGTAACTTAGCTTATATTCCATCAAAAAAAAGACAAAATATGCTATAACCAGAAAAATATGTATGAATTGAGCATGACTCCATATTCTGGGCATATTTGGGACTAATAATTGGATTTATATATGAATTTTGTTGGTTTGGGGCATCCTTAATTGAAAGCATCACAAAGTCTTGTTGGCTATATAATTTTGTCGACTATTATTGGCATAATTTTTTCAATCACAACCATCATTTATCTCTATCATCAGTTTTTATAGAAAGACAATCATATGATTATTCTCAAATAAGAAAAGCATTCTAGTCCAATACCTTAGTTTCATTTTCTTCGTCCAACTGCCATTTCTTCTATTACTCACTCTCATCTACTTGCATAACAAACAATTTTTGTTGGCTTGGAATTCAAACCAGCATCCACATAAGCATACAATAAAGATGTTGAAGTCTACCACTAGAATTTCAATCTCCTATTACAGAAAATATCTTACTAAATATGACTAGTACTCCCCAAGTCGTTTATATACTAACCAAAGGCTCAATGACAAAGAATTATGGAACTTCTTAGTGGAGGTGACCAGTCTCTCATTGCCAGAAATATCTTCCACCTTAGGGTTTTAGGCTTGGGCCAAGGGCCACATTTGCATAAACTATAAGAGATTCTATCTCATCCAATATTGTGTTTTTATCACCAATGCGTCACCCAACTGAACTCAAGGCTACTATTTTTATTGTTGCAACTCAGTTGTCCCACTCCACTTTGAGCAGATGGTATCTGATCTCATCACCTATGACTTGGGAGGTTCACATTGTTGGGAAAAATACTGAGAGGGGGGGTGAATTAGTATTTACTATATAATCAAATCTTTTTACTTTTTCATTCCTTAAAACCCATACGCTACTTTCCTTCAGTAAACTAGTGTATATACGCGGATCCCCTTTATGAAACTAGCGTATACACAGAGATCTAGATCTGTCATTAAATCTTCACTTAAATTATTCCATCATTCATTCATCAGATATTCAATAAGCAGTAAACATGTGCAGTAAGAACAGAATAAACCATCACACAAAGCATCACACATGAACACCGGGATTTTTAGGTGGAAACCCAAGTCAGGAGAAAACCACCGCTGCAGTTGCTCAGCCTTCAATATTTTATTATAGAGAAAACATCTTACAACATATGTGCTGGTGCAGACTCCTACCAGCACGTAGGCACCCACCTGCGCTCGTTTACCAGCCTCTCCTGGAAGGGAGCTCCAACCCCTTGACTCATTTACCAGCCTCTCCTGGAAGGGAGCTACGACCCCCTGCTCTCGTTTACCAGCCTCACCTGGAAGGGAGCTACAACCCCCTGACTGAAGGCTACAACCCTCAGCACCACCTTGGACCACGTTTCATCAATTTTCACACCGGATCCAACAACTTCAATAGAACACCACTTGCAGGCCACATTTCATCATATTTCCAGACTGGACCCTTTCCAAACTTTTAAGCACAAACATACATCACCAATAGATACTTAACAACACAGATCAGATAGCAGAAACACAGCAGAACAGATCAGATATTTCATACCCTTTGCTTCAGCAAACCCTAGTTTTCATACGCGCTTTCACTTCACTGATGTCGCGTATATACGCGCTTTCGTCCACACAAACCAGCGTATACCTCACTGTATATTTTATTGCGCATACGCGCTTTCTCTTCGCTGAAGCCGCGTATATACACGCTTCCTCCGCGGCGAAGTAGCGTATAGATCTTCAATCATTACAGAGCAGCATACTTCATCAGATCAGATATTCAGTTCAGATCTACCCTTTTGCTTCAGATAGATGTTCGCCTAGATGCTCGCCTCATCACAGATCTAAGCCTTCCATAATCAGATCTAGCAAATACAAGAGCAATTCAGATCTAGATCCCCTTCTTCATCATTGGTGCATCATACATTCAGATCTATCATTCAAGTGTAACCCTTTCCATTCAGATATACTTCAGAGAGAAGTATTCATTCAAGCTCAGACATCTTGCACCCACACACACACTTTGCACAATGAATTTCTTCTCCTTATATAGGTTTATCCTTTTTCAATACCATGAGCCCCTTTTTCAATACCATGGGCCAAAACAATACCACGAGCCCAAAACTACCTGGACGGGGTCAATTAGGCGGATCATTACCCAATACCATGGGTCAATACCATGGTGGTTACCCTTGGTTTTGCACTTTTTGAGCGCTTTAGCCCATACGCGACTTGGAACGTTCCTTTTCGCGTGCATACGCGACTTCCCCTAGGCCAATCCGCGTATACAAAGAGACATACTCTTTTCATCATATTTTGAGCACACTCTGAATTCCTTTCTTCATTGCCTTTTGTACACACTGTAGATACATCATATTTTCTTCATCAGGAACATATTCTCTCAAGCACAACTTCATCAAGTAAGTTGTCATCATCTTCATCAAGAGGGTTTCCTTTCAAGTACAACACTCAGCATCATATCATCAAAAAACATCATATCACATCAGATTTACATCATTTACCAAGTCCATCAAGTCAAGAATAACTTCATCAGGTGGATTGCCATCAAGGACAACACTCTGCATCATATTTCCAACAATCTCCCCCTTTGGACTTGATGGCAACCACGATGGTGTTTGGTTACCACAACAGATAGGTACATTAAGAATACAATGACACCATGTCACTCTCCCCATTTTTGACACCATTCTTTCTCTTCATTCACACACCATGTCACTCTCCCCCTTTGACATCAAGGGCAAAGGGCGGATCAAAACCAACACACTCACCCCCTTTTCTCCTCATGTAGAAGAAGCGTTCTGCAGATCTGATGTATACTGAAGTGACCAAGCTCCCCCTGAGTTCATGCTGAATCTTCAAACATATTTTTCAATGAAGTATATGACTCTATGAACTTCCTATCACCAAAGACTCATACTTACATCAAATATCCAACCAAGTGGATTTACATATGAGACTCAAGTACCCAACCAAGTGGGTTTACAAAAATTGACTCAGCTACCCAAACAACTTTGACAAGTCCTTACATGACCGAATATTACAATTTTACATCATGGGTCTCAACATGACCTTTTCATCAAAATACAAATATGACTTTTCATAACCAACACCAGAAATTCCTCAAGAAAGAGAACATATTTCAGAACCATCATAATGCCAACAATGCAGTATACTCAGCAACGCTAATGCTCCCCCGAATCATACCAAATATTATCCACGCATCCTTTTCACATGACCAAGGCTCCCCCAGCTCGTGCATCCCGAACACAAAAATTGTCAGCAATTAGTCATACGCGGTTTTCTTTGCAGGAACTAGCGTATATACGCGACTGTGTTTCAGGAAACCCGCGTATCCCAAGCCATCTTCTAAATTTATGCAGATTTGTTCTTTTGACTGGCAGAGAATACTCCCAGCTTCTGTCTTAGATACTCGAACGATTCCCTGGGCTACAGATAGTTAGAACAATGTAGTTGTGTCTTCAAGCATCATCCAACGGTTGTAGCATAAGCACATTAGTAACCAAGCCTTCAGATCCTTTGCAGCATCAATACACTATTTCCAAGAGAGATTATCATATCAAAACAACATTTTCACGTAGGTGTCAAGCAATCATCTATGTGGTCCAACATCACCATGATCTTCAAGATTTAACATGAAGTAACATAAGTAGGCAAAATATCTCTCAACCATAGTAACACACTCTGCATAATTTATTTCTGAATCAAATGACATCCAACTCATCCATGTGTGAGTACAAAAGATACTTATCAGCAACCAGGGCTCAAAAAATCATCATAATAAACCATGTACCAGGTTATCATCATTTGAGCATGAGTATCAAAAAAACCAAAGAATAAGCAATCATAAGTATGCAACCTGCTGCTCCCCCTAAACCAGTGCTCCTTCTTAACTTATGCAACCTGAAAACATTCATCAGCATCATCAGCAACAATCTCTGCATGGGCTGCCCTTATCTCCGAATTATAGGACTTTCATCTCAACAATAAATGCTCTTCATCATAAAGCAACCAGGCTTCATCCATAACATTCAACGCAAGAACCCATGTATCATTTCATTATCATGAGTATAACCAGAAAGATGCTAATAGTGCAATTATCAGCAGTCAGACTGATGCTCCCCCTGGACCTCTGCTCCAGATCTTCAGCTATCAGATAAATTCTATTATCATCAATGCATACGCGGCTGTGTCTGCTGTAACTCGCGTGTATACGCGACTTTGTTTCATAGAACCCGCGTATGGAAAGTGAAATATAGAAAATTTCACACCTTCATCTCCTTCTGCAATTTTACCTTCTGTTCCTGTCTTTTCTTCACACCAGATGCACTGTCAGAAATACATATAACCAGAATAATCAAATCAAACATGAGAGACATCATACATTGCTCCCCCCTGTGACGATACATTACTAATTCTCATAATGTATCTCACATCATTCCGGCAACAATCGTAGAAGTAAGCTCGTGCTTTACGGGACCCAATAGGGCCGAATTTCCTACGTTTCTCACCTGGCCCTCCATCTTTTTCCAGACTTGTTTAAACTTTCTATTTGTGTGCTGGAAGTTATCCAATTTCTCATATCTGTTCAACCTGCATTCCTTTTCTACATGTCCATACTTGTTGCAAGAATAACATCTCATGTGTCCAGAGAAATAATCATAAGAATCATGATGAGTATTTCTAATCTTTCTCCTTTTACAATCAGCTGCTTTATGTCCAAACTTGTTACATGAGAAACAATATCCCTTGAAGCTACCAGAGTGCCTGTTTGTTTGTGGCTGAATTGTCCTGTTTCTGCAATTTGCTGCAACATGCCCATAGTTATGACATTTAAAACATTCAACGTTCTTGAATGAATTCCTTTGAGAATTCATGATTGTTGGTTGATCTTTTGTTTCTTTCAACACTTCAGGTTTTGCATTGACTTCCTTTGAATTTTTAGCACTTCCTCGTGAGCTAGATTCTCCTTTAACAGTTTCATGAAAACCAAGACCAAGTTTGATAGAAGGAGACCTTTGATTACTCAGAATATTGTCCAGAATATTAGTACTATCTTGAAATCTCAAAAGTTTAACCTTTTCTTCTAATTTACCTTTGAGAATGTTTACCTCAACCTCCAAGGCTTGACATTGCTTTGTCATGGCAAGCTTTCTTCTTCATCTTGACACATAGTCGGATTCTTAGACAACCTCCTTTTCTTTTCCTTTTGTAGATGTCTTAAAAGCAGCTTCTCTGATTTGGGAAGGACCTCCTTGTCTCATTTCAAAAGCAGTCAGAATACCATGCAATTGAACAATAGAAAGAGTTTGTAGATCTTGCCTTTCTTCAATAGCCGAAACTTTAGAGTCAAATTTTGAAGTCAAGGATCTTAAGACCTTTCCACCGCAGTAGTATCGCTATGGTTTCACCTAAGCTTCTCATTCGATTTACAATATCATCCAGATGAAGAAAGAAACTGGCAACATTCATCACTATGCACCCTCAAATTTTCACATTCAATTCTAAGAGTTTGGAGTTTTGTACTTTTACCTTTGTAACTTTCCATAGCTTTTAGAATGATTTTGTCCCATATGTCTTTGCCTAATGTAGTCGTACTACTTTAGCAACTCGATTCAGACATGCTTCCCAATAAGACATTCACCGTTTGGCATTGATTTCCTCATACTTTTTCTTTCACCGCATCGTAGGGAATACTGGCCGGTATTGATAACCTTCTTCCACGATTGCCCATACATCTGCACCAAGACTTCGCAGATATGCTTTTGTTCGTACCTTCCAGAATATCAGATTGCTTCCATTGAATAGAGGTGGCTTTATAGACATTACTCCTTCAAGACTTCCCATTGCGACGGATCTCCTTCAAGCGATCAAGCTTCTGCAGAAGGACCTGCTCTGATACCAATTGTTGGGAAAAACACTGAGAGGGGGTGAACGAATATTTACTGTATAATCAAATCTTTTTACTTTTTCATTCCTTAAAACCCATACGCTACTTTCCTTCAGTAAACTAGCGTATATACGCGGATCCCCTTTATGAAACTAGCGTATACACAGAGATCTAGATCTGTCATTAAATCTTCACTTAAATTATTCCATCATTCATTCATCAGATGTTCAATAAACAGTAAACATGTGCAGTAAGAACAGAATAAACCAACACACAAAGCATCACACATGAACACCAGGATTTTTAGGTGGAAACCCAAATCGGGAGAAAACCACCGCTGCAGTTGCTCACCTTCAATATTTTATTATAGAGAAAACATCTTACAACATATGTGGGCCGGCGTTGCATTGACCCGCACGCAGCACCACCGCGCTGCCATCAGCCTCTCCGGAAGGAGCCCAACCCCCGACTCGCTTACCGGCCTTTCCGGAAGGGAGCTACGACCCCCTGATCTCGTTTACCAACCTCACCTGGAAGGGAGCTACAACCTCCTGACTGAAGGCTACAACCCTCAGCACCTCTATGGACCACGTTTCATCAATTTTCACACTAGATCCAAAGCTTCCTTTAGGACACCACTTGCAGGCCACGTTTCATCATATTTTCATACTTGACCCACTCCATACTTTTAAGCTCAAACATACATCACCAAATTTATTAATTAAATACGTACGTATAGTAGAAACACAACAGAACAGATCAGATATTTCATACCCCTTGCTTCAGCAAACCCTAGTTTGCATACGCTCTTTACCTTCACTGATGTCGCGTATATACGCGCTTCCGTCCACACAAACCAGTCAGACATCATAGAGCAGCTGGACAGCAAGATATCGCTTTTCGCCGAAGTCACAGATATACGCGATTCCTTCCGTTGGGCGAAGTAGCATATAGACTTTTAATCATTACAGAAAGATATCCTTACCGTATCGATATTCAAGCTCAGATCTACCTTCTTGTTCTGCATGATGTTCGCTCAGATGCTCGCCTCATCACGTATCTAAGCCTTCCTTCATAATCGCATCTAGAAAATACAAGAGCAATTCGTATCTAGATACCCTTCTTCATCATTGGTGCATCATGCAATCAGATCTATCATTCAACTGTAATCCTTTCCATTCAGATATACTTCAGAGAGAAGTATTCATTCAAGCTCAGACATCTTGCACCCACACTCATGATTTGCACAATGAATTTCTTCTCCTTATATAGGTTTTCCTTTTGCAATACCATGAGCCCCCTTTTTCTATACCATGGGCCAAAACAATACCATGAGCCCAAAACTACATGGACGGGGTCAATTAGGCGGATCATTACCCAATACCATGGGTCAATACCATGGTGGTTACCCTTGGTTTTTCACTTTTTGAGCGCTTTAGCCCATACGCGACTTGGCACGTTCTTTTTCGCGTGCATACGCGACTTCCCCTAGGCCAATCCACGTATACAAAGAGACATACTCTTTTCATCATATTTTGAGCACATTATGAATTCCTTTCTTCATTGCCTTTTGTACACACTGTAGATACATCATATTTCTTCATCAGGAACATATTCTCTCAAGCACAACTTCATCAAGAGGGTTGCCTTTCAAGTACAACACTCAGCATCATATCATCAACAAACATCATATCACATCAGATTTACATCATTTACCAAGTCCATCAAGTCAAGAATAACTTCATCAGGTGGATTGCCCTCAAGGACAACACATGTCAACAGTCGCATGTCTTCATCTCCATTCAGTGGGTTGCCATCAAGGACAACACTCTGCATCATATTTCCAACAATCTCCCCCTTTGGACTTGATGGCAACCACGATGGTGTTTGGTTGCCACAACAGATAGGTACCATGTCACTCTCCCAAATATGTCACTCTCCCAAATATTTGACATTATTATCTTCTCTTCATTCAAACACCATGTCACTCTCCCCCTTTGACATCAAGGGAAAAGGGCGGATCAAAAACCAACACTCTCCTCCTCATGTGGAAGAAACATTCTGCAGATCTGATATGTGCTGAAGTGGCCAAGCTCCCCCTGAGTTCATGCTGAATCTTCAAACATATTTTTCAATGAAGTACATGACTCTATGAGCTTCCTATCACCAAAGACTCATACTTACATCAAATATCCAACCAAGTGGATTTACATATAAGACTCAAGTACCCAACCAAGTGGGTTTACACATTGACTCAGCTACCCAACCAAGTGGGTTTACAAATTTGACAAGTCCTTACATGACTGAATATTACAATTTTACATCATGGGTCTCAACATGACCTTTTCATCAAACTACAAATATAAATTTAAGACCAACACCAGAAATTCCTCAAGAAAGAGAACATATTTCAGAACCATCATAATGCCAACAATGCATTATACTCAGCAACGCTAAAGCTCCCCCTGAATCTGTGCATCCACGCATCCTTTTCATATGACTAAGGCTCCCCCTTAGCTTGTGCATCCTGAACACAAAAATTGTCAGCAATCAGTCATACGCGGTTTTCTTTGCAGAAACTAGCGTATATACGCGACTGTGTTTCAGGAAACCCGCGTATCCCAAGCCATCTTCTAAATTTATGCAGATTTGTTCTTTTGACTGGCAGAGAATACTCCCAGCTTCTGTCTTAGATACTCGAACGCTTCCCTGGGCTACATATAGTTAGAACAATGTAGTTGTGTCTTCAAGCGTCATCCAACGGTTGTAGCATAAGCACATTAGTAACCAAGCCTTCAGATCCTTTGCAGCATCAATACACTCTTTCCAAGAGAGATTATCATATCAGAACAACATTTTCACGTAGGTGTCAAGCAATCATCTATGTGGTCCAACATCACCATGATCTTCAAGATTTAACATGAAGTAACATAAGTAGGCAAAATATCTCTCAACCATAGTAACACACTCTGCATAATTTATTTCTGAATCAAATGACATCCAACTCATCCATCTGTGAGTACAAAAGATACTTATCAGCAACCAGGGCTCAAAAACTCATCATAATAAACCATGTACCAAGTTATCATCATTTGAGCATGAGTATCACAAAAACCAAAGAATAAGCAATCATAAGTATGCAACCTGCTGCTCCCCCTAAACCAGTGCTCCTTCTTAGCTTATGCAACCTGAAAACGTTCATCAGCATCATCAGCAACAATCTCTACATGGGCTGCCCTTATCTCCGAATTATAGGACTTTTATCTCAAAAATAAATGCTCTCCATCATAAAGCAACCAGGCTTCATCCATAATATTCAACACAAGAACCCATGTATCATTTCATTATCATGAGTATAACCAGAAAGATGCTAATAGTGCAATTATCAGCAGTCAGACTGATGCTCCCCCTGGACCTCTGCTCCAGATCTTCAGCTATCAGATAAATTCTCTTATC
The DNA here is from genome assembly GCA_034641835.2 of Pinus albicaulis. Lineage (NCBI taxonomy): Eukaryota > Viridiplantae > Streptophyta > Pinopsida > Pinales > Pinaceae > Pinus > Pinus albicaulis. The sequence continues at coordinate 72,586 of JAXQQM020073914.1, forward strand.
ATCAATGCATACTCGGCTGTGTCTGCTGTAACTCGCGTGTATACGCGAATTTGTTTCATAGAACCCGCGTATGGAAAGTGAAATATAGAAAATTTCACACCTTCATCTCCTTCTGCAATTTTACCTTCTGTTCCTGTCTTTTCTTCACACCAGATGCACTGTCAGAAATACATATAACCAGAATAATCAAATCAAAGATGAGAGACATCATACATTGCTCCCCCTGTGACGATACATTACTAAATCTGATAATGTATCCCACATCATTCCTGCAGTCAATCAGAGAAGTAAGCTTCAGAAGCGGATGACTGCAATAGGGTCAGAATTTCCTACGTTTCTGATCGGTCCTCCATCCTTTTCCAGATTTGTTTGAACTTTCTATTTGTGTGCTGAAAATTGTCCACTTTCTCAGATCTGTTCAACCTGCATTCCTTTTCTACATGTCCATACTTGTTACAAGAATAACATCTCATGTGTCCAGAGAAATAATCATAAGAATCATAATGAGTATATCTAATATTTCTCCTTTTGCACTCGACTGCTTTATGTCCATACATGTTACATGAGAAACAATATCCCCTGAAGAAACTAGAGTACCTTTCTGTGTAGAACCTGTTTGTTTGTGGCTGAAATGATCTGCTCCTGCAATTTACTGCAACATGCCCATAATTATGACATTTAAAACATTCAACGTTCTTCAATGAATTTCTTTGAGAATTCATGATTGTTGGTCGATCTTTTATTTCTTTCAACACTTCAGGTTTTGCATTGACATCCTCTGAATTTTTAGCACTTCCTTGTGAGCTAGATTCACCTTTAACAGTTTCACGGAAACCAAGACCAAGTTTGATAGCAGGAGACCTTTGATTACTTAGAATTTTGTCCAAAGTGTTAGTACTATCTTGAAACCTCAATAGTTTAACCTTTTCTTCTAATTTACCTTTGAGAATGTTTACCTCAACCTCCAAGGCTTGACATTGCTTTGTCATGCTTTCTTCTTCATCGGATACATAGCTGGATTCTTTGACAACCTCCTTTTCCTTTCCTTTTGTAGATGCCTTAAAAGCAGCTTCTCTTATTTGAGAAGGACCTCCTTGTCTCATTTCAAAAGCAGTCAGAGTACCATGTAATTGAACAATATTAAGTGATTGCAGATCTTGCCTTTCTTCAATAGCTGAAACTTTAGAGTCAAATTTTGAAGTCAAGGATCTTAAGACCTTTTCCACCAGAGTAGTATCAGTTATGGTTTCACCCAAGTTTCTCATTCGATTTACAATATCATCCAGACGAAGAAAGAAACTGGCAACACTCTCATCACTATGCATCTTCAAATTTTCATATTCAATTCTAAGAGTTTGGAGTTTTGCACTTTTTACCTTTGTGTCTCCTTCATAGCTTAGAATGATTTTGTCCCATATTTCTTTTGCTGAATGTAGCCGCATCACTTTAGCAAATTCTGATTCAGACATACTTCCCAATAAGACATTCACTACTTTGGCATTGATTTCATACTTCTTTCTTTCCACCGTACCGCAGGAATACTTGCCGGGTATTGATAACCTTCTTCCACGATTGCCCATACATCTGCACCAAGACTTTGCAGATATGCTTTTGTACGTACCTTCCAGAATATCAGATTGCTTCCATTGAATAGAGGTGGCTTTATAGACATTACTCCTTCTTGACTTCCCATTGCGACGGATCTCCTTTAAGCGATCAAGCTTCTGCACACGGACCTGCTCTGATACCACTTGTTGGGAAAAATACTGAGAGGGGGGGGGGTGAATCAGTATTTACTGCATAATCAAATCTTTTTACTTTTTCATTCCTTAAAACCCATACGCTACTTTCCTTCAGTAAACTAGCGTATATACGCGGATCCCCTTTATGAAACTAGCGTATACACAGAGATCTAGATCTGTCATTAAATCTTCACTTATATTATTTCATCATTCATTCATCAGATGTTCAATAAAAAGTAAACATGTGCAGTAAGAACAGAATAAACCATCACACAAAGCATCACACATGAACACCAGGATTTTTAGGTGGAAACCCAAATCGGGAGAAAACCACCGCTGCAGTTGCTCAGCCTTCAACATTTTATTATAGAGAAAACATCTTACAACATATGTGCTGGCGCAGACTTGACCAGCACGCAGGCACCCACCTGCACTCGCTAATGTACCTCTCCTCGGAAGGGAGCTACAACCCCCCGACTGAAGGCAACAACCTCAAGACCACCTCCCACTACGTTTCATCAATTTTCACATCGGATCCAACAACTTCAATAGAACAACATTTGCAGGCCACATTTCATCATATTTTCATACTGGACCCTTTCCATACTTTTAAGTTCAACCATACATCACCAACAGATACATATCAACACAGATCAGATAGCAGAAACACAGTATAACAGATCAGATATTTCATACCCCTTGCTCCAGCAAACCCTAGTTTGCATACGCGCTTTTCCTTCACTTATGTCGCGTATATACGCGCTTCCATCCACACAAACCAGCGTATACTTCAGTGTATATTTTATTGCGCATACGCGCTTTTACTTCAGCGCAGCTGCGTATATACGCGCTTCCTCCACGGCGAAGTAGCGTATAGATCTTCAATCATTACAGAGCAGCATACTTCATCAGATCAGATATTCGGCTCAGATTCAACCCTTTACTTCAGACAGATGTTCGCCTAGATATTCGCCTCATCACAGATCTAGGCCTTCCATAAGCAGATCTAGCAGATACAAGTGCATTTCAGATCTAGATCCCTTTCTTCATCATTGGTATCGTACATTCGTATTTATCATTCAAGTGTAACCCTTTCCATTCAGACATATCAGAGAAGTAGGCATTCAAGCTCAGATATCTTGCACCCACACTCATGATTTCTACAATGAATTTCTTCTCCTTATATAGGCTTACCCTTTTCAATACCATGAGCCCTTTTTCAATACCATGTGGCCAAAACAATACCATGAGCCCAAAATCCATTCGGATTCGGTCAATTAGTTGATTATTACCCAATACTCATGGGTCACCATGGTGGTTACCCTATTTTGCACTTTTTGAGCGCTTAGCCCACACGCGACTTGGGCTCGCGTGCATACGCGACTTCCCTAGCTAACTCGCGTATACAAAGAGACATACTCTTTTCATCATATTTTGAGCACACTCTGAATTCCTTTCTTCATTGCCTTTTGTACACACTGTAGATACATCATATTTTCTTCATCAGGAACATATTCTCTCAAGCACAACTTCATCAAGTAAGTTGTCATCATCTTCATCAAGAGGGTTGCCTTTCAAGTACATCACTCAGCATCATATCATCAACAAACATCATATCACATCAGATTTACATCATTTACCAAGTCCATCAAGTCAAGAATAACTTCATCAGGTGGATTGCCATCAAGGACAACACATGTCAACAGTCGCATGTGTTCATCTCCATTCAGTGGGTTGCCATCAAGGACAACACTCTGCATCATATTTCCAACACACATAAAAACATATGATGGTACTCCATTAACATCTATGGAAGCGAATTCCATATTTTCAAAAACTATAAGAGCTTCCATCTCATCCAATATACCATGTTTATCACCAATGTGCCATCCCACTGAGCTCAAGCTACTAGTTTCATTGTTGCAATTCAATTGTCCCACTCCACTTTGAGTAGATGGTGTTCGATCTCACCACCTATGACTTGGAAGGTTCACTACAAATCATATGATGGTACTCCATTAACATCTATGGAAGTGAATGCTTGCTAATGCAAAGGAAATATAGGGATGATTCAATCAAGAGGGTGGGCAGTGTGAGTAGAGTGTTCATAGAAACTTAGGAATCACCTAGTTTTCTGCAGAAATGACCAAGCTGTTCATACGAGATTATATGATCCAATGCTTGGTCGTTTCACATATAGTCAGTGCTTAGTTTTCTCTAAGCACTATTAGATAGTTGGTCATTTCTACACTAGTCTCAACATTTCTGCTATATGATGGGCAGTCTTAGCTGGTGATCTGATGCAAGGTTTTGAGGCCTATTCAACATAAGATTTTTGCTATTCTAGAACACAAAATGGAATTCATTTTCATTAGTCAATATATCCCCTTCTCCAATGTGATACTCATCAAATTAAGAAAGAGTTAAGTGTGGATTTGAAAAGAAACAACCAGCAAGTAACATATTATTCCTTGTGCTCACCTTCATCTGATTTGTTTGTACAAGGAGGGATCTATTCTAGAGAAGAATTTTATGGCCTAAAAGATGTTGGGCCTCATTGCGTAGCGTGAAACTCCTTGCCATGGTCAAGATGTATGTTTTAAAGGGGATTCCACTTGGCACACAATCCTAGGTTGCTTCATTTCCTAACAAATGTAATTGTTTTATTTTTTATTTTGTGGTTGATGCATTTATTGGGGGAGGTAGTTATAGCAACCTAAGTTTATTTATTTCACCCTTAACCATTGTTTCCTATTCTTGGAGAGATAGTTGGGTCATTAGAGAAAGAGCCTTAGCTACCTTTTCTATTTTGAGCTTGTAATTGGTTTAAATTTAGGATGACTGATGAATCACCTAAATCGAAGGAGTGCTCCCCTAGTTGGAAACTTGGCACCTTAGCACATTATTTAAGGTCACTCCATTTGCTAGAGCTTGTTGTAACTTACAATGGCCAAGTTGACCATCCTGTACACATTTTTAGGGTGAATTCTTAAGGGGTGAATTGGCTACTTCCTTGGAGAGTATGCCCTAGCTCACCCTGATCTATTGGGGATATGTTAACTCACCAATAGTGATATGTGTGAGAGTATGGAGAGATATTTGAGTCATTGGAGAAAAAACCTTAGCCTCCTTTGCTATTTTGAGCTTGTAATTCAAAATTGGTTTGAATTTATGATGAGTGATGAATCACCTGGATCAAAAGAGTACTCCCCTAGTTGGCACCTTGCCTCATTATTTAAGGTCACTCCATTTTCTAGAGCTTGTTGTAGCTTACAATGGACAACTTTGCCATCCTACACACACTTTTAGGGTGTATTCTTAAGGGATGAATTGGCTACTTCTGGTTTCAATATCTTGTATGTCTCTGTTACATTATGCATTTTATCCTTTGCTGTAGTAAGTAACCTGCAACAATCCATTATCTCTTTGACTGTAATTCATTTGTCTTTCTACTCTGCTCTCATTCAGTGTTATATTGATATTTGTATAGTAAATAATTTACTCCTAATGTTGTAGTGAAGTTTTTTTCAAAGTATTCATCACCATACAATGTAATAGAAATAGGAAGCCAGGACTGTAGCATCATTGTGTGGACCACAGCCAGTCCACGCCCTATTTTTATTTTTGATAAGTTTTAGATCCATTAGCTGAACATGATAATTGGTTTTATGCCCCAAGCCAACTCTAAAGTTAATTCTATGAGATTCACTATATAAAACATTTCTCCCTAATCCATAGAACTAAGGTCCATCATCAAAATATTTCCATGCACCATCGTTACCCACTTCTTCAATAATCTGCCTAGGAGGCTTAGGTACTGTGATTCGAGGATAACTCTTTTACAGAATCGAGACCACATAAAATAGGAAAATCACATTGAATAGGAAGAATATAGGGTGAATTATTAATGGGTGAATTGGATACATCCTTGCAAAGTATGCGCTAGCTCACCCTTATCTATTGGGGGTATGTTAGCTTACTAATAGTGATATGTGTGAGAGTATGGGGAGATAGTTGAGTCATTGGAGAAATAACCTTAACTTCCTTTGCTATTTTCAGCTTGTAATTGGTTTGAACTTATGATGAGTGATGAATCACCTATATCGAAGGAGTGCTTTGCTAGTTTACACCTTACCACATTATTTAAGGTCACTCCATTTGCTAGAGCGTGTTGTAACTTACAATAGACAAGTTTACCATCCTGCACACACTTTTAGGGTGTATTATTAAGGGATGAATTGGCTACTTCCTTGGCTACTTATGGTCTCAATATCTTTTATGTCTCCATTACATTATGCATTTTATCCTTTACTGCAGTATGTAACCTGTGACAATCTCTTATCTCTTTTATTGTAATTTATTTATCTTTATACTATTCTCTCATTCATTGTTATATTGATATTTTTATAGTAAATAATTTACTCCTAATGGTGTAGTGAAGTTGTTTTCAAAGGATTCATCACCATAAAATGTAATAGAAATGGGAAGCCAGAATTGTAGCATCACTGTATTGACCACAACCAGTCCATGCCCTATTTTTATTTTTGATAAGTTTTAGAACCATTAGCTAAACATGATAATTGGTTTGATGTCCCAATCCAACTAAAAATTTAACGCTATGATATTCACTATATAAAACACTTCTCCCTGATTCATAGAAATAGGGGTCATCATCAAAGTATGCCCATGCACCATCCTTGCCCACTTCTACAACAATCTGCCTAGAAGGCTTACGTATTGTCATCTGAGGAAAAACCTTTTACAGAATTGGGACCACATCAAATAGGAAGAGCACATAGAATTGGAAGGATTCACCTATCTTTAAATAAGTTTACATTCCTAGCTTGCTAAACACCGAAGCTAGGAATCAAGGAAGTTCTTTGTAATCCTTCACTGAAAAGTTATGGTACGAACCTCTTACACCATTTTCAACTATGCCACCAATTCAGAATTTTTTCAACCTAGTCAAATGTTTAATCTCCCTCTAAACTTGCATAGTGTAGTTATAATCCATGACAATATGTTTATTGGTATTTTCACATACCTTGCATAAACTGCACCTATCAGTTCTTTCTCTATTCCTTCTCAAAATATTATACCAAGTCAAGTATTTTTTTTTAGTGCAAACCACATAAAATTCAAGCCTTTGAGGGATATTGAAATATCCAAAATCTCCTCCTCCACCAAACATGATTATTATTCTCCCCATATGAACTAATAGCAATATATCTAGCTTTTGGGATATAAACTCTAGAGGGGTTCTTTGACCATATGAGATTGTCTATTTCTTAATCAACCTGACATGGCTAGAATTGACTCTTGCCATAAAAATGCTCTAGGAATGAGCATCGTCACCTCTAAAATCTAATGAAAGCCACCTTCCTCAAAATATAAGTAATATTAGGAACTGAAATATGAGAAATATTAAAGTATCATGTCCCTCAACAAAGGACTCATATGGAGTCATGGATAAACATGGGCAATTAATCCATAGGGGGAAACCTTTTTTCATTCATATTGGAATTTGGATGGTGGTTGAAGAGTTCTTTCATAATAAAATGTGGTTTATACACTTCTTTCATTACCCTTCATATTTTATCCAATAGTTATCAACTATCCCCATCTTCTAAAATTCCAATATGCTAACCCTGATATCAATGCTTTTGGAGAGGGATAAAGTTAATAAAACTTTCTCATGACAAGAGGCATCAAAGGAGACAAAATGGCATATGATAGGTTGGAAAAAAATAGTTATGCCTACATTGGAAAAAAACTCCATGTGTTTCTCTCTGGCAAACAGATTAACATTATCTAATAGTTATCAGCTATGTCCATCTTCTAAAAGTCCAATATGCTGACCTCGAGATCAATGCTCTTGGAAAGGGATAAATTTAATAAAATTTTCTCATGACAAGAGGCATTAAAGAAGAAGAAGTAGCACCTGATAGATTGGAAATAAATAATTATGCCTAAATTGGAGTGAGAAGTAGGGGTAAGAAGACTGGTAAACAAATCTCCATGTTAAAGAGTATATTGGTGCTTTATCTCTAACAAAAAAAGGTCTTTGTGTAAAAAATACAAGGAAAAAAGATACATGGGGAATAGGGAACTTGTCCACCTTGTGGGATTCATGACATGATGATGTCCCTAAACTATCAAGCATAAGGAATAATATGATCAAAAATAGTTTAACAGATATTTTCATTTCCCAAGATGTCCAACATGGATAAAAGGCAGACTTTTGGGAGTATGTATGGGTTGAAAACTAGCCTCTCGCAAGAATCCAAACTCTAGAGAGAATCAGAAAGGTTATGATCAATTTGGGGTGAACCAAAACAAAGGATTATTGGATCAAATGGAAATATACTTTAACATGGACAAAAAATGTCTCAACTCTCAACTGATGAGGCAAAGGAAATCAAGGAGGCTCTCTGATTTAGATTCACTAAATTCCAAAGAAAATAAGATGTCTTGTGTTGAAATCCCACATCAAGAGGATCCTACTCACTTAAAGAAGGATATGGCATGGTTATATTCAATAAAAAATAGTGCAGCAAGAAATCCCCTAGCCATCTAGCTTCATGCCTCATTGAGAAAGACAATCATGCCAAAAAAGAAGAAGCCTTACAATTCAAGGTCCTCTAGATGGGATAAGAAAGGCATTCTCTATTCTCATTTTTTGTGGGACACCTTAACTAAGTAGATTCTGCAGGGTAGCACATTAACAGACTACAATCAACAATTCTAAATTTTTAACCAAATGAAGGACACAAGTGAAATTGTTCCTGAAAATGGAACATGGAAGATTGAAAGAATAGTTGAAGACAATACTAGACGATACCAAAGAATCCCTTTAAGATGAGGGACTTTCTTCCCTCAGCCATCATTTTCTGTGGTTGCAACACAAATCATGAAGGGATCTCACAAGGCCACGAAGCTTCTGAAAAAGTACCATTGACTTTAGGGCTCTGTAAGGAAGGTAGTCCACCTAATAATAGCATATTTGATGGTTTTGTAAAGGCTATTCCCACACCCAAAATCATGTAAGGTGTATTGCAAAAGAGCACAAACATTCCTCAACACTTCGAAACTAGATGTTCTAGAAATTTGATACTAGAAACCCTTATCATACATACAAAAATGTAGCCATTAAAATCATTGAATTCCACAAAAGGTCATCACACTTCCATTGTCAAGCAAAACCATGATAGTCATAAAAGGAAATATAAGGTCAATGTACAAGCACAAACCCTAATTGTTTCCATCCTTCTACAAAATATTTGTACAAAGAGGGCTTCACAAATCATTGTACAAAAGGGCCAAACATATAATGAACCACAATGTATAGCTGTCTAAGCTATGATCCAAAGGTGCCTCACATCCTAACTAATTTCACTGCTCACACTCCTAGTAGAAACTTCACCTTATCCCCCATGATTTGTGTCTTGACTCTGCTACATCAAGAAACCACTAGGAAGTACTTGGTACATTCTTCAGGGTTTCTGGCAAGATATGTGTGTTAGTTTTTTAATGCTTTTAAGCATGAGATTGAGTTGTGCTAGTGATTCTGATAGTACTTTTGAGCTATAGCAGAGTGTCATCCATGTATTTATTATTATTTTTTTAAGCATAATAATAGAATTGAATATCAATATTATCGACAACAAAATTGTAATAGTTTCATTCTTATCCATTTCTCTTTTTGTTGTCATACCTTATTTCTAGTAAATGGTCATCTTGGTTGATGTGGATTAGTCACCCTGACTATATAATATATTGAAAATTCTGGAGAAAACTTGTTTTGTTTCACTTGTTACATTACCGTTTGCGCTCCTCTCACTTATCAGCTACTCCTTTTGGTCTTTACAACTAGTTAAAACATTCACAACAACACACACTATGCTCCTCCCCGCATTCATATTTTCTTTGATAATTTCTCTGGCACACACTATTCATCTTTGCATTTATCTTTTCTTTGATAATTTCTCTGGCACACACTCTGCTCCTCTTCGCATTCATCTTTTCTTTGATAATTTCTCTATCTCAGTAGTTGTCGTTGATCCATCCAAATTCCCTCTTTCTATGTCTTAGTTTATGTGACGAGTCTCTTCTTCGAACTGGACTCCATTCAACCACTAAATAAACAAGATACTCAGGTATTTCCAAATCCTTTCCTTTATCATCTATGAGTATACTATTTATCACTTAGAAGACTATCCTGCATTTTCGACACTCCATCCTCTGCAACGTTTCAATAATGTGTTGATTTGTCATGTTATACCTCTGGGATTCGATCTATGGTCACGTTGTCCTATACACAACCGTATTGCCTCTAATTGGTCGAGGAATGCGAGAGAAAATCCTCTGTTCCATAAAATTTGGTGTTATGTAAAATTGGTTTCCCCGCCAATCCTTGGGGCCATACCCCGCCAATCCTCATCGCCCATACCCCCTTAGATTTGTTATTTTGCATCACTGATGCCTTTCCCAAAAAACTTAGCTAGGTGCATCACTGATGGTCGCTTTCTCGTATTAGTAGCATAGTGTGATTCAGAGTCCGATGCAACATCCGTTTCTTTTTCCGCACCAACATTAATTGTTGCTACTGAAAGGGAGCAAGCGAGAAGCTACATCATTTCATTCATTCTGCCCAAAATCATAATGTCGATTTACAATAAATCTATTTTATTGTTAACTAAATGTTATGGATTTATCGGATTATCCGCCTGGTTTGGTTTGTAGCTAATCTTCTTTGGCCATACTTGGAAAATGAAATTCGCACCAATCCTCTTTGGCCTGCCATACCGTGGGAAAATAAAATTTTAAATGAAAATATTATTCAAATATAATGTGAAAAAAGGCCCATAAAAAAATTATTATTATAAATAATATTTTAAGAGATATCTTATTATTGTTAGAACTGGTAAGAAATTATTTACTCACTTTCTTTTTAAACATAATATAAATTTATAAACAAGAAAGTGGAATTGAAAGGATGTTATTTCTATACTCTATTTTAAGATCATAAAGTCAATAAAATTTAAATTAAGAAATGAATTTATTTTTTTAAATAATATTTCAATACATTAAAAAAATATTAGGAATATATAAACATGAAAGTGGAATTGAAGTGATGTTATTCTTATACTAAATTTTTAAATCATAAAGTTAATGAATTTACATTACTAAATGATTTTTTTTTTAAAGATACATTAATATGGTAATAGATTTTCATTTTGAAAATTCTATTTACAGTCATATTATTTCCCATTTTAAAAATTATATTTACAGACATATTATTTCTTGTAAATTAAAGGCCCAAAACTTTTATTAAAACGTGAAAAAAAATATTATTTAAATATAATAAATATTTTGATTTTTTTTAAATTTATCCAAGGTTATAAATGTTTTAATATTTAAAAAAAAAAACTATATAGTTGAGTTTGTAATATATTTTGTTTTCTCAAATTTTTTATTTTTTCATGTTTGCATTTTAAGAAAGATTTTTGATTCATCACTCTTCATGCTTGCTAAATCTAAAGCTAAGATGGATCTAAATCAGTTTAATTATTACTTATAGTTATAGTTATAATTTGTTTTGTTTTTTAAATTTTAAAGAGGACATCACAACATCTCTACCATGGGAGAGGAATTCAACAATTATAGAGAAACCCTATATGCCCATGGAAAAATTGCAGACAATTAAAGGGATTTGGAGTTTCTGACTAGAGTGGGGCATAGTTTTGATTAAGAGTGAATGGGATCTCGACAATGTCAGACTCTGATATTTCCAAAATGAAAAATAAGATTGAATATTAATAACCATGATATTTTTATTCACATGATGTATATGTTTTAAGTACATAAATTTTCATCATGATAAACCCTTTGAAGACACACAACTACTCATCAAATGTGTTTTTTCAGATGAGATGTTGGTTTCTTACTATTAGACCCACATGAAGGACGAGGAGTTGGTGGATTATGCATTGGATGAGGGGGTTTTCAACGAATTTGGGCTAGCACAAGGATTTTATCCATTCACATTTGGAAGTTATATGGAAAGGTTAGCATTGCTTATTTTTCAGGGCTACCAAGTCTTTAGAATGAAAAGTTAATAATTTGATAGGGCAGGCATCTAGCGATTAAGAGGCCCTAACCCGTACTCCAACTATGCATTGTTCGAGTCCTCTAGTTTCCGCCAACACAGGGCTTGAGGCCATTTTCGAGGGGATGAAAAACCCTTCTTGGGGTTTTCTAGCTTTGAGTTTGGTTTCCCTTTCATCCTAAATATCGGAGAAAGACACATAATCTATTATGACTTTCTTAGGGTTTCAGAAGTTACGACTTCTCCGTTTTGTTTTTTTGCTTGCCCTTCATCTCAAGTGCCATTGGCCTTTGCCCTCCTTGGATGAATAAATGAAAGAGAGCCTTGCCCTGATGATGAAGGAAGGTCAAAATGACGTTGAGAATATTTGAATCCATCTATAGTGTTAAAATTTAGAGGCAAAAAGGTATTTAGAATTTTAACACTGTAGATGGATTCAAGGACCCCTTTGTCTCTAAATTGTAACACTGCAGATGGATCAGAGACCCTTGTAGTGAAATGAAACACTTCGGTATCAAAATTTAAATTTTCCATTTCTGGAGTGACAAAATTAAATGTAATATTCCAAAATTTTCATGTAGCAAATTGGAATATTATTTTTTGCTAATTTCACTTAGGAGAAGAATAAATGGGTAAGGAGGCCCATTCATAATAAAAAACTAAATAAAATACCTCATAGTATGAAAGGGGATCATCATTGGAGCTGGATTTCACACCCTCATGTGTGAACGGGATCATTTGCAAGTGGACAAGGTCAAGTTTGACCAAGTCAATAGCGGTGGGATAGAAGGTGGAGAACGCTTAGAGAAACAATGCGGTATGAATGGGAAGATGTTTCTTTGGTGAAGGAAACCCTAATGAGTGGGACCCATGGTGATATGGATCTCACTTGTTTAAAAGGAGGGAAAGGCAGCCATTGTCATTAGTGTTGAAGATTATTGATTTCTTGTCTGTTTAGACTTTGTGCATTCTCCTGATGTTCAGCAGAGTTGCAGTGCTGCTTAGCACAAGGCATTCCTATTTGGGAATTCATTCTCCTTTCAAGAGAGGCCTCTTTAGGGAGTTTCTATTCATTTTCTCCACATTCAGGATTGAGGCCAAGCATCCTCCTTCAGTTACAACATTATTCCTATAAAAGGAAATGTTGTGTTGTAGGGTGTTGCAGTGGAGGTTCTACAACACCACTTTCGGAGCTATTTTTCAAAGGAGGGAGTCTCCTTACCTTTGGAGAATCAGTGAGGGAGAATTTAAGCTGATTCCCATCATATTTGGCATCAAGCAAACCATTTTTCATCATCTACAGTGCAGTCCCTCTCATTGACTATGTTAGTTCTATTAAGTATCTGCAGTGAGGGTTGCAGTATTGGTTTGGAGGGTCAAATCTTAAGTGTTAGGATCAGCCTTTCACTTGGATGATCCCTTGGAGGAGGTTTGTTCAGCTGATGCATCATCTACAACTATCTCCATCCAGTTCTTGAGTTACAGCTGCTACTCATCCCTGCTACTCTGACATTTTTTCCATTTTGTATATTCTAGCCAATTGAATGAATGAACAGACTACTCCGACCTCTTAGTTTATCACAAGAAAATCCTTAATTTATCATAAAGGATTTTCTTGTGATAAACTAAGAGGTGGAAATTTATCGTATGCTCTAGAGTTAAATTTGTTTCAACTTAGCTATATATTGAACCAAAAATTATTTTTGACCTCGTGGATATGATAGTAATTTGGTGGCTTATAGGGTAGTCTTGTCATGAAATAAATAAATATACTATTTAGGTATGAGGAAACATTTTGGTGGAACTTGGTCATAAAAGGGACATTTATCTTTGCATAGTTTTTTAAGAACAAATACACATAATCAAGTATGATTGTAGGGACATCACTTTAGGATATATGCTAGTGTATAAACACTAACCAAAAGGTGATTAATCAACCCCACAAAAGTATCATATGTACTTCAAGAAAAGCATGGGTTCTTGTGCTCTCATTGGCTAGGTATGGCTAATGAAGATAGAGTATGAGAAGGATTTGAACACCTATTTTTCCTATAATTTTGGTCCCATTTTTTAGCATCACCCTTCTTAAGATAGTTGTACATTTATAATTTAGAAGGCAAACATGAAATTAAGACAAGGTTTGATGGATATTTTTAGTTAATAACTACTACTAAGAGGAGATATCAAACTATTTTAGGAATAATATCTAGTAATGTGGCTATGATGAGATTTATGAGTGCCTAAAATTGGTATGCTACTCCTCATGTATAATAGTTACCCATGGTTATTCTAGTTATCATCTCGTGCAATTGCAATGCAAAACCAAGATAATCTTAGAGGTCTTTTTAGGTATGCTATTCCTAGCACAATAAAGTCACATATCCAAAGCCTATAAAAATAAAATTATCTACTTAGGATCATCATAATCCAATATCTAGATAAGGGGAACTATCATAGGTAAAAAGCCATACTTATTAGGTGCAAGTTTGATGTGTGCTACTATTTTTAACCTAGGAAAGATGAATTGGTCACTAAGTCATGATGGTAATTGGAGTAGTTAAATACTACTCAAGTATTGTCTAAATGGATAGAGGAGGATAGCATGTAGTTAGCTATATTGGGGTACTTATCTCCCATTATTGAGCTTCACATTGTATTTTAGGATAAAGGTGGTGTTGTAAGCCAAAAACCTTACAATTATAAAATTACCTGACTTTGAAATTAGAGAAATTGATGACATTGTTGGGTAGAGTATAATTCTTGAGTGAAATTTTAAAATCCTATGTTCTAACTGAGATAAGTCCTTGCTTGAAGATAAAAGCATATTTGAATATCTCCATGGTAAGGATGAAATAAAATCTTTTGTATAATTTCCCCAAAATTATATTTGTAGTTGGAAGAAACAATTTATACCTATTTTCTAGTGTTCATCATTGTGATTATATATCATAATAAAACAGATTAATAACTAATAAATATATCTCTATTTTAAAGATTGATTTTATGAAAATAATGCATTTGAATTATATATATATATATATATATATATATATATATATATATTATTGTTGAGAATAATGTATATATATATATATATATATTAGATAAATAAATAAATAGATGAGAGGAAGATTTTATGAAGGTTGGTTTTATTCATTCTAGGTTTCATGGGATATGGGATTTTCATGAATCCAAAATAAAAAATTGTTCATTTTATTGGCGTTGCAAGGTTTTTTCGCAGAAGGAGAAGGAAGGGCATGATGTCGTCACAGGTCTGATACGATACATTTGGTTGAATTCAACAAATTAGATTCCCAGTGTCTCAAATCATGGTGATTTCATTAATATGCACAAGGTTCCCCACGCTATGGGCGATGGCCAATCCCCAAGCCCTCCATCTCTGTTCGCAGCTTTAAAATACTTCTAGAGAATGGATTCTAGAGAGGATGACGAAGCTGAATGGATGGGTGATAATGGCAATGCCTCTGAAGACAAAAGGTGCCTTTCTGACCCCCAAAATCAGCTAAGAAAATAATCAGAAAAGAGAGCATTCTAATAAGTGGAAAAGACAGCAAGAATGCATTGATTTCCACAAGAAAATTAATTTTTGTAATACCATAGGAGGTCACCAGTTAGATGCTCGATGGATTTTTATGATATAATTGTCCCTAAAGATGCCAAAGAACCAAAATGGGCGTTGGATTGGCCTAGATGTTGGAGTTAATGCTTACATTCCATATTTGAGAGATTGGTTTGTGATGGTTGAGAAATTCTCTCAACCTCTCTCTCTAAATTAGGAATAAGTTGGATCTCTAAAACTCTATTTAATAGAGTAATCTGAATGTAATTAGTGTGTGTGGGTGTGTTTACACATACACCATTTGTGCAGAATATATGCTTTTGTTTCTATAATTATGTGATTTTAGCTATTTCTATCATGGTATCAGAGCACAGGATCAAAGGCCTGTGTATTCTGAGTCTAGGTCCTTGGAAAATAAGAGTATTGGTTTCCTATGTTGAATTCTGACGATTTGCAAAATGAGAGGAATCGACAGAAATACGGATTGAAGCGTAGCAAGTATTTTCTGCTTCAACCCTGTTTCGTGTTCTTTTCGGAGACATATGCTCAGCAATAACATATTTCTATGGAATGCTAACCTCCTCAATCGAGAACAAATGTAGATCAATAAGTCAGAGATATGTTTAAATATCGTATATCATCTCTCTCGCAGCGCTTTGCAGTGAACAAAAGCATGACCGTTGAATCCAATGAATATTTTGTCAGAATCTCTGCATTTTTCGAACATCATCCTCTTCCCATGGTTATCTCTGTTGTGTTGTGAGAAAAATCTGTATTGAGTGACTTTAGTAATTTTTTTTTTTATCATTTTACACAATCTGCACATAGCACCAGCGGATTCTGTCCCCTCTCTATAAATATCAGTCCGCCCTTAATAATCATAGCAACATCATTGGCGTTTGGCTTTCTGCTTGACAATCTGAAGTGAAAACGACCATGGGCAACGATTGTGGTGAGGGCTTCCATAGCGGGCGAAAACCCCTTCCGTGAAGAGGGCAGGTTAACGTTGCCATTTCCGCAGCTCTTGTGCGCTCCATATCACCACTTCGCTGGCGTTATTTATTTATTTATTTGGTTCCATCGACGGATTCTGTGAGGGAAGGGAAACTCTGATTGCAGATTGCAGAAACTAAAGTAGCAGCAACAGAAATGAGGAAGCACATTATTTAATGCCGGAGAAGGATTCGGGTCATCTACTTGAGTCCTGATTGCACCCTTCTCTTTACAGTTGTTTATATCCCTGAACAGCATGCATGCAACATACCATTCAAACTCTTAGGTGCAACTTTATTTTTTATTTATTACCTGGTCTCTATGGTGGTGAGCATTACTGCGTGTGGTACTTACATGACGTAGGGCAAAGCATATATATATCATGGTCCAATTATATGAATGATGCTATGATATTTCTTGTATGTTTTTTAGAGGGACAATGATATTATTTAGTAATAGACTTTCTATAAAATTTTAGAAGTTTGTTGGTAAAATTCATGATGTAATAACTGATTCTAGATACATTCTGTATCTAGACAGCTTTCCTAGATAACTGGCGAGTACAGTGGTTGGCACCCATGTATCTCGGTAGATGGGAGCTCCTCCATAGAATGACTAGGTGTTCAGTGATTGCAATCAATTGTTTTCAAAGAGATCAAGTGGCAGTAAGGCTCAATATGGATGGTTGTCCAGATAGTATGGCAGTTGCGGATCTAGGGAAGGATCCCTCATTAGTGGTAGATGTGGAAGTGGTCTCCTAATAAGGTTATGCGATAGATTGGGACATGCTATCTAGTAATTGACTTCGGGAGGTCCTTGATTCAGGAGTTGAGGAAGGGAACTTGGGAATCCAACTTGCCAACTACACCTTTCCGAGGGTTATGAGGCAACTTGATGGAGCATCTACTGATAAGCTTGACTATTTTGTTATTTTCATGTAATGTAATCATTAAGGGGGGATGTTGGAGTTAATGCTTACATTCCATATTTGAGAGATTGGTTTGTGATGGTTGAGAAATTCTCTCAACCTCTCTCTCTAAATTAGGAATAAGTTGGATCTCTAAAACTCTATTTAATAGAGTAATCTGAATGTAATCAGTGTGTGTGGGTGTGTTTACACACACACCATTTGTGCAGAATATATGCTTGTGTTTCTGTAATTATGTGATTTTAGCTATTTCTATCACTAGATCCCAGACTTCCGAGAGTCCCAAAGAAATAAATCAGATGCCAAGGAAATAGACGTGGACTTTGATAAGGAGGGTTGGGGATCCATTCCAAAGGAGAAGCCTACTGAGGCTACTAAATCCATGCTACTAAATCTACTCAAGAGGTAGCTAACTACATTTTACTTTATTGTTTAATTATAAGAATTACTGCAAGAAAATTTCCCATGCATCACGTTGGGTGGCTTAGGTGCCAGGTCTGTATGGTAATTTTTGCTGCCAAAATTGTCGTGGACTTGATTAAGAGTCATAAAATGGGATCACTCAGAGCTTGATTCTTTGTGTGTTCTCAAATTCTAGTATGCATATGTTAATTCATTTTATCTTACAAAAATCAATTGAAACTTTAGCTTTGCAATTATGGAGGAATGGAAATTAATTATCTAATTGGAAAATACTAGCTAGTTAATTTCGTAGTTACAAAAATCAATTGAAACTTTAGCTTTCCAATTCTGGAGGAAATAGAAATGAATTATCCACTTGGCAAATACTAGCCAGTTAATTTCGTAGTTACAATTTCATAGTTATAATTGTCACAAATTAAATCAATTCGGAGTGATTGTGTCAATATACATGTCCCGGTTCCAGTGGATGATATTATAAACCCTGACACCAATATAGGGACTACTGGGGACTTAAGAAGCCTCCAGAGCTTAGATTATCATTGTTGCCTTATTTATTTCCACACATAGTGCTTTTAAATGTTACAAATTTCATTTTTGAATTTTCTATACAAGTGATTTCTATTCCTAAACCTATGTCTGGTTAGGTGCATAAAATGAGTACATTATTTCTAAAAAAAAAAAAAGAGTAAAGAGGAAAAAAGTCGATACATTATTGTTGAAAATTTAAAGAGGAAAATGGAATTGGAGGTGGAGCTGATAGAAAAGAAACTTCTTCAAATGCTCAAGCATGTAGATTTCATCTTTAACCTTGTCTTTGTTAAATTTATGTTTCTTGTCACGTACTTCTGTAGTAGGTCATATTAGAATAATTTTTGGATTTATTTTGTGGCGTGAGATTCAATTGATTCACAATTGTGAAATTTCATCGAAAACATGGTGATCTGTATTAGTCAAATTTTAATTTTAATGGGCAGACAACTTTATTGCTATTTTATCTGAGCAAAAAACAATTTTTAAACTTGTAACAGAATCATAGTAATGATGAGCAGAAAACGATTTTTAGACTTGTAATAAAATCTTAGTAATGAAGAAAAAAGGTTAAATGGTTGTCCTTTCATCTACAATGCATGTTTCTGTCCTTTTGAAGGAGAAGCTACAGCTGATGGATCCCACAAAAGGTACGTTGGCCATAGTTGTTATGGTGATTTAGAAGAAGGAGAGCTCGAGGATTCCTTCACTCCAAGTCCACGTTCACACAATCTACATCATGTACCTAAACCAACAATCTCTATAGGTTCAGTTCTTGGCTACCCACCAAATAGCTTGAGGAAATATTTTATCTGTAGAAACATCTGGTGGAGACTTACATTATGAGTGCATTTATAGAGGTAATGGGATGAATAGGAAAACAAGGCTAAAAATCATCAGACTGATACAATTTTTAATGGGAATTGGATGTTGTTAGAAGAAAATATCTCTACTTAATATGTCGGATATGGTTGGTTTGGGAAATTTTGAAACTTCACTTTAGATATGTTTTCTTCCTTTTTCTGTTGATAATATTTTCATACACATCAAGGAGAATGACCCAGCTTAGCCAGCAATAAGTGCAATAGTCTTTGGATTTTCCAGTTCTATGTAGCCTAGGAGAGCCTTACCAGAACAAAGTTGCACAATTTGATTTTTGTGTTGACACAATCTTTATGTTATTAAGTACTATATACTATTAAGTGGATGAATAAATGAGCACCACTATTGTAGAATATTTTTTGGAAAAACCCGACACATAGAACCCTAAGGGAAAAAATTACCCTGGGGTATTACATGAGACTTCTTTTGCTTGGGTATTTTCATCAACTCCATGAGGAGCATGAGAGATTTACCTTTCCCAGCTCATGCACCAAATCAAAAGCCATCGTTGATGCATTGGGAATAACCTGAGGAATGGGATCAGCTTCCTATCAAGAAAATTAGCAAGTGGCTAAATTGGCACTTGTTTATGTGATGTAGTGTTGTGTAACCAGCTCCAAAAATAGAAGAAAAGAGATATCAACGCCTTAGAAATAAGCCACTTCGAGGGGGCAACCTCCAATACATTACATAAATGAACAATTCTTGGATGATACAATTTACAAAACCTCCTTTCTATATATAGGAGTCATGGGGCCATAATGTAATCCTAGTGGGCCACAATGTAATCCTAGCCGACCTAACAATAATAATTTAAGGGCACAATAATAACAAAATGGGGTTACAAGGGTTCAATAATAACAATAAGGGGGTTACACTAACAATAATAAGGGACTATACTAGTGATATAGGGACCTAACATGCCCCTCTCCTTCAAAAAAGTGTTGTCCTCAACGCTTGAGTAGCTACGGGTGCTTCTGTATAAAATTCTCATCCTCCCATGTAGAATCTTCAGTGGGTAAGTTCTTCCACTTGATGAGATACTCTGAAATTGATCGATTCCGTAGCTGTCGAGTTCTTGTTTCCATGACCGCTTCAGGTTCCAATATGATTTTCCTTCCTCATCAAGTTCTGGCAATATTGTTTGAACTGGAAGATTTTCACCTATAACCTTCTTTAAGCATGAAACATGGAAAACTGGATGTACTCGTGAAGAAGCGGGAAGCTCCAATTTGTATGCCATAGTACCAATCTTTTGCAACACCTTGTAAGGACCATAGTACTTTGGCGATAATTTATTATCCTTCTTAGCTTGCTTGAGGGACATTTGTTTATATGGTTGTAACCGTAAAAATACCCAATCTCCTACATCAAAACTTCTCTCGCTGCGATGTTGATCTGCCTGTTGTTTCATTCGATTTTGTGCCAAATTCAGGTTATCCTTTATGAGTTGGAGAACTTCTTGCTGATGCTCGATGTGATCTTCCACTGCTTGAACCTTCGAATTTTCCCTTAAAGATGATGTGATCGATGGTGGATGATATCCATAAAGTGCTATAAATGGGTTCATTTTTGCTGCAGTATGGAAGGAAGTGTTATACCACCATTCAGCGAGAGGTAACCACTTGACCCATTGTGTTTGTTTATCAGATACAAAACAATGAAGATATCCTTTCAAACATTTATTTACTATCTCAGTTTGACCATCAGATTGAGGATGATAAGATGAGCTATGAGCTAATTGAGTACCCAAACAAGAAAATAACTCCATCCAAAAATTTCTAGTAAAAATGGGATCTCTGTCGCTCACAATAACCCTTGGGCTTCCATGTAGCTTTTGAATTCTGTCCATAAATGTAGTAGCAACTGTACTTGCTTTAAATGGATGAGATAATGCACAAAAGTGTACATACTTGGTAAATCTATCAACTACCACCATGATGACACTCTTTCCTTCGGACTTAGGTAAACCTGTGATAAAATCCATTGAAATCTCCTCCCAACGTTGACTTGGAATGGATAAAGGTTGTAGAAGTCTCGGGGTCTTATTTGTTTCCACTTTATTCTCTTGGCAAACCAAACATTCCGCCACAAACTTTTGAATATCAGATTTAAGGCCATCCCAAAAAAATTCTTTCTTCACCCTGTGGTAAGTTTTTAAAAATCCTGAGTGTCCTCCTAAAGGAGAAGTGTGCATTTCCAGAAGAATCTTTTGTTTTAGTTGGGAATTCTTACAAAGATATAAGCGATCTTTGTACCATAAGGAATCATTTTTCCAACTAAATGTATCGGATGTACTAGGATCTTGCTGCAACTTTTGAATGAGTGTCCATACATCTTTGTCCTTCTTCCATTCATCTCTTGCTTTGGTTATCCAATCTGGTTGGATAATAGAAATGGCACAAAGCAATGCTTCCACCTCTTCATTCTTTCTTGAGAGTGCATCTGCAAAAACATTAAGCTTTCCTTTTTTGTAGATTATTTCAAAGTCATAACCCAAATTCTTTTTGACCCATTTTTGCTGCTCTTCTGAAGATAGTCTTTGTTCCAAAAAGTGTTTAAGACTATCATGATCAGTTTTTACCTTGAAGTGTCTTCCCATTAGGTAATTTTGCCATTTCTTTAGTGCATGCAGTATTTCTAACATTTCCTTCTCATAAATAGGTTTTTTTAAATACTTTCCTTTGATTGGACGACTTTCAAAAGAAATGGGTCTTCCTTCCTGCATTAAAACTGCACCAATTCCATTTCCTGAGGCATCACATTCCATAATAAAGGTTTTTGTGAAGTCTGGCGTAGCTAAGACCGGTGCTAGGCACATTGCCTCTTTAAGATGTTCAAAGGCCTTAGTTGCTTCAAGAGTCCATGAAAATGCATCTTTCTTTAATAATGTTGTTAGAGGTGCTGCTATTCTCCCATAATTCTTAACAAACTTGCGATAATACCCTGTTAACCCGAGAAATCCTCGCAACTGCTTTATGGTTGTTGGGACTTTCCATTCCTTAATGGCTTTAATTTTGTTAGGGTCTACTTTAACACCCTCGTGAGATACAATATGACCCAGATATTCCACCTCTTGTACTCCAAAGAAACATTTGGATTTTTTTGCATATAATTGTTTCTCCTGCAATAGTTGAGCACCCTGTCAACATGTTCAACATGATCCTTCCAAGACCTGCTGTAGATTAGTATATCATCAAAAAATACTAGCACAAATTTTCTAAGGAAGGGTTTGAAAATGGAATTCATCAACCCTTGAAATGTAGAAGGTGCATTGGTAAGGCAAAAAGGCATGACCGAAAATTCATAATGACCCTCATGAGTTCGAAATGTTGTTTTTGGAATATCTTAGGTCTTCATTCTAATTTGATGATATCCTGAACGAAGATCCAACTTGGTAAAATAAATTGCTCCATGTAATTCATCCAATAATTCATCAATCACGGGAATGGGAAATTTATCTTTAATGGTGAGCTTATTGAGCTCCCTATAATCCGGACACATTCACCATGATCCATCCTTCTTGTGTACCAATACTACGGGAGCAAAGAAAGAACTTTGACTAGGTTGAATTATACCCGCCTCTAACATTTCTGCAATCATACGTTCAATTTCGCTCTTTTGGAAGTAAGGATATCTATAAGGGCTGATGTTTGGAGGAACACTTCCTGGAATCAAATGAATAGCATGATCATGATCACGAATAGGTGGGAGTCCTTTGGGAGTTTCAAACACCTTGGAATGATTGTCCAAGACTTGTTGGAGATCTGCCGAAATAGATGATTTTGATGTCGGAACGTCTAGTGAGAATAATTGTGCAATTACGCCTCTTTGTTCTTTCTTTAGAAGCTTTGTCATGACATTAGAGCTTATTATCCTTCCCGGCTTCCCTTCAATACCCCGTAATTCGACTTCCTTTCCTTCTGAAAAAAATTTCAAGAAAAGTTCTTTAAAATTAAAAGCTACTGTCCCCAAAGATTGTAACCATTGTACTCCTAGTACAACATCAGCACCTCCCATAGGAATGGAAAGCATTGGACTAGTCAATACATATTCCCCCATGGTTAGCTTGATATTATGGCATTTTCCCGAGCAATTTATAGTTCCTCCATTTGCAACCATCACTTGACATTTTGGTGTTGGGTATAGGAAACAATTTAATTCCTTGGCTACCTTACAATGAATAAAATTATGGGTGCTACCTGAATCAATCAACACTATTACCCTTTTCTTCTTGATCTTTCCTACTATCTTGAGAGTTTGAGGAGTGGTAATTCCTGCCAGTGCATTACATGATATGTGTTAGAGTCAGCCCTTGCTGCCCTCCGTCAGTGATCATTTCGTCTTTTGCATTTTCATTATTAGGTGTCTCACTTGTTTCACTTCTTTGCATATCACTAGGATCATGCCATGAACTGTGTTAGAGTCAGCCCTTGCTGCCCTCCGTCAGTGATCATTTCGTCTTTTGCATTTTCATTATTAGGTGTCTCACTTGTTTCACTTCTTTGCATATCACTAGGATCATGCCATGAACTGACGAAGGGTTGTGTCATTTTGTGTTTCCTCATGTTATACCTGCAGCGCTATTTTAAAAATATTTTCTAAAAAAAAAATTATTTATAGTCATTGTCATTATGTATGAGGTCATTAAAATGTCAATAAGTGTCCTAGGTCTTGGTGTCTAGGGTTTTTTGAGTCATTTATACACTAGTCATAAAGCCTGCAAGGTGAGGAGAGTCCAGTACTTGGATTTCTATTTTTATTATCATCAGAATTTAAAAAAAAAAAAATACATTTCTAGTCCAAAACTCTGTTTTGGAACTAGAAATTTGTCATTATCATTTTGTAATAAATTTTAATTGTTCCGCCATGAAGACATTGCCAAAAGCAGACCCCTGGTCTTTTCTCTAGCCAAGACAGCCATATCCCTGCAAAAAGACAATAAAATCATCAGTATCGACCTCAGAGAAACCAAAGCAAGTTTGTATTTGAAAAAGCCAAAGTGAAAATTACAAGAACATTTGTAATGTGGGTTTGAAGTTAGATTTGGAATAAAGTATGATGGTGAAGATATTTGTGAAGTGTATAAAGGCCAAACAAGTTCATTTGAACCGATTTCATTTGCTCCCAAAACGTATTTGCAAAATTGAAAGCCGATTTCAGACTTTTGGAGGGCGTGGACAGGGTTTTAGGGCTGCGCGACCCAACTTGAGGCAGAGCGACCCACCTGGGCTGCGCGACCCACGCAGACTCAGTTCAGCACTGTGGGTTTGCAGGTGCGCGACCCACCTGGGCTGCGCGACCCAAACAGAGCCTGCGCGACCCAAACAGAGACAGAGTTTTGGAATTGAGTTTGAGCGCCCAGATTGTCTCGGAATCGACTCCAGTTGCCTTCAAAACAGGTTTTCATCAATCATTTGGGGTTTTCAAACATATTTGTGTCATCATGGGTGGTTTCTAATATGCAAATGAAGGATTTAAAGCCCCACTGTTATAAGATTATTGTTTTCAGGGTTGAAATGAAAATGAATGGTGTAAAGAGTGTGTTTGCTATTTTAAACAGTGATATGGCCAGCCTTCTATATAACATCAAAACCAATTTGTTATCACACCCATAATACCACTGTCACCATTGTTATTGTTATCCCATGATTAAACCCTTTGAGTCACATTTCTCATGTTTGTAATGAGTCACATTGCCCAATGTTAGCATATGCTCATGTCTTTGTTTGCCCAATGTTAGCATTGTTTCAAATGACCTATTGAAACCTTTATGGTCATAAACTCGTAGACAAACCTATCACTGATTATACCATGCTCTCCTTTGACTAGATGTGTCCAAACTTTTGAAGGTTGCCTACTCCTATTTTGTCAAAATTTCATTTGCATTCAAAACAGAGATGCTGCCTTTCAGCCCATTTGAAGCAGAGATTTTATCCATAATTTGATTCCTTGATGGTGTTTTGGCGGTGGGATATTGGTTGAGTGTTAAACATACATCCTAATTTTGCTTTCACTGCATTCATATCAGCATACATATTGCCAAAAGTTTAATCAGAGATATGTCAGAGACAGAGTCAGAATATGAGCCAGGGTCAGGCAGTGATTCGGTGGCTGAAGGTAATGTGCCACGGAGTTCCCGCAGAGAAAACAGAAGTGGTGATCATCGCGGAGAGGAGCCTACCTCTTTGGCTCGGTTGCAGGCATGTCCATTAGCTATGGATTGTTTTCGATTCTTGTCATGTTTCAGATTTTGTGAGATGGTTGTGCAAACCCGGCCTCATCATGAATTAGCACGTTTGTTTGTTCTTCATTTACGGGGTAATCGGGTAAACCTTGCTGGGGTTGATTTCATTGTTTCGCCTTTGACTATTGCTCAAGCCACTGGCATACCTAACATAGGCGAGGAATGGAGCAAGGGTAAGCAGTTAGAGAAATTTCATTATGAGCCATACATTAAAACTGGATATGTGGCTTACTTGGGCAGAGTCTTTCCATTCCGATTCTTGAGAGATGAGTATGCACCACTCATGAGGCTCATCATTCAGTATTTCAGTTGTGAAGGCAGGTATGCTCGTCTTTTCTCATATCATGTTCGTTTGCTGATGCACTTCACAAGGGTGCGTATGATGAATATTCCTTATTTCAGATACCGCAACATAGAGAAGATGGTTACATTTGTGCAGAAGAAGACGAGCCCAGTGCAGCAGTACAGGAGTATATATCATTTCGCTTTGATCAAAATCTTGGTGTCACATCAGTTGGCAGAGCAGGGCGTCACTTGGGAGGATTTCATTTCTAGAGACTTTTTCAGAGTGCCACAACAGCCTCCTGAGGCAGTTTATGATGCAGGAGAGCCCTCACACCAGCCGGACATGTTTGAGGTTGGGCATATCATTACTCCTTTGGTTCAGACATATCAGCGAGGCCACAGGGCCTTATTTGCAGCGACACGACGGGTACTATCTCCACGTGAGGTGGAAGGGGTCCTGCCGACTTCATCGACACGACGAGTATTATCTCCACGTGATGTGGAAAGGGTCTCGCTTTCTTCTTCAGTGCAGGTATAGGTACAAGACAGGGGCAAGAGGCCCATGCATGATGAGGGCCCATCAGGAGGCCGGGACACCGATATGACAGTCATTGATGTTGATACGGGCTCTCCTAGCTCGAAAGCTGAGGGAAGTCATCCAGGAGCAAAGGGCCGAGAATGACCAGCTGAAAGACCAATTGCAGAAGGCTCAGTGGGTGATTAACTATTTAGAGCAGCGCAACAAACAGCTCGAGGATGAGCTCACATTTTATGAGGTGCGCCAAATCCGTGAGGATAGGCAGTGGAATCGAAAGAGGCCCGGTGACATGACACCAGCTGACAGAGATACTGTACTCACGCGGGTGAATATACATTTGGAGAAGCTTTTGGCGAAGGCCAACCGCGACAAAGACATGCTTCGCCACATGAAAGGCCATTACTGGGCTCGCATGCATGTTTGCAAAGCAAGGATGAGGATCATGAAGAGGAGGTTGAGCAAGGCACTTCAACGGCGAAAAAGGCCTAATCCACTTCGGATTTTGGCCGAAGCTTCATTGACTGAGCAAGACACATGATGGAGGACCTCCGCTCCAAATTTGGGCAAATTCGGAGAAAATTTTGTCATTTCCAAATTTTTGGTTTAAAAAACAGGTTTTGTGGCTAGGTGGGTCGCGCGCTCTTGCGCTCGCATTTTTTTGAGGCGCTTGCTGGAGGATATTTTTACATTTTTGGATTTTTCATGGTTAAATATGCATCCTCTGAAGTCAACTTAGCATTTCAACAAAATCTGGATGGTCAAACAGCTCAAAAACACCATAAAAAAACACCTTGCTGCCACCTTTTGCACCAGCAGGAAGTACCTCTGGGAAAATGCAGTTTTGAGGGGTCAAATAAACTCCAAATTCAGAAATTCCACTTGGGTTGGAAAGTAGACATCCAGGGCTTTCCAACGAGCTATCATGAGCTCAATTTGGATGTCGGGAGATACCTCAAAATCAGCCTGAAACATGAGCGACCCACGCAGTTCAGGAGCGACCCACCTAGAGAATTTTTTGAGTTTTCAGCTGCCAGCTCAGTATTTCGCCTATTTTGGACCAGTTTTTCCTATGGATAGAATTCTTGGGTTTTTATGATTTAAATTCATGTTTGATATGTAACTTTGGCTTATCTTTATCTCTTCTAGAAGATTCACTCTCAAATGAGTAAAAAATCATGTAATGGATCAGTTTCCACTCTTTTAGAGGCAAGTTGTTAGCTGCCTAGATTGTAGTTCCATGATTAGAATTGGTTGAAACTGATCCCTGAAGAGGAAATTCGACCCCTAGAGGTGGGGAAAGGTGTTAGAGTGATCTATATATTGTAATTTCTCAATCATTTTCAGAGGTTGGAGAGGTTGGACTCTTGGGATACTTTTGATACCATTGTACATATTTTTCATATTTTGGCTAAGGAAAGATCAGGGGTTTTTGCGGCACTTGTTGGGATCCTTGTGGTGTTCTGTTCTTGATGGTGTTTCTTCTTTGTTTACTGTAAGTTTCTTCATGTTTAATGTATGCCATCCTTTCATTATGCTTCTGAACTAAATTGAATGAGTGATTAAGGTTGAATCCATTGTTTACAATGCTTAGCCTTTGAATTCAGTTAGTTCTATATGTTTTCAGCTGTTTGGAGAGGATCCAAGTTCTTCTTTTCCCTCTTCAGCTCCTCGTCGGTCTAATCTATCCATAAAATCCAATTCGAAGCATCAAGATCATCACCTACCTCGCCCCAGCTTGAACTCTGCAAAGGTCTGACCTTATCCCCGGACCCAAAATTTTGTATTCCCATTACTCCAGCGAAAACCCAAAAAACCAAAAACCAAACATACCTATCTCTTTACTAGCCTAAAATCAGTTCTTATTGTAAGTCATCTCGCATTCTATTGCTTATTTTCTCGAGATTGTCGGAGAGAGCCCTCTCCTGTCCTCGTAGGGCTAGCTACGAGGCTGAGCGTGGTTTGATGTAGCCTTGAGTTTTACTTCATTTCAGCCTGAGGTAGATTTGAGTGCTAACATAGTGGCGACCATACTGGGGACATCTCAATGGTTTTCTTGTTGATGTGTTTGTTCCACGAGTCTTAGACGGAGTCTGAAGTCACGCCAGGTAGCTTTCGAAACGCTTTTGTTATGCATAAGCGGAAGTAGATAAACGCTGCTTCAGTCGATCTCCGGTAAGCTTGTGTGTTTAGTACTTGACTTGTAAATCACCCCAGTATATTTATTCGTTCTAGACCTTTTGGATGATTGAGTCTAGAAGTCGAAAGGCTGAAAGTAATTGATTGTGTTCCTTGTAATCTTTGTTTTCCGAGAAGATCAATACACTGGCTTCAAGAAGAAACACTAGGGCGAATCCTGACCCTGATCCACCAATAATCTTCGAAAATCCGAATCTGATTCCAAGGACCCTTAGAAAACAAGGCAGTCAAGAGAGTTCTGAAAGAGAAAGCCAATTGAGTTTTGAGAGTTCCAGAGTACTTACCCGATCTGCATCTTGTCCTGTCAAAATCATATATGTTGATGAAATCCCCTTTGATGCACAGTTTGAAACATCTTTGTTTGTGAATTTTTCCGAAACTGAATTGTCAAGATTAGTCCCAGATCCATTGTTTACTGAAGATTTGCAATATAGATTTGTTTCACAGTACTTGGATAGACAGCTGCAAATTTCTATTGAGGATACTAATACTTTTGAATTTACTGAATCTGCTTCACAAGTTCTTGACCCATCTGAAATTTCATCAAGTTCACGGATCCCTACTGAACCTCCTTTTGTCCCTACCGTTCCGGTTCAGCCTGAGTTCTCTGATCCGCAATCAATATTATTTTCTCCGTTTCCATTGAATACATCTCATAGACCTACTACTCCTACTCCTCCTGTATCTCCTCGACAACAGATTGTTTTCAATCCACCAAGAGCTATGGCTGCTCGTTTTGCACCCCTTGTGTTACCCCAGCAATTGAATGATATGCCCGCAGACTATCAGAGTAAGATCCCGACATTTGATGGTACTCCATAGAGTCTTCCTGCACAACAGCATGTAGACAATATGGCAGATTTCTTTGATCGTTTCGAGATTGATGAAGAAAATGTGACCATGAGGCTTTTTGTGCAAACTTTTGGAGGAGAAGTACGGAAATGGTTCAGAGCCTTGCCACAAAGAAGCATAGATACATTGGCAGAACTTCAGAGGCAGTTTTTAGACCGATGGGAGATGAAAAAGGATCCGCTGCAGATTACTTCAGAATATACAAATCTCAAACGTAATCCTGGTGAGTCGGTTCAGGATTATATTATTAGATTCAATACAGTGTATAATGCTATTCCAGATGATTTGAGACCGTCCAAAAAATATGCTCTCCTTAAATTCCCAGATGGCTTTGATCCGAAGATGGCTTATTCCCTTCGTGATAGAGATCCACCTACTTTAGAAGATATGCAGAAGGTCGTTGTTAGTGTTGAGGAAAATTTGAATGATAAAAGAGCACGGTTGAAAGCAGAGAAAAGAGTGACAATAAAGGAAGAGCCTTCTACATCTATATCAGAACAGCACATAGCTCGTGAGTTGGAAAAGGCTTTAAGAAGAATGAATCTTGACAAGGCAGAAACACAGTTTCGGAACCCAAATTTCCATGGCCAGCAGCAGCCACAATTTAGAATTAAGCAGCGTGAACAAAGAGCTCAAGAGCCAGCAGCCCAACAGCAGGTTAAGACTCCACTTTTGCAGAATTTTGTGAGTCATGATTCCGATGATGATGATGATGTGTCAGGTGAGCAAAATCATTTCTTCACCCCTGATGATTTGCCTATTTATATTACCGAGGAAGAGGAGTATGGTGAAAGTTCAGTTGTTCAGAAAGATGAGGATTTTATCCTAACAAATGATGCTGATTTAGAAGAAGAGTCAGATGAATACCAAAGAGGATATTTGAATGCATTGACTGCTCAGCAGAAACAATATTCATTGAGAAATCGAGATATGCCTATAAATCCCATTCAGAAAAGAAAGGAAGCTTCAGCACCGAAGACAGATTCACCAATACCACAGAAAAGAGGGAAAGAGACAATTGACCCCGCAGCAAGTAAAGTATCATCAGCTGAGAAGGTAAATCAGTCAAACATAGTGAAAGACAAGGCTGAAAAGAAGGAAATTCCAGCTAAAGAGGTCGAGAAGGTTTCAGCATTTAGCTTGGAAAATGAAATTTCCAAGCTGAAAATATCCATTCCTTTGACGGAGATTATGAAGAACAGCAGCTACCGTAGTCAAGTCACCAAAATTCTGAACTTTGATCCAATGATTGACACAGTAAATGTTGAGGATGATCAGCCGGAATTGATTTTTGGGCCTGCATTGAATGGTGAGTCTCTGACAGTAATGTTCCTCCTTTTTACATCAGTTTGAGGTTGCATGAATATATATTGCATAATGCTATGCTCGATTCGGGTGCTTCGCATAATTTGATGCCAAAGGCAATCATGGAAAAGTTGGGATTAGACATTACAAGAGAGTATCATGATTTGTATTCATTCGATTCCAGCCGGGTAAAGTGTATAGGACTCATCAAAGATTTGGTGGTAAGTTTAGATCAAATCCCAGCGAAGAATGTTTTGATGGATGTGGTGGTTGCTGACATTCCTCCACGTTTCGGAATGCTCCTTGCAAGATCTTGGGGGGCAAAGTTGAAAGGTACACTTCAATTAGATTTCTCTTATGCTACAATTCCAGTCTTCGGTCAAATGAGAAAGTTGTATCGTGAGCAGAAGATGAAATACATCATAACTAGCAAAGAGAAGCCAGTCAATCATCCTGTGAATTATGTACATACTGAGTTAGAGTCGTTTGTGTTGCTTGCTGATAGTTTTAATGATGTAGAAAGTCAATTAGTTCAGGCAGAAGACATACCAGAAATAAATGAGAATTTCGGAGAAGTTTTGCAAAAGGAAAGAAGAGATAAACAAGCTGTTTTGGAGCAATCAGCTGAAGACAATGGGCAGCAAACAGGAAAAACAGAGCCGACACAGTTTCAGCATTTAGAGGACGATGAAAATGGTCTTTGGACCATGGATTTTGATGGTGCAGTGGGCAGCGATGGTGTTGGGATTGGTGTGTGGATTCGAAGTCCAGTTTTCGCTCCTGATAAAGTTCCGAGCAATGTGAGAGTGTGTTCTTACAAGCTTGCATTCGATTGTTCAAACAATGAAGCGGAATACGAGGCTCTTATTGCTGGCCTTAAGATTCTCAAGAAGCTGAATGCGAAAAGGATTGCGGTATATGGTGATTCAGAATTAGTGATAAAGCAAGTTAAAGGTGAGTTTCGGGCTAAGCATCCTCGCATGAGGGCTTACCGAAATGCAGTTTTGGATATTTTGAAGTTATTTTCTGATCATACTTTGACATGTGTGCCCCGCATACAAAATGGTGTTGGTGATGGACTTGCTAAGGCAGCAAGCAATCTTAAGATTCCAATGAATTCCAGCAACAAGTTTGAGATACATGTGAAACACCGGCCCACCGTTCCAGACAATCAGCGATGTTGGCAAGTTTTTGAGGATGATGAGGAGATTAGTGAATTTCTGCAGAATAAGGGTAAGTTTAAAGATACCTCCATAGATACTGAATTTGATGATGGTATTGATGACATACAGATAAATCAAATGGATGTGCTGCAAATGAAGGATAACATCATTCCTAAGGGATTGATTCCTTTGGAAGAGTTGTTTGATCAGGATGATGTAGCTCGTAAGCCTACATTGAGGCCAACAGAGAAAGGTGTCGAAGAGGTAAATATTGGGACAGCTGAGAATCCCAAAATGGTGAAATTGTCAAAGTCATTGTCACCAAAGGTAAGAGCAGAATACGTGAAATTGTTATCTTCATTTGCTGATGTGTTTGCCTGGGATTATTCAGATCTTAAAACATATGATACCAATATCATCCAACATACTATTCCCATCAAACCAAATCAGAAGCCTTTTCGTCAAAAGTTGAGGAGGATCAACCCAAAGCTGCTACCATCAATCGAGAAAGAGGTAAATAGGTTGTACAAGTCAGGAATCATTGTGCCTATTCGTTTTTCAGATTGGATATCAAACTTGGTGCCCGTGAGAAAGAAGACAGGTGAGATCCGTCTATGTATTGACTTCAGAAATCTAAATAAGGTATCATTAAAGGAAAATTATCCGCTGCCAAAGATGGATCACATATTACAGCGGGTAGTTGGAGCATCAAGGATGTCTCTACTCGATGGATACTCAGGTTATAATCAGATTTTAGTGCAGGAAGATGATCGTGACAAGACTGCATTCACCACTCCTTGGGGAACATTTCATTACGCAAAGATGCCATTCGGTTTAAAGAATGCAGGCGCTACCTTTCAGCGCGCAATGGACATGGCTTTTGCCAATGAGAAAGATGTGTTTTTGGTTGTTTACCTTGATGATCTAACTGTATTTTCTAATTCTGATGAGGAACACTTATATCATCTGAAAATTGTTTTCCAGAAGTGCAGAAAATATGGCATTTCGCTGATTCCAAAGAAGAGCCTTTTCGCCATGGATGAAGGAAAGCTCCTTGGCCACATCATCTCGAAAGATGGCATTCGAGTTGATCCTGCACGTGTTGAAGCCATTCAGCAGATTGAACAGCCCCGGAACAAGAAAGAGATACAGTCATTTAACGGTAAAATGAATTTTCTGCGTCGTTTTATTCCCAATCTTGCAGAGCACCTTAGAGAAATCACGAACATGTTGAAAAAGGACAGTCAGGTAAAATGGACAGAAGAGGCAGTAAAGTCATTTAATTTGGTAAAAATAGCTCTTTCTTCAGCCCCTATTTTAATCAGCCCCGATTACACACAAGACTTCATTTTATTTTCTTTCGCTTCTGAGCATACATTGGCAGCTGTTTTGATGCAAAAAAGGGATGGAGTTGAGAAGCCCATCGCTTTTTTCAGTTGGATCATAAGAGATGGGGCATTGAAGTATAATATCATTGAGAAACAAGCACTTGCGCTTGTAAAGGCTTTAAAGGATTTCCGTGTGTACATATTGCATTCCCATATTACAGCATATGTTCCTAACGCAACAGTTAAGGATGTTTTGGTACAGGCAGATCCAGAAGGAAGAAGGGGTAAGTGGATCGCTGCATTGTTAGAGTACGATGTGGAGATTAAACCGACCAAGCTAATCAAAGGACAAGGACTCGCCAAGCTCATGGCTGAAACAAATCTGCATGCTTTAGACATAAATTTGATTGCTTCCATGTCTGATGAAGAAGAAGAAAGTGCGTCCATACAGGTATCCGATATTTTTGTTTCTTCTCCTTGGTATGCTGACATTTTGTATGTGCTTCAGAATTTGTCTACACCGCCTGGTATGCCTCGAAATAAGAGTAGAACATTGAAGTTAAAAGCTGCTAAATTCTGCATTTTGAATTCTGCATTGTATTGGAAAGACCCTGGGGGTATGTTGTTGAATTGTTTGGTAGAGGAGGAAGCTCAAAGAGTTTTGGAGGATTTTCACAAAGGTGACTGTGGAGGTCATTTGTTTTGGAAGACCACAGCGAATAAGATCCTAAGGACAGGGTATTATTGGCCTTCTTTGTTTTCTGATGTGTTCAAGGTTGTGAAAAATTGTCATGAGTGTCAAATATTCGAAGGGAAGCAGAAACTACGGCCTTTGCCTCTAAAACCAATCGAAGTTAATGCACCATTCCAGCAGTGGGGATTGGATTTTATCGGAGAAATCCACCCAGCATCTTCCGGACAGCATAGATGGATCTTGACAGCGACAGACTACTTCACGAAGTGGATTGAGGCGATTCCCACTCGACAGGCCACTGATGCGGTAATTATCTCTTTCCTTGAAAACAATATTCTGTCACGCTTTGGGTGTCCTAGTAAAATAATCACGGATAATGCAGCAGCTTTTAAGTCTAAGGGGATGGTTGATTTTTGTTTTAAGTACAATATTACATTGGGACATTCAACCGCATACCATCCACAAGGGAATGGCTTGGCGGAATCTTCAAACAAATCCTTAGTGAATATAATTAAGAAATTGCTGGAAATCAACAAGAAGGCTTGGCACAAAAAGTTGGTAAATGCATTATGGGCTGATAGGGTAAGTCAGAAAAGGTCTATTGGTATGTCTCCTTTCGAGTTGGTGTATGGGACGGATACAGTCTTCCCTACTTCACTTGCTGTCCCGGTGGTCAGATTGCTTCAGGAGGCTGGAAGTGAAGAGGATCCTATGCAGCGGAGGATTAATGAAATGATTCATTTACAGCAGACACGAGAGGAGGTATTTCAAAATACTTTCAAGTTGCAGGAGCGCATTAAGAAGATCTACGACAGAAAGGCAAAGTCAGATAAGTTTCAGTTGGATGAAGTAGTTTTGAAATGGGATGCCCGGAATGAAGACAAGGGAAAGCACGGAAAATTTGAGAATTTGTGGAAGGGACCGTTTAAGATTGCAGTGTATCGGGGGCAGAATGCATTTCTTCTCAAAGAAATGAATGGAGATGATTGTCCTGGTGGACCGATCAATGGTCGGTTGCTGAAGCACTATTATTTCTGAGTACTTGCTGCTGATCTCATTTTCATTGTATATATCATTTTACTTTGTTTCATTGCAAGAGTGCACTGATCTCTCATTTTCGGTCTGGGGCCCGGAGCGAAGGCTATAAGTCTGGAAATAGAGGTTGGTTGGTTTGAGATTGTAAAGTTAAGTTTATCAGTCTTCTTGTTTAAAGTCATGTCAGTTTGAGTCTAGTCGGTTTTGGTCAAATTGCAGTCTATCATAGTCAAATCTGCAGTCAATAAAATTATCCAAAGTTTGTCTTGTCAGTTGAAATAATGATTCCATCGCCCAATGGATGAGAGGCACTGTCTGACTCCCCCAGAGATTTGTTGTTCTTGGCATCTCCATGGAGCCACCATCCCCATTGGAGCCAATGTTAGAGTCAGCCCTTGCTGCCCTCCGTCAGTGATCATTTCGTCTTTTGCATTTTCATTATTAGGTGTCTCACTGGTTTCACTTCTTTGCATATCACTAGGATCATGCCATGAACTGACGAAGGGTTGTGTCATTTTGTGTTTCCTCATGTTATACCTGCAGCGCTATTTTAAAAAATATTTTCTAAAAAAAAAAAAAAAAATATTTATAGTCATTGTCATTATGTATGAGGTCATTAAAATGTCAATAAGTGTCCTAGGTCTTGGTGTCTAGGGTTTTTTGAGTCATTTATACACTAGTCATAAAGCCTGCAAGGTGAGGAGAGTCCAGTACTTGGATTTCTATTTTTATTATCATCAGCATTTTAAAAAAAAAATACATTTCTAGTCCAAAACTCTGTTTTGGAACTAGAAATTTGTCATTATCATTTTGTAATAAATTTGTAATTGTTCCACCATGAAGACATTGTAGAAGCAGACCCCTGGTCTTTCCTCTAGCTAAGACAGCCATATCCCTGCAAAAAGACAATAAAATCATCAGTATCGACCTCAGAGAAGCCAAAGCAAAGTTTGTATTTAAAAATCCAAAGTGAAAATTACAAAAACATTTGTAATGTGGGTTTAAAGTTGGATTTGAAATGAAATCTGATTGGGAAGATATTTGTGAGATATATAAAGGCCAAACAAGTTCATTTGAACCGATTTCATTGCTCCCAAATCGTATTTGCCAAGTGAAAGCCGATTTCAGACTTTTGGAAGGCGTGGACAGTGTTCTAGGGCTGCGCGACCCAACTTGAGCCTGCGCGACCCACCTGGGCTGCGCGACCCAAACAGAATTGGTTTAGCACAGTGGGTTTGCTCCTGCGTGACCCACCTGGGCTGCGCGACCCAAACTAAGCCTGCGCGACCCACGCAGAGACAGCATTCCGGAATTGTGTTTGAGCGCCCAGATCGACTCCAGTTGCCTTCAAAGCAGGTTTTCTTCAATCACTTGGGGTTTGCAAACGTATTTGTGTCATCATACATGGTTCTAATATGCAAATGAAGGATTTAAAACCCCACTGTTATGAGATTATTGTTTTCAGGGTTAAAATGAAAATCAATGGTGTAAAAAATGGGTTTGATGTCTGAAACAGTGATATGGTCAGCCTTTCATAAAACATGAAAATCACTCTGCTCTCATACCCATAATACCACTGTCACCATTTTTATTGTTATCCCATGATTAAACCCTTTGAGTCACATTTCTCATGTGTGTAATGAGTCACATTGCCCAATGTTAGCATTTGCTCATGTTTTTGTTTGCCCAATGTTAGCATTGTTTCAAATGACCTATTGAAACCTTTATGGTCATAAACTCGTAGGCAAACCTATCACTGATTATACCATGCTCTCCTTTGACTAGATGTGTCCAAACTTTTGAAGGTTTCCTACTCCTATTTTGTCAAAATTTCATTTGCATTCAAAACAGAGATGCTGCCTTTCAGTCCATTTGAAGCAGAGATTTTATCCATAATTAGATTCCTTGATAGTGCTTTGGCGGTGGGATATTGATTGAGTGTTAAACATACATCCTAATTTTGCTTTCACTGCATTCATATCAGCATACACATTGCCAAAAGTTTGATCAGAGATATGTCAGAGACAGAGTCAGAATATGAGGCAGGGTCAGGCAGTGATTCGGTGGCTGAAGGTAATGTGCCACGAAGTTCCCGCAGAGAAAACAGAAGTGGTGATCATCGCAGAGAGGAGCCTACTTCTTTGGCTCGGTTGCAGGCATGTCCATTAGCTATGGATTGTTTTCGATTCTTGTCATGTTTCAGATTTTGTGAGATGGTTGTGCAAACCCGACCTCATCGTGAATTAGCACGTTTGTTTGTTCTTCATTTACGGGGTAATCGGGTAAACCTTGCTGGGGTTGATTTCATTGTTTCGCCTTTGACTATTGCTCAAGCCACTGGCATACCTAACAGAGGCGAGGAATGGAGCAAGGGTAAGCAGTTAGAGAAATTTCACTATGAGCCATATGTTAAAACTGGATATGTGGCGGTATGCTTTTGATGACTATTTCAGTGGCTTTTTAATAGAATTTGTGAACCTTTTTGTATCATGAATTTGGAAAGTAATAAGGAACCATAACAAAACATGTGAGAATTGATATGCAAGACTTAGCCACTGATAATGGTTATTTTCTGTACAGGAAAAGGAGAAAACGAGGAATTTCCGTTCCAAAGGAAAGGACAAAGTCGAGATAACTGCTGTCCCTCTGAACGAGAACCGAATGCAAACAAGGCTAAATAGATTACAGCAAATCGGCTCGGAAAAGAAGGAGAAGACACCAGCTCGGCGCCAAAGAAAGGAAAGGATGAAGAATTAACAGTTTGGCGAATCCCTCAGGATCTTCGATCCTGAGGGATCGCTGCTTTATTTATCATGTTACTTGGACATCTCCGCCATCACCTTTATATAAAGGGACAACACTGTTAGCTTGATAGATAGGATACGCTTTTATGTAATTTTCTGTAAAACATCAACTTTGATTATTGAGTCTCGTTGAGAACTGGTTCAATGTATTTTTGACCGATGCATTAATAAAAGCTTGGTGATTATTTCATCTCTGCGTCTGGATTAACTTAAAGCGGTGTATCCTTGGAGGCTAAGGGCCCGGCCCCGAAGGACACTTGCTTCTGTACCATTACGACTTGACTTTTGTGTGGTTTGTTTATCATTGTTATTTGGTAATTTGATATGCTTTATAAGTTCATATTACATGCTTTGTTAAAGATTGAATCATTGAGGTTTTTTTACCAATGGGTAGTCGGTGTTGACTCTGCATCGAGTTTACTAATCCTTTTCGGAGTTAATTACATGTTCTACTTGTCATGTTATGCAGGGCAGTCATAGCCGAACATTCGTGTTTTACATTTGTTGAGCGATGTTCTTTACACTGTTGGACTCAGTAACAATAGCGTTCTAGCTAGAAAGCTGCTAATTTGTCCCTACATGGATTGTTATTCCACTGTATTGTGCGCTGCTTTCCGATTTTATCGAGCATTGTTCCTTAATTCATTAATCGTTGTTGCTTTGCTTCCTTTAGTGTGATTCGTGTGA
This sequence comes from Pinus albicaulis, assembly GCA_034641835.2. Classification (NCBI taxonomy): domain Eukaryota; kingdom Viridiplantae; phylum Streptophyta; class Pinopsida; order Pinales; family Pinaceae; genus Pinus; species Pinus albicaulis. The sequence continues at coordinate 110,904 of JAXQQM020073914.1, forward strand.
TTTGTCTTTGGAGTGAAGAATGTTGTTGATTGCATAGAGATGTATTTGGAGTTAATTGGTTATAGCTCCGCGGGACTTAGTTATTTCAATTCGTCTGTTCCATTTTAGACTTGCCGTTCTATTCCGGTGTGTCTTCGTCGTCAATCCTTTATTACGCTCTATTTGCTCCATTTACTTGCGAGCTGTTGGTTTGGTGTGAGAGATGATCTAAGGAGTATCGTAGTGAGCATTGGCGTGGATTCTTTGTCTAGCTCCCGGAGCTCGTGATCCATGCTCTAGTTCCTCTCCACCGCCTTTCGAAGGGATGGGTTATCAACCGCCGAACCCTCGGCGACAAAGCTGCTGAGTTTACTACCGAGTGTGTGGTTTATTCTTTGAAGTAATTTAGTTACAAGCAAGCATCCGCTTTACTCTTGTATTTTCATAAAGCACCTGTACTACTAGCATTACTGCGACAAATGATAGCCTCGGATTGAGTCACTCTTTGTGACGACAAAACGCTCCCGAATTGACAATATTAATGTGAGGTAATTAGAGGTGGAAAGAGACCCTTTTCTTATAGCTCTCTACATTTTGGCGCCGTTGCCGGGGAAAAAGAGTGTAGCCATTTGTCAGCAGGTGTATGAGCTCGCTAGGGAGGAGTTGGATCCCGAAAACGGAAGGTAAGAACCTCACGTGCGGAGCATGTAAAAAGACACACTGTCTCCACCTATCCGCTACCCACCTGAGATTTGTTTTTGCTTTGTTTGAATAGAAGTTGGTAGTTCATTTTCTGAGTGCATGACTAAAGCGAGAGCAGACGAGAAGAACATCAAACCCCCCATCCAAGCCTCGAGAAAAGCTGCCGGTGACCCTTGTCGATCGACCTACATCGACGAAATCTATAAGAGCATGAACAGTGCCATCGCAGGGCTCCAAGAAAAACATTTCCAAAATCGCACGACGCAGTTCCTCTTCGCGGCAACGGGATCACCATGCTATAGCCCGTGCTTTGAGGTGCATAGTCAAAGCCGAAGAGCAAGACTTTCAAGAAGTTGAAAATTCTACTCCGTAATTCACGTGCCAGAACTCTTGCAACTTTTGTGAGGGAGAAGGAGAAAGCCGAGCAGAAGGAACCAAAATCCCCTATTGAAACAAACTCAGCCATTAGATAGCCTCGGATAAGGAGTGCCTTTGCGAAAATCATTGTTGAAGGAATTCGACCTCTCGGACACTCCGGCATTCCCATTATTCCGCATGAAAGGAAGCGCTAGTTAAAGAGATCTCGCTAAAACCGTTCCCCCTCAACCCAGGAATACCCTCCTAGATATCCCGGACAAGGTTATTGGCATATATTCGATTCCATGGCTCAAAACCAACCAAACGCTCAAAACCGGCCAAATACTCAAACTACATTACAATATCCTATAGTGGATGCTCAAAGAAACGGCCACGACAGCTATCCCCTCTCGACGATATCCCCACATTCCACGGATCTCACATCGGAAGATCCTGGATGCATTCTTATTCGAATTCCGATGTGTTATGTAGGTACGATTACACCACCGATCCCCCAAAAATTTGGAAATTATTTCTCTACATTAAAAGGGGATGCTTTAAGATGGTTTATGGGGCTGGCAGTGGGTTATCTCCAACAATTGGGATCAAATGAAAGAATCCTTCTTTATATCGGGATTATTGTAGGTTCAGAGAATTAAAAGGCAGAAATATTTCAAATGTCGGCCGCACCACAGAAACATTTTAGAGGAGTATGTGGAACGTTTTAGAGTATAATCTACCAAAGATCTCCTTAGGCATCGCTTACCTTTACCCGATAATGTGTTAGCTCGCATTGAATGAGGGGCATGAAGGAACAATGGATTGGAAACATTAAACATTATGGGCAAAGGGGATATTTATCAAGAGAGTTTCGCAGACATTATTGATTTGTGTATCGGGAGTTCTAGAGTAGGCAGCACAAGAATGGTAAAACCTGACAGAATATGATCGGTTTGCGTATGACACAGTGACTGTCGTACGGGAGTAACATCAGTGACGAAATTGGAAATTTATTAGAAAATTTTAAAACCGATATTATGGGGACACTTAACTACGACTAACTTGATATAGTGCGAGGCTAAACGAAGCACGAAATGTTTGGAGCGCAACGTGTGTGGCGATCTACGCACCGCTGCGCAGGAAAACATAGCCACGACAGTGTCCATCGATAAAGTCCACAAACGATGCGCCATCTCTGCATCGAAAGATCACCTGGCTGTGAGAGTCATTTCCCTCACGCCTCTGGATTGAAAGCGTATATAAGGAGAGCGAGAAGAAAGAACCCAGAGAATCGGTGAATTCGATCAACCTGACAGCCGCAGAGTGCCGAGGCAGAGATCAACAGCAGGTTTCCGGACTCAAACCTCTTTCTTTCAAAACCCACAGTATAATGCTCTAACAATATGGTATGTGGCACTCGACCTCAACCCCCATTTACGCGGTCACCACAATCGCTTTCCTTCTTCAAATCCATGCGACTCGAAACAAGCCAAATCATGGTTGGCCGAATTTCCGCGCACACTACCTACCATATTGGTAAAATGGCCCATATCTCTATCGCAATGGACTCTCTCTACTTCACAAAGTTCACCCTGAGGACAAAGCTGGCAAAGAGCCGCATGTACCATCCACCGTGGAACTATTCCGCTCCCAACTCAACTCTCACAGCCGGCCTTACAACGAATCGAGCCTAACTCGAGACCGCAAACTCCCGGCCAACCACGATCCCAATCCACAACACGGACAAGTGTCCAATCTATTCAAATCATAGAAACACTGCGAAACGGGACCCGACTTGAGGGAGTGCAATGACCTTCGCGCTAAGATCTCGGACGTATAGTGCTCGAGGAGATAAAAACCGGTATCCTTAACATCAAGATCGATGTACGAGAGAACATCAGTCACAACAAGAGGACGTAAATAAGCAACAAACCCATAATCAAGCAACCACATCCTCTCCTCCAGTTCCCGTAACGATTAGCCATACCCTCGACCCATACAATATCGACTTTGACATTCGGGGAGAATTACAAAAATCTGTGTACATAAAAATTCCATTCCTCCAAGCCATTCAAGACATTCCGTATACGCAAAAAACTATAAAAGAATTGTGCATAAAGAAACCAAGGAGGAATATAACAAATAATCCAAAGAGTCCAAGTAGCTCGGTACTTTATCGCATCTGTGTCCGGAAGAGAAACACTTAAATATGAAGACCCCGGGAACCCAATTATAAACTGTTTCAAATTTATGGTCGCACCCTCATCTAATGCTCTTAGCTGATCTAGGGCACGCAATTAATATTTAACGACCACAACTTCCCAAAAGCCTCGGCATTACATCCGTAGAACCCACCTCCACTCTGTTGGAATCGTGATCTGTCCGTGGTTAGACCAGGAGGGCACTTCACATGATGCTTCGTGTCTCTTGCGAGAATCACAGGGAGTATCCAACCGATTTCACGATAATTAATCCAAAAACCCGGCTTGATGGACACCCGCTAATTTTAGGTAGACCTTGGCTCGCATCTTGCCGATGCCTACATTGGTTGTCGAGCGGGAAATATGACCATAACCGGAGGACCGACAGCAAAATTTAGTTCTATATCCTCCGCACACCCAAGTGTCACAATGATTAAAACTAATAAACACCATCTGTATCATACCTGTACAGGTAACACTCGCGATCTCCGTAACTATACAAGAGGCACTCGATTTCAAAGATCAAACGAGAAGACGATGCCATTACCAATGCTGCATTACATCAAAGCTGAAACCTCGCACACGGTGTCAAGACATGATAGAAGCCGTGCATTTGATAATGAATCGGAGAGGATCCTTTCGAGAAGATATTCATGACCAAACGATACCGTCACTCGTTTGTGCACATAGTAAACGCTGGTGGAAATTGCACCGGGAAAACTTTAAACATCAATGCTAATCTCACACACGAACAAGAAACAAAGCTCATCCATTTGTTAACAAAATATTCAAGAAGCATTTGCATGGGACTACCCGATGCTGAAAAAGAGGAATCGATCCCCACTATGTACACACCACATTTATATAGAGAAAAGATGCCGCTGCTTGTGCGTCGTGCCGCAAAGGAGACTTAATCCCCATCTAAAAGATGTCATAAAAACCGAACTTCGTGAAGCTTTTTAGATGTGAGATTTTATCTACCCTATTTGCGATAGCAAATGGGTCTCTCCGCTTGTGGTGGTACCAAAAAGAACGGAAATGGAGAATTTGTGTGGATTATAGGGAACTAAACAAGGCAATACACGAGATGATCATGATTTCACTCTTCCTTTCATAGATCAAGTATTGGATACTTCTAACGCGGAAGAAGTTCTTTTCTTTCTCGGATGGCTTCGGTGCATACACCAGTATCTGCGATTGTTCACGAAGACCCGGATAAAACTACTTTGCTTTGTCCCCGAACATTTGCCTATCGAGTGCCTTTTGGCCTATGTAATGCTCCACCACATTTCGGTGAGGACTATCCTCAGCATTTTTGCAGATTTAATAAAATGATGGACTTGAAGTTTACATGGATGACTTTACACCATATGGAGACGCATTTTGATCCGACTCTAGACACCTCTAGAAAAGTCCTATGCAACAAAGCATTGTTACTGAGGCTTTGCTACAACGCAGCGAAAAATGTTTCTTGATGATGACCGAAGGACTTATCCCAGGACACTATGTCTCAAAGGCAGACGGCATTCAGTAGATCGGCTAAAATCCAAATGCTTTTGCTTTATTCCCACTCCTACCATCTCAAAGCAGAGGTACGCAGCTTTTCTTTGGATTTTCCCAGGCTACTATAGATCGATCTCATAGAGCATGCCCGCACATTCTCGCTTCCTTATATGCACCGTTACCGGGTAACGTTGATTTTCTTTGGACGGACAAATGTGACCATGCTTTCGAGGATCTAAAGAAGCTTAGATTCACTGTACGGTCCTTCGAGAGGGACCAAAGCCGGGACCTCCACCATTCCGGACATCATCGCGATGCGAGATACGGCCATTGGCGCGCCAGCCGCGTGAAGAGGATAAAAACCATATGCTATCTATTACACTTCCAGCAGAAAATTTATCCTCAACTGAATTGAATTACCTTACATGCTTTGAAACAAAGAATTACTAGGCTGTAATACATGTCGTAAATAAATTTAGACATTATATTACAGAGCACTATCCTAAAGAGACCTCAGTACACGCACAAATCTCGCTTTATAAAATATACCCAGGCAAATAAAGCTCCTCGTCACAAATGCCGAGTAACCTCGATGGTTAATCTGATTGCGAAATTTCGACATCACAATCAAGGACCGCGCAGCGAAAGAAAATACTCCGCAGCCGATTTTCTTTCGAGAATACCAAAATCAAGTCGATGCGAGCGGCGAGTTGAAAGATCGATTTCCTGGGATGAGCACACCGCTACAACATGTTGCCGCTCACGCTGCCACCGGGTATACTTGATGTTGCCAACTCATCCTTGCGGTTAGGTAAATTACCAAAACATTTAACTCCTAATGAGCGCAAGCAGATTATTCAGAAAAGTTCTCGATTTTCGTGGATTGGAGGCTATTTGTTTCACACAGGAGCAGACATGCATATCAGGCGATGTGTTAGAGAGGATGAAATATTTGACATCCTAAAAGCTTGTCACGATGGACCGTGTGGGGGGCACTTCGCTGAGCGTAGAACTGGACATAAAGTATTACAGACAGGATATTACTGGCCTACGATCTTCAAAGATGCAAAGAAGTTTGTCCAAGCCTGTGACAGCTGCCAGCGAGCAGGACGACTTGGTCAAGCTGATGAGATGCCTCTGAAACCACAGTTAGTCATCGAACCATTCGAACGGTGGGCTCTTGATTTCGTTGGACCCATCAACCCTTCATCAAATCAGAAAACATATATTTTGGTGGCAACAGAATATGTCACCAAATGGGTTGAGGCAGAAGCATTACCAAGAGCCACAGAGGATTCTGTCATACAGTTCCTGTTCCTTCTATTTGTTCGTTATGGCCTTCCTAGGGAAATAATTACAGATGGAGGACCACAATTTGTTGGGCATAAATTAGCTGCAACACTTAACAATTATCATGTCCGGCATAAGATCACTACTCCATATCACCCACAGGCGAATGGGCAGGTAGAAAGTAGCAATAAGATAATAGAATCAATCCTAACGAAAACCATTGCGTCACATAGGCGTGATTGGGCTACCCGACTACCTGAAGCACTCTGGGCCTATCGAACCACCTGGAGGAGCACCACCGGTTACTCACCTTATCAATTAGTGTTTGGAAAACAACCCATTTTTCCTATAGAATTCGAAATCCAAACATTACGGACAGCACAGGAAGTTGGCCTAGATCTAACCGAGGCACAACTCAATCGACTGCAGCAGATTAATGAATTAGACGAAGTCAGGCTCTCTGCATTACAAAATACAACATTAATTCAACAGCAGCGAGCCAAATGGCATGATGCGCTCATCAAGAACAAAGTCTTCCACGAGGGAGACTGGGCTCTGTTATACGATTCTCGGTTTCAGGACTTCCCTGGAAAACTTCAGACTCGATGGTTGGGACCATACGAAATCCGGAAGGTGCATGACAACGGAACCCTTACTCTAATCACCATTGACGGTTCTGGATATGCATTCAAAGTAAATGGCCACCGAGTCCGTCTCTATCGCAAACCACTTACTCGGGAATCCTTCTGCCAGCAGCTACGCCGAGACACTGATATGGAGATCTTAGGAGAGGAAGAGAAATCTTCCTCACCTGTAATTCATTAAGGGTTCATTTCTTTTTTGGAATTTGTACATAAATTCTTGTTTTTTTGAGTGATTCTTGTACATAAGTTTGAATTAAATATCTTCTTGTCATTTTTGCTGTTCCTTTTCTTTCATAAAGTTCGATTTTTGCCCTTCTAAAAATAGCATTTGCGTGTTTCTTATGATATTGGTTTTGCTTGTTTTGCTGTTCCTTTTGCTGTTCCTTTTCTAAAGGAACAGCATTCGGGATCTCTGCTGTTCCTTTTTCAAAGGAACGGCATTATTACGTTTTCTGCTGTTCCTTTTGGTTACCACCGTTCCTTCTTCTTCAAAGAAGCAGCGTTTTTTTTTTTATTACTATTGTTCCTCTTTGGCATTTAGAGTGTTTTTTATAGCCTTTTTTTTTTGCCGTTCCTTTTCCAAAAAGGAACGGCATTTGCATTTTTTTGCTGTTCCTTTTTCTATCATCCATCATTGTTTCTTTTCCAAAGGAACACCACTCACATACTTTTGCTCTCCTTGTGAAACAGCTTATTCCTTTTGCTGATCTAAATTGAGGATGCTTTGAGCCCGTCTTCTTTCTAGTCCTTAAGATACAGCTATGTATTTGTGCAATGAAACATAAAATCACAACATACCGAAATCTGCAAACCATAAATCGCTATATCTATAAGGCTCTGCATTAGTAAGAGGAGAAATGGAAGGACATACTTATTTCTTACCTTTTGTTGACATGGTCCTACTAATTTTGCCCTGATTGGTTATCTTTATCATGCTGATTCCCTTAAATTTTTTATTAGTACTTGGGAATAAGAGCAAAGAGTTTATATCTTCCTATTGAGATAATAAGACTTCTGCCACCATTCCTACTCTTAAGGAGTGTTGAGCCACCCTTTGTGTATAAGGAAAAGTATTCGATAAAAAAGAACAAATATGTGAACATGATATGTCAAGTGTCAAATGCAGGATAGGGGGTCTCATCGAGAGCCGGCCTACCATGATCATGAGGATGGAAGTGAAGTGGCATTCCCATTCTGGCCACCACACCAGGGATATGGTCCAAAAGGTATATCAAATAAACAAACCTTGGAACAGGAGGTCTCATTACGAGCCGGCCTGCCCATGTTTCGCTCCTTCCTCGTGAATGGCATTATGGTTAATTGGTCACCAAGCCAGCATAATGGTCTACATTTTGACATAACAACATTCCTAAATATACACAAAGGATCATGGTTCCGAGGATAAAAAAACAACTCTGCCAAGGTTATGGACACCTGTTGGCAGCAGAGTACTGTTAATGGTATTGAAGTCATCTTGCTTACACCAATGGGTAAGATACGAATACTCTTTTGTTTTTATATCATAGGGACTAATCATATGTCATTTCCCGATTTATACATCGCATGAATATTTATCATTACCAATCATGGCAACGGAAGTGACCATGACCACTTGAGATTGGCAAGTACGATACATGCCCTATCCATCAGCCTCAAATCATAACACAGCAGCCTCTTATATCATACGCGATCAATTCTCCGCCTCGATTTCGGTAATTTGTTGTCCTTTGCAACATAGCATAATTCCATATGTTGTTCCTTTCTGACTTGATTGCAGACGGGGTGCCGCTCCTTTATTTGCCGGCTGGGACAGCCTATCACACTGCGGGGGGGGGGGAGGTTAACCTCATCATTCCCTGTATTACGTGTCCACTCACCATTCGGGAAAACTAGTATACGACGGTTTGGCATATTTTAACGGCATGGCATTTCTATTTTCGCACAAGTTGCTTTCTGTTTCACTATTGCATACTCTGTGTTTTCTTTCTCGTAACCTTGCGATTATCATCCTCCCTGCATTTCAAACAGAGAACGTTTTTGCTGTTCCATTTAGAATTCGCAGTGAAACCATGGGAGGAAGGGCAATTCGAAGTGAGCCTCAACAGCTGACGATCTCCGCTGCTACCCGGGAGATCCTGGAAAGAGCAGGATGGTTGAATTATTTCAATCGCCTACAGGAGTCCAATGAAACAGTAGCGATGGAATTTTTGCAGAATTTACAAGATGACCACTCCACAGAAAGAGGGAAGCGGATAGCGGTCACTGATGCCATAATTGCAGAAGTTTCAAGACTACCAGCCACCGGACCGGTATGGACATTAAAAAGGGAACGATTACAGAAGGTCATGGAACTGTTCCAGGACGAAGGCCAGAATCTGACAATTAAGGGGAAGGGTATTCTGCCAGCAACCCTAGGAGAACCTTGGACGGAGCTAGCAAGAACAGTGCAGAGTTACATTACCTGCGAAGGAAGGAAAGACGTGGTAAGACCACGACATCTTAAACTTTTAGCTGTTTTAAAGTAGAGATGCTCTGTAAATTTACCTGCACTCCTGAACTCCTTACTGCATGATGCTGCACAAAGTATAAAAAAGGCACAGCACATAGAGTCAGTCGTTAGCCACCATGGGTTGATACGACTAGTGGTTATTTATGGTCTCACCCAGCAGAAGAGCAGCTGGGAAGAACTGATTTCACTAATTGAGGGGGGATTGACAGAGCCATCCCCAAAACGCAGACATTCTATAAGCACACCAGAATCGGAAAAACGCAGAGAACATGTTGCTAGTACATCAGAACAACCAGAGATACATCCAGAATCGGCAAAGCGCAAGCATGCCATTGACTCACCCGAGCAACCAGAGGGACCCAGAAAATCAGCTCGGTTAGCTCAGATGAGAGGAAGCATAGATAAGCCCAGAAAGTCAGCCCGGTTGGCTCGGATAAGAGGAAGGCTGGAAAATCTTCAGGGAAGCACCAGCCAACCAGTGATAATTGAAGATGAGCAACCCGAAGAAAAAGCAGCCGAACCTTCGGGAACAGATATAGAAGCAGAAACTGAATAGGAGGAAGAAATGGGACAGCGGGAAGATAGCCCATTACAAGACCTACTGGGAGATGATGACTTGGCCGCAGTCCTAGCCAATATGAGTAAGTATGGCCAACCTTCTAGTTCAGAGAACCCCCACGACAAACCCCAAGAAGAAAACATGCCTGTTCATGATGAAGAGGAGGAAAATACTGAACGGGAACAATCTGTTCCCAGGTCACAAGAGGAAATTCTAGAGGAAGTAGGAGCAGAGACAGCATCTGCTCAGGAAGAGACAGGACCAGTCGAGGTTCCTACCCCTGAACAGCCAGAGCAGAGCATTGAGGAAGAACCCCAAGAGGAAGAACCCCAAGAGGAAGATTTAGCAACTAGTCATGATCCAGTCCGTAGCAGACAGACTGCTGTTCCTTCGAATGAAACATTGGAAATTAAGAAGTTGCGGAGGGAACGAAATAAATTGTTGAATACGATAACCCAGCTCAGACAAAAAATTAGGATTCTGAAAAAGAACCAGAAGGTAAGAAAGACCGGAGGAAGGAAAAAGAAGGCCAACAAGCGGCCTGCTGTTCAAAACCCTACTGAGAATCCAGCTGCCGTTCCAAATGATGCTGAGGAACAGACGGGTGTTCACGTTAAAACATAAAATGATGATATAAGGGTCAGTGACAAGCAAATTCAGACAGAGGCACCACCCTTAGGGGTAATAAGGGTTCTGAACTCCAAACAGCATAATAAGAAAGTTCAGGTAAAACTCCCGGCCTCCACTGACCTATGGCAAAAAGATCCGAAAACAAAAACCCTGCATAAGATGGTGAAGCAAGCCCAGCAAGAAGCCGAACAGCTTAGAGAGCAAACGGTTCCCCGAGAAAAATATGAAGAGTTACAGCAGTAATTAAGGGACGTCAGTCAATCCAAAATCCAGGCCTTTGAAGGTTGGAAAAAGGAACAAGAGAACGTTGCACAGGTAACCAGTAGACTAAATACTGTTATCAAACAAATGAATGACTTGTGTTCTTTATACAATGATGTTTTAGCATGTAGGGCTCCTACTAAAAACTATGCTCTGTTTTTATTAGAACGGTATTTACAATTAAAAATCAAAGCTGTTAAAGCAGGCACCCCTATACAAATTAACACCGTCAATGACTTTATAGACTGCTGTAAACATTATGGGGTGAAAGTCCAGAGATTGTTGTGTGAACTCTATTTGCACGACCTTGTGTTAAGTCAGGAGACTGAATTAAACCCTAGCCCTTTCATTGGAGACATCCAATTCCAAGCATTCATTTCATTCGGGGTTAATCAGATTAAGTGGCTCAAAGCCTATGACACTTTCCAGGGTCAGGAAAATGGTCTAGATTTAAGGGTTAGGGCTGAGCCTAGGAACCCAGTACAGTTGTGGAAAGCTCATAGATATCTTATAAAGGCTCCTGGTGCCATTGAAACATTAGGACCCATGCATGAGGCACTCATTCAAGAAAGTTTAGAGTATTTTCTTTCCATCAAAGACTTGGCTATTAATGCAGCCAAATTTCGATACCGAATCTCTGATCCACACATCCAGCTCAGAGAACCATTTAAGTATGAGAACTTTGAGTTAGCTGCCGACCGTTTGAACCTCTATGGAGAGACCATTCTGAAAGCAGGATCATCCTGGTTAGGATATAGATTTCGCACTCCAATTATTTGGCACCCTGCACCCGGATACCAGGCCCTGTATGATATGCCTGAAGGGCAAACAGGTCAGTTCTTTGACTATCTAATCACTCAACATGGTTGTAGGCCTCCGAATGAGACTCCTTCTCCAGCATATTCTCTCACTGCTTTGCATGTCAACTACAATGTTTTCATGAGGACATGAAACAAGGTAAGCAGGGGGGTGTGTGGAGTCCTAAAAAGGTATGCTTTTGATCATTATTTCAGTGGCTTTTTAATAGAATTTATGAACCTTTTTGTGTCATGAATTTGGAAAGTAATAAGGAACTATAACAAAACACATTAGAATTGATATGCAAGACTTAGCCACTGATAATGGTTATTTTCTATACAGGAAAAGGAGAAAACGAGGGATTGCCGTTCCAAAGGAAAGGACAAAGTTGAGATAACTGCTGTCCCTCTAGACGAGAACCGAACGCAAACAAGGATAAACAGATCGAAGCAAATCGGCTCGGAAAAGAAGGAGAAGACACCAGCTCAGCGCAAAAGAAAAGACAGGATGAAGAGTTAACTGTTTGGCGAATCCCTCAGGATCTTCGATCCTGAGGGATCATTGCTTTATTTACCTTGTCACTTGGACATCTCCGCCGTCGTCCTTATATAAAAAGACAGCACTGTTAGATAGGGATATAGAGAGATGAAGGATACGTTTTATGTAATTTCTGTAAAACATCAGCTTTGATTATTAAGTTTCGTTGAGAACTGGTTCAATGTATTTTTGACCGATGCATTAATGAAAGTTTGGTGATTATTTCGTCCCTCCTACTGGATTAACTTCAAGCGGTGTATCCTTGGAGGCTAAGGGCCCGGCCCCGGAGGACACTCGCTTCTGTACCATTACGGCTTTACTTCTGTGTGGTTTGTTTATTATTGTTATTTGATAATTTGATATGCTTTACAAGTTCATATTATATGCTCTGTTCAAGTCCGAATCATTGGGGTTTCTACAGCTAGAATCGTGTGTTAACTCTGCATCAAGTTATTAATCCTTTCAAGAGTTCATTACATGTTCTTACTGTTTTGTTACGGAGCTGTTATGCTGAACATTCGTGTTTTACATTTGTTGAGGCAGTGTCTTTATAATCGTTGGATTCAGTAACAATAGCGTTCTATTTGAAAGCACAATCGTATTTCCGTTGATGCAGATTGTTATTCCAATGTATTGTGCGCGTTTCCGATTTATCAGTATTGTTCCATAATTCATTAATTGTTATTGTTGTTCCATTAGTGAAATTTGTGTAAGAATGTTATTTGATTGCAAAGAGTGCATTTGAATTAATGGATTAAGTTTGATTACAACCCGCGGGACTTAGTTATTTAATTGCTGTTCCATTATAGGTTTGTTGTTCCATTTCAGAATTGTTGTTCAATCCTTTACTTGCTGTTCCATTTACTTGCATTTGGTGTGAGAGATGATCTAAGGCTGTAGTGAGTATTGGCAGTCCCTGTCTATCTCCCAGGCTCATGGTCTATGCTCTGGTTTCCTTTCCATCAGTTTCCGAAGGGATGGGTTATCACTGCCGAACCCTTGACTGATAAGCTGTTGAGTTTTCTGAGTGTGTGATTTATTCTTTGAAGTAATTTAATTATAGTCAAGCATCCGTTTACTCTTGTATTTCTTAAGCACTGTACTACTAGCATTACTCTGACAAATGATAGCCTCGGATTGAGTCACTCTTTGTAATGACAAAACGCTCCCGGATTGACATATTAATGTGAGGTAATTAGAGGTGAAAGAGACCCTTATTATAGCTCTACACACGGTCTTCCCAAGATTAAAGGATGACCCCCCAGGTTGTATTTAGTTTTTAAAATGAGAAAATAAGTCAGATATTTCCAAGAAGCTAAAATGATCACCACATATTCTATCACTCCTTCAGGCTTGACACGTGACCTATCTGCTAATTCAAGCACTGTAGGTGTAGATCTGAGTCCATGAAGTCCTAGGGAGATAAAAAGTTCCTCGGTCATTACATTAATGGCTACCCCTAAATTAATAAGAGTGTTGGTTATGGGTTGTTCATCAATATGGACAGTCACTGTAGGATTCCCTAGGTCATTATATTTAGTCAACAAAGGTTGAAAATCATTAGTTCAGATATATTTCCCATAACATGGATAGTAGCAGGGTCTTTCAGCTTCCTTCCAGGCTTTTTGACACACATATCTCTCACTGTTTTGGCATAGATAGGTACTTCCTTAAGAGCTTGTAACAATGGAATCCACATATAAAGATTTTTTTATTCCTTGAGAAACTAAGATTCAGTTTGTGAGGTTGGCCCGATTTCAATTAATCATTGAGGGTATGGAGGATCCTGGGCTTTAATAGCTGAGTCATCTGTCATAGGTGCACCAGCCCTGCTCGGGTGGGCTGATGTAGAAACAACAGGCTTTCCTGAGCTGGCTGCTACAGGTGTAACAAAAGGTGTTGTATCGACTGTTATAGGTGTAACAACTATTTTATAATCGACTATATCCTTTCTGGGTGACTCACATTCTTCCTCGGTAATGATGGGAGTATGACCAGGTCTGATTACTTTTCTTGATCGAAGTTGAATTTCATTAAGCCCAATAGGAGTAATAAGATAAGTCTGGAAAGTAGTCGGGGTGTCTATTCTCTAAGGTGCCTAATTATCGGATTAGGGTTAGGTTGCACAGGTAATTGGGGTCATATAGGAGGTGCATGAGTTTGAAGAGGAGGCAGTTGTAACTGCTATTGTATTGGTAGTGTAGGGGGCACTGGAATTTGGCCATTGCCTCTCCAATTCTGACTCCAAGGATATGATTTTGATGGAGGATATTGCATTGGTGGAGGGGAAGGTCACTGGTTCCAGGGAAAAGGAAATTGTGTTGAGGAAGGAGTAGGATATGGCCATGGAAATCGCTGACCATTATAAACATTACTCCAAGGATTAAAAGAGGAAAAATGTGGAGGAAAACCTGTAGGTCACGGTTGTGTTAGCTTTCATTATTGGTTGGTTTATAGGGTTTCTATCGTGTGCTAGCCGCATATTGTGTACACTGGAAACGTGCTTCGATGTGGTTACTTAATATTTCTTAGTCTGATTCCTTCCAAATTATTGGCCTATGGGTTACAATATCTCTGAATTAATTTAGGATGCCTTAATGCCTTCCTTCCAGCAGATATTTTCGCATCGACTACAACTCATTGCTCTAGGAACAAGATGTAGTGCCCTTTTTTCAGTACCTTAGGGTTTGAAGTTAGCAGAGGCATAATCCTTCGCTATTGACAATGATAATACATCAATGTATCTTGATTGGTAGATTCTCTGAAGTGTTCAACTTCAACTCATTTATTCACACTTGTTATATTGTACTGGGGTGCCTTGACTCTCATCATCATTATAGGTGAGTTGTCTCGCATTTTTTAATGGTATACATCAATTACTGGTAATCAAATGATTTCTCACATTGTCAACTTCAGCTCATTCATTCACATAGTGTTGAAATGTACCATGGTGGTCAGTGAAGACCTTGATTTGCATCAACATTTTTGGTTCACTTGTCATCTCCTTCAGTTTTCTTCCAGTGACACCCTCCATCTTATATGTTGCAGTTCATCACAACAACATCCTATATGTTGGCACCCGAGTTTCATACAGTACCACTATTCCACCTTTACGACTTGGTACTTTGAGGATCAGTTATGTGACATCAGTGATCTGACATCTCCTTGAGCATCATTGATCAGTTCTTCTATATGTGATGTTGAGACATATCCTTGCTATGTACTTATGCGGCTATGATAAAATGATCCACTATGTACTTCTCATATTTATTTGTACTTGTATACATATTGGATCTGTTCTACACTTAATATTCAGACATGCTTTACTATCTCTGAGCATGGGTATGCATGCCTCAGAGATGAGCTTTATTTCTGATATCTTCCACTAGCTTTTGACAGGTTAGAGTCTGGTGATCTCCTCCCAAGTCCTCACATTATTATTTTGATACAATTAATACATTTCTGCCATCATGTACCCCTTTCAACCTCATATATTATGGGGCATCTATTATATAATCATTCAACAACCCTATATACTTGATGCTCTGAGTTATGGCCTTAGGCAACCCTTCCCTTCATACTTGATCACTTTATTAAAAAACATTATTTTGAATTCCATACATGACTTTGCCCTTCAAAAAGTGTGTGAAAACGTGGGTCCATCTATATCCAACCTGCGTATATAATTTGAAATATGAAAAAAATATAAAAACCTATTTTTAGTGCATGGTTTACGGGTTACACTGGAAGCCCACCTACAGAAGCCTACA
>JAXQQM020066575.1:0-68188 GCA_034641835.2 Pinus albicaulis
CATTGGGCCAATACGGTCAAAAACTCAAACTAATAAACATGAATGAAAACTGATAATTCAGATGAAATAGACTGGCTCAAGACAAACTCAAAACTGACTAAAATAAAAAACTTACTAAACTTATTGATGGCAGCAGACCATCGAGACTTGAGGAATTCAAATCCTGATGACAACCACCTATCTGCTGAAGGTATATTTAATCAGGCCGTATCAAAATGGAAGTGTAACCAATCAAGAAAATTCCTCCTTGATTGATTTTCCCTATCAGATTCTCTGGAAAAGCAATAAATATTTGCAATTTGGCAGCCAAAAACATAGTTGACAATGATATCCATCATCACTAAATACCGCAATAATTACCTTCACTTCTAACTGTAATAAACTTGCCACCGAATCCTGAAAAACATGAAAATTTACCTCTCGCTGATCTAGAAGAAACAAGGTACCTTTTTCTCTTGAATATGATCTCTCTTCATAATGTACCTCAACAAGAGTGTGTTCCTCATCGTCAAAAACTTATGAACGAGTAGGTGAGAAAATTTCTTCTTGAAATAAAAATTCAAAACATGAAACAAGAGAAGAAAAAATTGAATGACAATTCTGAATGCCCTGGTCCTCTGCAATTTTAATACATCGTTGATCATTTTCATATGCTACAGTGGAAACAACTTGCTTTTCACCAACTAATGGCTGGTTGGCATTGTCTTCAATCAAGGCAAACATGGTTTGCTGGAAATTTTCCTGAAATGGATGGCAGTTAGGATCTGATTATTTCTCATACTGTTGGAAGGGAATTTCAAGTAAGACCTCTTGAAGTTCCTCATATGACATGGCAACCAGATTGTTATGTTACTTATCACACTCATCAGTCATTAGAGGGAAATCTTCATATTTTTCTTGAAACTCAAAACTAACATTTCTATCATCTACCACGGAGTCATCCAAAGAATATTTTTCACTTACTTGAACAAATATCTCATCTTGTTTTTCATAAACGAACTGGATTACCTCCTCGTGAATACTTTGTTATGATGGGATGAGAACACTTAGGTCAATAACTTTGTTTTCTTCATTCAAGTTGATCTCAACAATAGAGCTCTCCTTCATGGTATCCAGAAAAATATACTCTTCATCATCACAATCTGAATCTAGATCTGTAATAGCCAACTTGACTTTATCACAATCTAAAATTGGAACTTGATTTTCTTGCATACCATCTTCTGCTCCAAGCAGATCTGAAATAAGACCTTTTCTTCCATCATTTTCAACTGTACAAAGATCTTCAGCCTGATGTAAACTTTCCTCAGAATATTTATAAGTATCCTCTAATATTTCTTTATGCTGCTGAAATGGATTTTCATACAGGGCTTCCATGATCTCATCGTCCATGAATTCTTCATCTCCATAAACTTTCTCAAGATTTTCAATAAAACTATCAACATGTTTACAGCAGTTCTAAACTAATATTAAGGATGGACAAGATTATTTATACCTTTCAAACAACATGGTATGAAAATCCTTTAAACAGCAAATACAAGTGGGCAGAAAAATTTCATACCAGGATCGGGCTTCACCTTCCATAGTGGTCATGAATATCTTCATCAAACAGTCTTCAGGAAAATCAATCTTTAATCTACGCACATGCATGTGAAATCTCACGAGATGAAGAGCGACATCTTTACCTTTCACATTTTTGAACTTCGGAAGATATGTCATGCAATCAACCCGAGGCATGTTGTTCGAAAAATCTAGTATGTCATCTCGGCTCATGGGACCTTCAAGAAATTGAATCCATTTTGACAACAATGAAGTCACCAAGAATTTTTTTAGACAACCGGTACTTGAAGAGTGGTGTTGCCATAAAAATCATGAACCTTGGGATTTTTTGACACTGGATTTGCCAGGTGAATGATGCACAGCCTTCTTGTTGCTTGATCGTTGTTCACCATCAACAATCAGATCTTATCTTTGTCTTTCTTTCCCAAGGAAGGTTTGTCTTTTCGCCTCCTCGGCAACGACACAAGTATATTATCACTCCACAGGATCTCTAAGGATGAGAAAGAGTCCAAACAGAGTTAACCACGTACCAATATTTTAGCTTGGTAGCTAGCCCCACTACACCGGAGAGGACTCTCTCCACAAAGTCACAGCCAAGAGGTTTGGATGAATTAGGGTTTTGGGCTAAGTATGTGTATAAGGTTTGTTTCTTTAAATTGGTTTGTTGGATGGGTGAATTAGGTCAAAGAGGTTAGGTCAGGGAAAATAAGATTAGGGTTGCAGAGATTCAATGGGGAAAGGTAGGTAGGAAGGCTATCACTTTAGGGTTTCAGGGTGAGATGGATCAAACTCATGAGGAGCTAGAAAGAGCAAGGCAAAGCATGTATTATTTTTAAACTAAATAATATGAACAAACTTTGAATATTTTCCCAAAACAGAGCATGAGAGATGTATTCTTCTTATCAACTTGAAAACCAGCATATACTAGAGATGAAATGGATCATGAAACAAAAAATTCCTACATAATTAGACATAAGAAAAACAGTGGAAAATTTCCATCCCACAAGTATCCCAAAGAAATAGTTGCAACATTTTCATTAATTTCCTGCCAAATATTGATTACACTAGAGTCTTTGATCAATGCAACAACATCCAACAATGTCCATCATGCGAAATGATTCAAGAAATGATAGATATAGACATCAAAACAAATCCTCCCAACCTCAGGAGTCGAATCCATGAGTGGAGGAGCAGTTCCACCAAAAAATGAATTGAAACCTAGATTGTAGGGAGGTCAAACTGACTCATCCCTCACTTTTTGGAAACTGATTCATTACAACTCATCAAAAGTTCTCATCTAATGTATTTACCCTAGGTAAGTGTAAAAACATAAAAATTACATTTACATCATGAATTACATTGGTAAAAACACCATTTTCCAAGATGAAGATGAAAAAACTGAGAAAATGTGGAAATATCAGCAAACTCAGAAAATTTCTCAAAAGCATAGCACCAAGGTGAAAAGCGCAGCTCCAACTTTAGCTCCACTTTTGAATAGGTTCCTAGTGTCAAAATTGAGCTTGGGATAGCTCATTGGAAAGCCTATTCTATTTAGTCTCCGGATATGTGCCCAGTGTCCAAAATGGTGTTGATTTGACCCTCCAAAAGTCAATTCTACCAAGAATGGTAAAAAGCGCAACACTAGGCTCCAAAACATGGCATAATGTGATTTTTTGGGTGTTTTTTGACTTTTAACTGCTTTTTTTACCCAAAAAAAAATTGTAAAGTTGTTTTCCTCACTTTATCTGGCCTTTTGAATCCAACGGTGCTTTCATTTTGGCCATTGGAAGTCCCTAGAAATGCTTTTGAAAGTGTGACTGTGTAAAACTGCCAAAAATGCAAAATTTTCCAAAATTTCACAAAATTGCTCAAATTTCTTCAAAATTTCTTCTATGGGAGGCTGATGAGGTATGTTAGGAAATGAGTGATTCCTCAGCAAGGATATTAAGATTTTCCCCTTCATTTTTCTTGGATAGGATTTCAAGTCTTGATTTGGCCTTTTGGAGCTTTGACCTTACAATCTGATTTCTCTTGTAGTAGTGTTTGACCATATTCATTTGTAAATAATTATCCTTCTTTTCATTCTATGAGAGCTTCTCAATATTCTTGTTGACCCTCTAAATCATGTTGCAAAAATCAAGGCAACCTACATACTCAAAACAACTAACAGTCATATGAGAGGCCATCAATTCATTTGTGTCGGTGGGCTCCAGCCTTAGGATTCTTCCTCCTTTGTGAGCCCTTATCTATTCTCTATCCTCCTCTTATTGTCTACCATCCTCTTCCATATATTCTTTTTATTTCTCCATAGTGTTTGGTGGCCAAGAAAATCCTAGGGATGAGGTGGATGGGAATGGGGAGTGCATATAGGTCTAGGGAATAGGGATAAGTCTAGGAAAATTTAGGGAGATGGGGGAAGGGGTTATGGAGATTTGGGAGGTGATAGGGAGTTTGAAATCTCATGGGAGTTGGAAATAAGAATTTAATTTCAGGTTTGAGGGAGTGGCTGCCTAGAAAATTTAGAAGCCTAGGACTTAGGGTTTTAGGGGAAAGGGATTTAGGGACTAGGAAATGGTAGTGTAGGAATTTACAAGGTAAGTTCCGTAGATCAAGAACCAAAGGTCACCGCTCACAAACAGATCACAAATCAGTACACCAGTATAATCACATGGTTAAAACCCTCAAAGAGGGAAACAGTCCACGCCCTGAGCCAACGCGGCCACTTCAGGTAATTTATTGATATAAAAAGAAAAGTTACATGTGTTTCTCTCATAAACGGTTACCGGACAAATGACCCTCCATGCTCTTTAAATAGAGATCATGGACCAATCGGGTGTCAAGCCACGGATCAAGTGTCGTTAATACTGAGGTGAGAGATAACTGCCGGATCACTACAAATCGTGACCGTCGGATTATAAGTTACAAATGTACATGGTAAAGAAACACACTTTACCTAAATCTACACTAGACTAAGTTATTCTTAACTATTTCCTATGTGTCGGAATATCCTAACATCCCCCCTTAAGAAAAACTTGGGATAGGATTGAAGGATTTACAAAGGTGACACAAAAGGAGCCTATTTCCTATGTGTCGAAATATCATAACGTCCCCCTTAAGAACAAATTGGGATAGGATTGAAGGATTTACAAAAGTGACACAATAGGAGAAGGAAGGAGGCATTAGAGCCTATCCCCCCTTAATGAAAACTTTCCTGAACTCCAAGCATGGATCGAAGTTTGGTAACTTCACTTCTATGAGAACCTTCGTAAAGATATCGGCTACTTGATCATTGGTCGAACAATACTGCACTTCAAGAACACGATCATGAATGAGCTTTCTGATGAAGTGTATGTCGAGTTCAATGTGTTTCATAAACTGATGCTGAACTGGATCTTTACATAGCTGAATGGCACTCTGATTATCACACCAAAGTGTAGTTGGATGTTGCTGATGAAAACCAAATTCAAACAGAATCTGACGAAGCCACGTGACTTCCTTGCTGGCTTCAACTACACCACGATACTCTGCTTCTACTGAATAAAGGGAGATGGCACTTTGTTTCTTACAAGACCAAGTAATAGGTCCTGAACCAAGAGTGAATACATATCCTACAGTGGACTTCCAATCATCAGGGTCACCAGCCCAATCAGAATCAGTGAAACCAATCAACAAGGGAGATGCTCCTGCACTGTAATGAATCCCGAACTTAACTGTACCTCGAATATATCGAAGTATTATTTTAGCTACTTTCCAATGAATTTCATGAGGTTGGTGCATAAACCAAGCAACAAGACCAACGGAAAAGGAAAGATCAGGATGGGTATGGGTTAGATACAAAAGTTTACCAACAAGTTGACGGTATAAGATAGCATCAACTTCAGGGGTAGTACAAATGATTGAAAGCTTGACTCCAGACTGAAAGGGAGAAGGGGCTGGCTTACATTCTTCCATGTGAAAGTGGTGTAGAAAATCACAGGCATACTTGGACTGAGAGAGGGTAATGCCTTCCTTGGATTGCAAGACCTGAAGACCAAGGAAATAATGCAAGTGTCCTAAGTCTGTAATTTCAAACTTAGTTTTGAGGCTAGAATTCACATGGTTTATATGGTTTGGATCACTACCAATAAGGATAAGATCATCAACATAAAGAACAAGGATGGTGAAGGAATTACCCACTTTCTTGGTGTAGACAGTGTTGTTAGAATGAAACCTAGAAAAACCATTATCTAAGAGAAATCTATCCATTTTTGTATACCAAGACCAAGGAGCTTATTTGAGACCATAGAGAGACTTCCTAAGGCGAAAAAAAAGGCTAGAGTCTTTTTGGATAAAGCCAGGGGGTTTTTACATGTAGATTTATTCATGAAAATCTCCATGTAAGAAGGCGGATTTAACATCCATCTGATGGACTTCCCATTTAAAGGAGGCAGCAAGGGAAAGAACAAGGCGGATAGAATTCATTTTGGCAACAGGAGAGAAGGTTTCGGTATATTCAATGCCTTCAACTTGTGAAAAACCTTTAGCGACAAGACGAGCTTTATGTCTATCCACTTTTCCATCTGGTCCAAACTTTTTTTTTTAAACCCATCTGCATCTGACAAGTTTTCTTCCTTTTGGAAGAGGAACAAGATCCCAAGTATTGTTTTCCAATAAGGAACGATACTCTTCATTCATAGCTTCATCCCAATCTGGATGGCTGAAGGCTTCTTCAAAGGT
This sequence comes from Pinus albicaulis, assembly GCA_034641835.2. NCBI lineage: Eukaryota > Viridiplantae > Streptophyta > Pinopsida > Pinales > Pinaceae > Pinus > Pinus albicaulis. The sequence goes on from JAXQQM020066575.1 coordinate 6,274, forward strand.
TTCTGGATCAAGTTTTTCTAGAACTTGAGCTAATAAGGAAGAAGCTCTTTTGAACTGAGAACGTGTATGTCATTGATCGGTGGGTCACCTGCAAGAGAACCTGCTGCATCCTGAGTAGAGCGAACCCATATTGGAAGCGATGGAGTATAAGGAACAATTTCACGAGCTGGAAGAGGATTTTCATCCTCGCTATCATCATCTGAACTAGAAGGAATGCTATTAAAATAGAAGAGAGAGAGAGAGGTGGCATATATGCTGAATCAAGCTCGCAACACAAAGGTGGCACACCCGCCGAACTAGACTCGCAGGTCGACATATTTTCATCAAAATTTACATCTCTTCTAATGATAATATTTTTGGATTTTGGTTGAATAAGTCTATATCCTTTGACATCTTCAGAATATCCAACAAAAATAAATTTTTCACTCTTAGGTTCTAAGGCTTTATTTTTCACATCTGGAATATGGGCCCAAGCATCACTTCCAAAGACACGAAAGTGACTTACATCTGGTTTGATTGAGCTCCAAGCTTCTCCTAGAGTTATATTCTTTAAAACCTTAGTAGGAGTGCGATTTACTATGTAATTTGCACAGTTAATGGCTTCTGCCCAAAAATTGAGACCAAGTCCTTTAGATTGAAGCATACAATTAGCCATTTTTTTTAAGGTGTGAATCTTCCTTTTAGCTACACCATTTTGTTGTGGAGTATATGGAACAGTATGTTGCAATTGAATGCCATGCTCAGTGCAGAAGTTGATAAATTTTTTGTTAACATATTCTCCGCCATTGCCTAATCTTAACTTAATAATTTGATGTCCAGATTGTTTCTCAACAAAGGCCTTAAAGGCCAAGAACATGTTAAAAAATTCTCTTGAGTTTTAATAAATATACCCAAGTGCGTCTGGAATAATCATCAATGAAGGTTAAGAAGTACTTGCAACCAGAGAAAGAAACAATAGGAAGTGGACCACATAAATCATTGTGCACAAGTTGCAAAGGGGTTGAAGCGTACCAAGAGGCACGCTTGTCAAAACTATCTCGACGATGTTTTCCGAGTACACATCCGAAGCAAACACCATCCCGGAAAGATACCATAGGAAGGCCCGTCACCATATTTTCTTTACATAGAGTTTGAAGAGAGCGATAGTTTAAGTGACCAAATTGCTCATGCCAAAGTTTGCTCACATCATCATTATGAGCAACAAAAATAGAGGGAAGAGATGATGACCCAAAGTTTTCGAACTTATACAACCTTGTGGAATCATCAGCAATGCCAATAGCTAAAATATGTTTAGGATCTTTGAGGTCCTTGATTACAACATCATGAGGTGAGAATTCTACTATTTTCCCTTCACCTTAATGAGTTATCTGATAAATAGATAGAAGGTTGCATGACAAGGTAGGAACACATAGTACATCATTAAACTGACCATTATCTAGATGAATGGTTTCAGATCCTACAACACTAAGAGATCTATCATCACCAACATAATTATGTTTGGTGTTACAATCATTTAAAGAAGAAAACATGGATTTATTTTTAGCCATGTTGTAAGAAGCTCCAGAATCAATGAGCCACTCATGAGAAGGAGAAGAAAAAGATACATTTAATGCATAACCAGATCTTGATGCTTGAAAACCACAAGCAGAAATTTCCATTCCTGAAGATGAAGGTGAAGAGTGCTCCAAATTGATGTTGTGCTTCTTCATTGTTGCTTCTAAGGCTTCCATCTTCTTAAAACATTTAGACTCTATATGGCCATCCCGGTTGCAAAAGTTGCAATGTCTCTCTGTCTTCTTCCCTTTGTTTTGATTTGCCTTATTATTTTGGTGATTTGATTTTTCAGTTTGCGGTTGAAATTGCTTAGGGCCCTTGTTTGGTTTAGGATCATATTTTTTAGGATACTGCTTCTTGGGATTCTTTTGATATGGTTGTTGTTGGGCTGCTAAGGCTTTCTTAGAAGCATTTACAGCAGTGATAAGACCAAGGTGTAAAATTTTTTCTTGTTCTCTTATCAAAGAATCACAAAAGGAATCAAAATTGGGATTCTTGTAGGTGGTTCCTGAAGAAATGATGGCTTCTCTGGTGGAATAAAAGGCGAAACAAATACAGAGTATGCAGGGCCAAGCTTAGCAAGAATGCAATAGATGAGGCTACCATCTTCCTTTTTGACCTTACACCCTTCTAAAAGAAGTCTAAGGGTCTTGAATTTGGACAAAAATTCTTCAATAGAGGAGAAATTATTAGGGTCCAAAGTAAGCAACTCATTTTCAAGCTGGTGCGCCCTGATTTGATTTTGAATGCCAAAAACATTATTTAGCTTTTTTAGGGCTTTATCAGGGGTGTCAATGTCAGGGATGTGAAATCAAAGATCTTCAGCAATGGACATTCCTATTGACCCTCGTGCTTGATCTTGTCTATTTTCCCATTTAGGAACTTTATCATCATCGGAAGGTTTAGTTTCTTGTCCTGTGGCTATTCTATAAAGCCCTTTACTTCTAAGTATATCTACCATGTGAGGTAGCCATTGGAAATAATTGGTGCCGTTAAGAATAACCGAGCATGCACTTTCCTTTTTTTAAAACTGAAGCTGAGAAAATCTGAAAATAACTACTCCAATGGAAAGATCTCGAAAAATTAGGCCGTTCAAAAAAAAACGGCTCGAAAAACAGCTTCCGGATGAAGAAGTTATGCCTTTTGAAAAAACTGAGTTGTAGATGTCGAAAAGTTACGGGAACGGGATGAAGTGCGGCTTTTAAAAAAAACAAATCCGCCCCTTTGAACAAAAACTGTAGATGTCGAATAGTTACGAGAACGGGATGAAGTGCAGCTTTTAAAAAAAAAAAAAATCCGCCCCTTTGAACAAAAACTTTTTACAAAAGAAGCTTGAGAAGGAGACTTGAACCCAAGACCTCTATTCTCATAAACTAACCCCTCACCAAGTGAGATAGTAAAATGATCATGCTATTTTAGAAAGGAGGAAGGGGGGATTATTATTATTATTATTATTATTATTATTATTATTATTATTATTATTATTATTATTATTATTATTATTATTATTATTATTATTATTATTATTATTATTATTATTATTCTTCTTCTTCTTCTTCTTCTTCTTCTTCTTCTTCTTGTGTGTGCGTGCCTTTTCTTGCACAAAAAACACAAAAAAATAGCAAAAAAAATTGAAATGAAAAGCCTTACGGTATAATGTTAGATTCTCGGTTAGCCTTATCGGAAACTATCACTTTTTTCACTATTTTTGATTTCCCGAGATTGCACAAAGACACGGGAAAAGAGCATATGTAGAAAAAAAAACCCTTTTTTCTTGTTTCTGATTTGTCGAGATCGCACGAGCGCCTGAAAAAAAGCATACACAAAGAAGAGGGTATAGATCAGGCAAATAAATAAAACATATCTGAGAAAAAAAGCTGAAATAAGTAGAACTATTAACAAATATAAGCGCAAAATATTCAGGTGTGTCTCCATTATGGTGGTACTATTAATTCTCTATTATAGGCTCACTTTATTTTCCCCTTCGTAGTAAGAGAACCTTGATACATCTGCAATCAAATATTCACAAGACACACTCGCTTGTTCATTCAAAAGGACATTTGTGCTTATCTCTCGCGCTAACAACTAAAGCCAAGGCATACCTTTAAGTGAACGAAAACTGGGATGTATTTCAAATGGGAATCCTATACCAAAAAAATTGGGGTCTAATTGGGACCTCATATCGGGGAGATCCCATGTATTTTGGCAGTATCCAGTACCGTCAACATTCTGGCACTAGAAGGAGGGCTGCCAATTTTTATGGCTGACAACTCCACACACCCTAACCATTCATCTTTTGAACAAGGTCACAAAATTTAGAGCACCATTCTAACTCCTATTCCTAAAGTAGGAGGGTCTTCTCAGCCTGACCCAGAGTTGACATATGAGGTTACATACAAACAAATTCGGGAACTTCGTTGTATAACCCGACGATTCACAAATGCTATCAGATTAATTCATGGTGTGCATAATCTCCCACATTTTCGAATAAGAAAGAAACAACTCATACCATTATATTATTTTCAATAGGGGAGGATTTGGTAAGAATCCTTAGAATATATAGTGCAACAAGATCTACTTCCACCCCTTAATGAAGGGTACGAGAACAACCTTGTTCTTTGTGATGAAATTTTTGACAGGTTAAACAGTGAAGGAGAGGACACCTCATATTCTTAAAATGAGGAGGAACCAAGATCAGAAGACAAGGCTAACCAATACTTGTATTGGATGGCCCAAGGGCATCTTGATCTTCCGGAAAATATTCATAAGATGCATAGACATTCAGAAAATTTGTTATCAAATTTCGATCTAGACAAGAAGATAAAGGCAGAAGATCACATTAATGACTTCCACATGCATCTACGAATGTTGGAAGTAAGGTGAAATGATGTTTCTTATAGAATTTTCCCTTATACATTATAAGGTAGAGCAACAAGATGGTACCATAGTCTTCCTACCAATTCAGTCCATAGTTGGAGGGAGTTTAAGAAGTTATTCCTAGAGAAATTTGTTGATGACAAGACTCCCACCATGTTACTAAAAGAGCTCGGAAACAATAAGATGGGGAAAAGGAGAAAGCGAAAGAATTTAATCAAAAGTTCAATAATATATTGAACAAGTTTCCCCAGGGCACGAAACCACACAATTCAATTACTATTTCTTATTAAACAACTGGTTTCCCATTAACATTTCCTCATTTGTTAAAAGAGCTGCGAAGGCAACATTGGCATAAAAAAATGCAAAATCAATCATCGTCAAGAAGGACTTGCGCACTATTCGAGTTATTTTTTTGACAGCAACGGATATTTTGTTTAAATGGCGGCAAACCAGCTGCCGCAGGCTATTACAGTACTGCTCTGTCTGGAAATGTTTTTCATTTTACACAGATTGGGGATGCTTTCCTTGTTACAGAGGATGAGAACGCCGAGGAGAGAGCGCCTCACGGTGGCTAGATCCACTATTGGAGCTGCGCTGAGATTGCAGAGGGAGGTCTGGATATGTTCTGGAGCTTGAGTTAGGGAGGTGTCTTGTATTTCCTCCATGTTAGCTTGCAAAGTTTTATCATTGCTACTTAGATTGCCCATAGGAGATCCAGTGCACCGGCCAGCTCTTCTTGCAGAACCTAAATAGAGAACAGCCGAGGCTTTACTACTGCTGCCTTTGAAGCTGACTTCGTTGCCCGCCCAGATCTTGCTCGGCAAATTTCAAAATGAGACAGCAATGAGAGTAGACAGAAAGCAGAGGGCGAAATTGATGGGGAATCGATCTGAGTGGGTTTTCATAGTTGAGTCCATTATCCTTGGCAACTGTCTGCTTGATTTGGTCCGATCTCGAAGACCTGGATTTTGAATAGAAATTTGAAATACAGGAATGCCCGGAGGTAGTGAGGGCCAGTCTTCAGAAGAATTAAGGAATGCTGCAGAGTGATTCAACATTGTTGACTAACAGAGATCTCCGACTACGAAGAGAGCCAAGGTTGGCTTCCAAATCCGCCTGAGAGTTTAATTTCCTTAGAATATGGTAGAAGGAAATTTTGTGGAACTTGGGCAGTATAAGCCTGATTTTTTTGAGTATGGAGGTTAAATGAACCTGAGAAGGATTCTTTTGGGATTTCATAGCTTGGATGATAAGCCTGGAGTCTCCAAAGGCCGAGATGGATAGGAAATTCCTCTTGATCGTCAGATTTAGTCCCTGCCACAGCGCAAGAGCCTCTGCTCTGTTGTTTGATTCTATGCCCAGACCCCATTGAAACCGCAACTCTGTTGAGCCTCCCGGACTCAGAAGAACCCCACCACCGCCCGCTACTCCAGGGTTACCTTTAGAGGCCCTGTCGAAGAACAGACAGTGATCATCCAAAGCTGATCTCCACTTAATAAACTCCTACTCATCTAGACGAATTTCCCAATTAGCAGAGGCTATTGCAGGGGGAATGGGGCTGTCCTTATAGTTTGGAACAAGCTCTTTAAGCCAGTGCTCCTCCTCGCTGTCCAGGGACATTTCATTTCTTATGGCAGGATTGGCTTCTAATGACTCACCCAAAAGAGATTTGATTTTAGTGACAACTCTGGCAGGATTACATCTTTCTTCCCTGAAAAGTCTGTTGTTCCTCTCCAACCACAGTTTCCAGCATGTGAATTTGGGGATCCACATCCAGCCATTCTTGAGAAGGCTTTTTTTTGGTGAGGCAGAACGGAGATAATTTGGCCCAGTTTCGAAGCAGATTTGGTATATTTCCCGGGAGCTCTATTTTGTCAGATCCTAACATCAGGACACCCCTCCAAACTTCTTGAGCAAAGGGGCACATTAACAATAGGTGATTAGCTGTTTCTTCATCCGACACACAAAGGGGGCACTTGGAGGGCCCTTCCATTCCACGTCTTCGCAGATTATCTCTGGTGAGGATACTTTTATGCGGTAACGTCCAGCAGAAGAAGTCAACTTTGGGAAGCAAAGGGAAGGCCCAAATAAATTTCCATTGAGTTGGATCCTGAGGGACATTTGGGACAACCTTCATACTTTTATAACCTTCTGACGCTGAGTATGATCCTGAGAGGGAGCCCCACCCTCGTTTGTCCTTAGATGTTGCCTTTGAAGGAGATTTTCCTTGGAGCAAATCCAACAGTAATGATGCTTCTCTCTGCAGCCATTGAGGAACCTCCCCCAGATTCCAACTGTCCCAAAGACTTCTTGCATCATCCGTCCAGTTTGAAATGTCCCACAGGGTTTTCAAATTGCAGGCCTGAAGCCAGACTTTAATATTTGCAAGACCTTCCACCTGGTTCAGAGGCTGATCACCTAGGATCGAATCCTCCCAAATTCTAATTTTTTTCCCATTACCTGGGATCTAGAAAAGTTTGTGGCTGAAGTGCTCCATAGCAGATAGACAGAGTTTGAAAACCGGAGATCCTTTGGAAGTTCTTGGAGGCTGATCCAAGCACCTCAGACGCTGCCCATGGAAATATTTCTTCCACAGGACTCTCTTACTCCAACTAGCTTTCCCAGAGACAATGTTCCACAGGATCTTGGAGCCGAGAGCAAGGTTTTGGGCAGCCAAATCTCGCATTTGGAGACCTCCTTCCAAGAATGGCATCTTAAGAGTGTCCCAGTTTACTAAATGAAGCCTTCTTTCATTATTTTTCCCCCCTTCCCACGGAAATCTTCTCAGAAGACCATCCATTTTACTGATAAAGGTTTTGGGGGCAAGAAGGATGGAGTGCTGATATAAAGGCAGACTTATGAGAACAGATTTCATAAGGATTACCTTCCCAGCATTATTCAACCAAGAGGCTCCCCAAGCTTGAATTCTGAGCTTTAGCTTGTCTAGCAGGGGCATCCAGTGGGCTACTTTAGGAGTGGATTTGAAGATTGGGATCCCAAGATATTTAAATGACTCCCAGGTCCGGATTCCTTCCATTTCTAAGAGCCTTGCTATGTCTATCAATTCCTTGATCGAGCAATTCCAGTCGTAGATTGTGCTTTTTAGATGGTTAATCTTGCTGCCCGAGACCTCCTTGTAAATGTCCAGCTCCTTCTTGAAGGATCTTGCAGAATTTATGCTTGCTCCTCCAAGCAGTAATGTATCATCAGCGAACTGGGCATGATTTATGTCTTTAACATTGTGAGTCATTCTAAGGCCTGACAGAGTTTGGATCTGTTGACTGTAGTCAAGTTGGAAGCTGAGCACTGAGGCTTGAATAGCGTAGAGGAGCGGGGACAATGGGCAACCTTGTCTTAGACCCCTTGAGGCTTGGAAGAATTCTGTTGATCGACCATTAACCAACGACGCTATCCAAGGGGAGGCTATGCAGGCTTTCACCCAATTTATGAAGACTATAGAGAAGCCCAAATTCTTCATCACAGTAAACAGGAAATCATGTCTCACCCTATCAAATGTGTTTGCCAAATCGAGCTTAATCACCATTCCTTTCTCATTTCGTTGGCAGCTTGAGTGAACTGCTTCTTGCACCAGCACAATATTATCCAGAATCTTTCTCCCTTTGATGAATCCTCCTTGATTTTCCGGGATGATGACAGGCAGAATTTTCTTAAGGCGGATGGCTATTATTTTGGTAACCAGTTTATAACTAGTATTACACAGAGATGGGGCGAAATCTACTAAAATCGGAGGCTCCTTTCTCTTTCGGGATCAAGGCAAGGAAGGCCGAGTTGATGCTGCCTCCAATCTTGGCGCATGACTGAGATTTCCTGACCATTCTCAGTAGATCTTTTTTGATTGTGGACCAGCAAGTCAGAAAGAACCTTACTGTGAACCCATTAGGGCCAGGAGCTTTATCTGGCTCCATGCAATCCAGAGCCTTCTTGAGCTCATTCATACTGATCGGAGCAGTCGGCATAGAATTATTAGAGTCTTGAACACATTGAGGAATTAGTTCAAGCGGATAGGCATGAGGATCAATAGGAGTGTCTTCAGTCGCCGAATAAATGTCTTTGAAGAAAGAGTAGGCTGCTCTTTTTATGCCTTCAAATTGTTTAACCACAGCGTTTTGATAATGAATTTTCGATACTGTTTTGAAATGCTTGCGAGCTTCGGCTTGCTTATGGAAGAAGCTGGTATTTTTATCTCCGGCATGTAACCAAAGGTTTCTGGACTTTTGTCTCCAGAACTCTTCTTCTTCCCTACTTGCTCTATGGAAATCTTTTTGTAGTTCAACTTCTTTTTGAAGGAGACTTTGAGATACAACGGAATTCTCCATTGCTACTTGATGGACAGCAAGGCTGTCAAGGGCCTCTTTTCTTTTGGCTATGGAAGTTTTCAATCTTTTAGCCCACTCCTTGAGCCCTCTTTTAAGACCCCTCAATTTTTCTTCCCACACGAAGAATGGGGATCCTTGGACATGCCGATTCCAGGCCTCTGAGACCACCTCCTGGAAACCATCTTGCTGAATCCACAGAGGACTTAATCGAAAGGGAATGGGCCCAAGGTTTCCATCCAGGGAGAGCTCAAGGAGAATGGGTTTATGATCAAAAGTGTAGTTTGGCAGGATTTTAGAGGTGGCCATTAGACCGCATGTCAAGAAAGAGGTTTGGACGAGGAATCTGTCCAAATGAGCAGCTATAACCTAATCTTTTGTTGGACCAAGTGTATTTCCCAGATGAGGGCTTGATATCCTCCAGGTCCCAGCCCAACATAATGACTTCAACCCATTCTCTAGCTGGGTCCCTGACTGGGGAGCCACCCTTTTTCTCTTCTACAGCTAGCGTAACATTCAGATCACTTGCAATTATGATGTTTTGTGGATTGTGCAAAAGAAGATAGGACTGGAGCAAGTGCCAACAAATTTTTTTCTCAACTGGTAAGACCGGAGCATGTAGATTGAACACACTTACTTGTTGGCCAGAATCTTTGTGGAGGAGCTGAGTGAAAAGCCAGTGGGGGCAACTTTCTTCATGAATCAGATCATATATGGAACTGTCCCAGAAGGAGGCAATCCCTCCAGAGGCGCCTCTAGCACTGACAGCTCTTCCTTGACCTTTATGCCAGAGAGCTTTGCTAGCTTGGAGGAGAAGAAGGTCCTCCAGCTTTGTCTCCTGGATGAGAAGGATTTCGGGCGAATACATCCTCACAATATCTTTCAGGGCTTCTTCTTTCAGCCTGCTGCCTAACCCTCTGCAGTTCCAGGAGACGTATTTCATTATTTACTGGCTTGGGAGGTTGTGGCTCCTTTTGGAGCCATGCTATGCTTGCGCCCGGATTTGGTATTCATCATTCCTTTGAGAGTTTTATGGGAGCCTTGGAGTACATCCAGATAAGTTTTTTCCTCTCTCTGTTTTTTCTTGGATTTTTGACCCCTGGCCGACTTGATAGGGGTGACTTGCGAGCTGTCTGATTCGGAGTCTCTCTCTTTTGTTTCTCCCCCAGAATCAGTGGCAAGACTGATGTGCTCCTCGTTGCCTTCGTTTCCCCCTTGATTATCATCTGCTGGAGGAAAAATTGTTTCTGCACCAGTTTCGTTCACTTTCTTCGACAGGTCTTCTGATTCTTCTTGGATCTCAATGGCTTCCACCTTTTCACCTGAGGAGGAGCCATCTTTTGGAGCTGCTTTGGTCTTTGGTTTAGTCTGAGGCTTCCCCATTGGCCCAGAGTTTTTCTGCTCAGTTGGCTTTGGGACAGCCTTGCCCTTTTTGATCTCTTTCCATCCTTCTTCTTCCACCTTGTCCCCTGTTGGGGCTTTTGGGCAGTTTCGTTGGAAGTGTCCATGTTCATGACAGGTTCTGCATTTGAAAGGCAATTGCTCGTAGTCCAGCTTCTGATAATGATGCCATTCTCCAACTGTAAGTTTTACCGCTTCAGGCAGACCAGCTTCCAAGTCGACTTCCACGCAGATTCTTGAGCAGGTGTATTGGCCCTTGTTATCTGCTTTGTCAATGAATCGGCCCAGCCCATTTCCAATCTTCTGCAGGGAGTGAAAGCTCCAGCAGTGGATTGGGAGATTGGGAAGCCGGACCCAGACTGGGATCTCCTTAGGGACATTGAAATATGGACCATTTGGTGGTCGATCTTCTTTGGTGGTGAATTCGAAGATGAAATAGCCTCGTCCAACAGCATAGCAGATCACATTGTTTTTCAGTTGAGGCCTCCAGTTGCGTTGAATCCAGTCATCAGTTGTTTTTGTAGATGGCCAGCAACCCATAAATTGCCCAACCCAACCTCCTCGTCGCCCAAGGCTAGAGTGATTTTACCTGGGTTGTCCCTTCCGGCGTGGAAATCTCTCTCGGGAATTTATTCAAGTTTTTCGATGAACTTCGAGACATTAGGATTCAAGCATTTCTCCCCTTTTCTACGATAATAGACTTCGAAAAGCATCAACAAGAAGATGAGGCTGAGGGGTGGGAGAGGGCTCCCCACCCCCGCGCGCTCATGGCGGCGACGCATGGCTTTCCGCGTCGAAACCTATTCAAACGCCCGCCGTGCTATGCGCGCACGAAAAAATAGTCGTGAATCACACTATTCGAGTTATTACCGCCGACAATGAATCAAAATACTCCAAGGAAACTATTAGGAAGTCTCAACCTTATTCAAGCAAGGCTAAAGATAAGGAATTATCAAATATTGAAAGTTTGACCTAGATCGTGAAGGAACTTACTATTGAAATTTCAAAACTAAATAGAAGGTCAAGCGATAATTCTACTAGTAGAAATCCTCCCAAGTATTTTCCGTTTCGAAGGAATAATAACAACAATAACAACAACAATCAACCTAAAATTATGCCCGTAGTTCGAATGTCAGGTCAATATGGAGACTATGGGTATGGAAAACTATTGTTATTTTCACCAAGAATATAATTCGTAAAAGACATGTTTCATAGTGCAACCACAACATGAACGTTTTCGTCGCACACATTGTCGATTCCTTACTAGTAGATGAGCATGGGTGATAAAAATGCGTGTTAAGAAACAAGACTTAACCTCGCAATAGATGAAGAAATTGATGGTATTAGACATGCAAAGGAATACTCTTTGATTATGTTTTTAAAAAATGACAAGAAGAGTCTCGAAGCACCACCAAAAAGTGAGCCCCCCCCCCTCAAAATAAAAATGGTCGATATAGTTTAAAGGATTAAAGGGTCCATTTCGATCGTGGGGTGACGAGACAAAAAATTGAAGGAACAATTGTTAAGGAGGATATCACTACCAGCTTAATCCCGCTCGTAATGCATTATAAGTCCGTAAATGAAACTAATTCCAAGGACACTTCCTCCAAAGACAAGAGTAAGTCTATCACCCCGAAACTCGTCGAATAAAGCTACTTCCTAGGGACACTTCAACATTGTCTGCTAAAGGTGAAATAATCAAGTATAACATAGTTGAAGATCCGAAGAGAGCTCGAGCCAATATTTCCATTTTTGAGCTTCCTGTGAAGATAGTCGGCTAAAGGTGAATTTCTTGTCCAAGCATTTTCGCAACCTTCGATAGGTGATAAATCTTCTTCATCTAAAAAGGTGTCCGGTAAGTTTTATACTCCCTTTGAATCTCGTAGTTAATGTTGTAACATTAGAAGCTAATACTCTCTCGCCCTCCGTTTTTATTGACTTTTGAAATTTTTGATTACAATGTCCATAATTGTTTAATTGATTCCTGTGCATTTGTGAATGTAATTCCATTATATGTAGCTAAGAAAATAAATGAAAAAATGGGACAAAAACTGATGCACATATTATTCCAATCGGGGACAAATCTCTTGTCCAAGCTACCGTGAACTTGGGAATGTTCTTATTCGATTATCATCTAATCATTGAGTTCACCAATGTATAAATATTGTAATTGTGGACATCCCTAGAGCCTATGGCATACTCATCAACAAAGAATGATCTAGAAAATTACAAGGGCATTTTGCTACACTGCCACATTTATGGCTTCCATACAAGGGCATGAATAACCGTATTTGAGTGGAAAGTGAGCGATACATGAAATACATTGTGACACCATTTTAGGGCCACAATGAGCCTGTTTCTATTTCGATTTAATATTTGGAAATTTTTTCCTTGAAAGCAACCTCAGGTGTTATCAAGCATAGCCATCAATTGCCCACTGTGAGCACAACTTGAGCTCCTTCCTTTTTCTCAAGCCGGTGCAAATGAATCATGTAATATAAATGTACATATTAATCGTAATAGTAGTATAAGAAGCACCCCAGTATCTAATAATATTTAGAATATATATTTTGATGGTTCAAAGACGAAAGATGGCTCGAGTTGGTTGCGTATTTACGTACCCGTATAATAAGAAACATATCCTTTCATTCCATCTCGGGAGTTTGAGTGTAGTAATAATATTTCCAAATATTAAGCACTTGTACTTAGACTAAAAAAATACATCGATCTAAAGGTACATATTCTCAAGGTAATTGGTGACTCAAAGGTGGTCACTTGTTAGGTATGGGATACTATCCACTATGTTTCATCGAATCTAAAAATTACCATCGTGAGGTATGGCGTTTAATTAACCATTGTAAATATTTTAATATTATTTATGTTCCTAGACTTATAAATGCCGCAATAAATGCATTAGAAAATGTAGTCGCTATGATGTCACCATTGAATGATAGTTTTTCTATTGAAATTATATATAAACTATCTATGCCGTACAACATCACTAATCGACGTGTTTTCAATGACGCCAACATATACGACACTTTTGCGGTGGATAAATTTGTATTCAAAGATGTTGCCATAGATGAGGATAAGCACGATTAGGATTTGCAAGAGACATCCAATTCAATGAAAGGAAACACTATGCCTAAAAGGTGTGGTGTCCCTGGAGAAGTTATATGAACCGCATAATTTTTTAAGAGGACTAACCAATACAAAGACTCGAAGCTCAAAGTTATCATCTCAACGAGTCAATTTTGGGAACTCACACATCCAAAGTATGTAAACCTCGTATGTGTTATTATCCATAGGAGTGACATACACATTTATTTGCTTATTCATACAATACCATGATGTATTTTCATGGACATACAATGATTTAAAGGCATCCGATACTCGCATTATATAGCACATCATTCCCATAAAATAAGGGTAAAACCTTCCCATTAGAAACTACAAAAAAAAGTTCATCCAACACCGGAACCCCTTATCCAAAAGGAATTAAGAAATTTGTTGGATAAAGCTAGATTGTTTTAAAGTCGCACTCCACTTGGATTTCAGATTTGGTCTCATTTAGAAAGAAGTCCAAGAAATCAGTTATGCGTAGATTTCGCAATATCAACTAGACATTCGATAAATACAACTATCTAATTCCATCCATGGAACAGATCCTCCATACAATATCTCGGGTTTGAGATGTTCTTTGCTACTAGATGGTTTCTTTGTGTTGAATTTCCACGATCTTGGGTCTAGGTTAGAGTCTTAGAATTATCGACAATACCAAACCAAGAATCTCAACCAAACTACTTTCGTTATCAACGAATATATAAAGCGCAAATCACATATGCACAAGTATACACAATTTTTAACAAATCAGACAACAATGTACAACCCAATATTCGTTATATTTAAACCAAATATGAATAATAAAATAGTCAAGGTGATGCACTTTTAGCACCAATATTCACCCAACCTTCAACGCTTCTTTGTCACTTTAAGATGTGCCTCTTATAGGCTACTTGGGCTATCAACACGTTGCCCTCAACTTCAATTCATGGCTCCCACATGCCGCTATAATTCCGATCCAAATCGACCCAAAAAAGGATCCAACACCAAAACCGATCTCTAGATCATTGTTTGAGGTCCACTCTTATGCCGCAATATGGGCCTCGATTAGGGTACACAAACACACCTTAACAACCCTTAGAAATGACCAGGATTTTTTCTTCCTTTCTTGTGACTATCCTTCTAAGAGGGGATGTGACCCTTTGTTGAAGTGCCGGGATGTTCTAGCCCTTTCGCCCTTTTACTCCCTTTTCCTAACTATTGCGGCTTGCTACAAAAAGCCTTCTACAAGATGAAAAAGCCTAGAAAATTCTGCACGCCTCTCCCACTACCCTCAAAACACAACCCTTGGCCGCAACCTCCTCGCAATATGTCTCGGCCCAACGAGTTGTTCACTTATGTTTGAGTTGCAAAATGGATGAGGATTAGAGCTTCCATCAACTCTTATTTATACACATAAGAGGGCTCCTAAAATGTCACACAATAGGGCTTCGAATAACTATCACATGTCTTCTTTACACCAAGTCGACCAGAGTCCTCATTGTCAAACCCATTAATTAAATTCAAAATTCATATTTGACTAAGGAAAACTAAAAATTTGACGATTTTCAAAGCATTGGATTCTCCTTTCCACCCTATATCATATCATGACATCACATGTCCAAAGTGATCCATGGAAATTCCCTGCTGCTTTGGTGCAAAAACCTATGCTTGGGTTCCAAGCCCACAAGTGACTCTCTTTGCGGGCACTTTTCCCTCCAATCCCCGAACCCTAGGGCTTGGAGTACCTCACACAAGCTACTAAAAAAATCAACAACAATCCCCCTTTAGAAAGGGAGGTACTTACCAGACCAGGGAAGTAGCTCATCATCATCATCATTACTTCGCAACACTCTAGCAAATCTTGGCACTCACAATCACATCAATCCTCGTTTTGTGAACTACGCATCTCTCGTAAGTGTCATCGCCACCGCCGAAAGCATCCTCGCTTCTTCTTTTTCTCCTATATCGCTTTCCAATCTCTCCATGATTTCTTCTTGGTAGATGTGGAAGCACTTTTCTCCCCACTGACCACGCTCTTCTTGGGTTGCAAAGTCTCCCTATGAACCCGAAATCGCCCACTAGAAATCACCCTCTCACCTCTCGAAATGGACCTTCTTCTCTGTAACTTGTACTTCGCTTTCCCTCTAAATCCCGCACCTACACCTCGCTCGGAACCCACACCTACTCCACCTCGCTCTTATGCCTTCCATGATCCTCGTGGATTTCTCGTCAACCCGTAAAGAGCATGCTCTCTAACCTGGGCACAATCTCATTAGAGTTAGAGCCTTCTCGGGCTCGAGTCTTGCATTCCCATCCTCGAACAAGACCTAAAACCCATTATTCTCAATCGTCGAGACATAAATCACATATATGAGTCCCGATACAAACAATACATCCCGGGACCCGCATCACTTGTCCCGTCTCCATCCCGAATGGCACAACTCCCGATCTCTCGGATCTCCAACTGATTCTGTCACCAAACACCATGTGCAACTTTGAGTCCCATTTAGTTAGAGTCTAAAACACATCCTCGTGACCCCGTCATATGTTTCATCGCACCACCGTCCACATACCATCCATCCTCATTGAAATTGGCCTCATGAGAAATTCAAGATCATAGCAAAGTACTTCTCCTCTAATCTCCTGAGATCATTTATCTCGACGAAAGTGGCAACAACAACCTCGTTTTCCTTTCCTTTCTCATCATATCCTTTCTTCATTGAAAATATCGACAAAAAATGACCCATCACACACATTTAAAACAACCGAATTTACTCAAGTCCTCCTTCTTCTTACCCTTCATTCATGCTACAAGTGCCACGTCCTCATCTATCCTCTTCTTTTGGATGAAAATCCTCGTCTTGGCAACTCTTCCCGAATGAATTTGTCCCAAAACCTATTCGAGTCTCGAAATTTCTCTCTCGCAACAATCTATTTGATGAAGGGCTTCCATTCCTTAGTGAACCTCTTTTCAAGGAAATCCTCACCATATATCCATATGAAATTTTCACAATCGACGACAAGAAGTTCATATAGCATGACCCAAGACAATCTCAATAGATATGAAATCACTCCTTCAACCTTTATCATCTTGGCGTACTTAAACTTATCCTCCAATAACAATACCTGGGCCGTTCTTATTCTCAACAAATTCTCAAGAGCCATCCACATCTAATGTGTGGTGTTCTCTCCCTAGAAAAATAAGATATTATGGCATCCTTCACACCATCTAGGATGATCAATATTGCCTTCATATCCAAATGTTCATATATTTCCAAATTTCTCCTAGGTTTTCGTTAGATTCTCGGATGGCTTTCTTGGAAAAATTTCAGATCCTATTGACCCGCAAGACCAACTCGATCCTTTCCTTCCAAGGAAATTAGTTGGAGAACCCTCCAACCTCGTCCTCATACCGATACCTTCTTGCAACTTCGATATTGTCACCTACAATGTGGCCAACTCCCTTCATGTTGTACTTCGCTTCACACAACTATGATTCACCGACTTCCAAAGTAGCTTAGACACAACTCGATACCATGTTGAATTCCATGATCTTGGGTCTAGGTTACAGAGCTGTTGTTGAAGTTTGCAACAAGAAATGCTGAAGGAGGCATCCCGAAACATCATCCTTGATCCTAGTTGGAAAATAATCACCTAAACTAGGTGGGGTCCACGGCTATTTATAGGTGTATGTCTATTTTTAGACATGGTGAGCATATTCTATATGTAGAAGGAGGATATTTGTAGATGGTTGGTCAAATGAAAAATAGATGAGATTATATTTTTAGAAGATTGGGCGAAGTCTATTTATAGATCACTCGATCTAAAAATACATGCATGTCGGTTATTATTAGCTCTTAATAATAATCCGACAATAAACAACAACTTATTCTCTTGGAGCACTTTATTTCGAACAATTGGAAAATCGTTGGGTTGAAGAATTATGCAATTCCTAAGGGTTTATCGGAGTTCATGCATGAGGACTCGATAGGAATTGAAGTGGCAAAGTTATGACAGAAAGTTGGAAGAGAAGTTCATGGAGTTGTATTCTGCTTTAACTCAGCTTAGACTCGCTTGAGCTAGTTGTATCTAGTCTAACTGAATGATACACTAGTGAGAGGGAGTGAATTAATTAGTTAATTAATTCACAAATAATAACACATTAATCAACCGAACAATACAACAGCTTAACTACAAGGCATGTCGTATCCAAAGGAGACCTGGTGGAGAGACAGTGAAAGGGCAAGATGGACTATTCGTTGTGACTACTTGTGTTGCATGAATTGCATCTATATATACATTGAGCTGCTAATGATAATAACACAACCAATGAGATTGGGATTACATTGAATTGGTCTTTGTAATAAGCTTGGATTGCGCAGCGGGAGGCAAAGAAAGGTGGAGGCAAAGACTTGCATGGATTTGCAAGATTAGTCCCGATTAGTGTATGACGATTGTATTGTACCGAGGGCTTGTGATAAGCTTTGTATGTTTATATGAATTTGTCATATGATATCCATGTTACATAATATATAGTTGGGGTTTTCAGCTTTAGGCTTTCCCGGTTAAAAACTCGTGTTATGTGCGATTGATAATTTTTGTTTATGCTTCACATGTGTGTGCAATTAATTTTTCTCGCAAAAGATTAACAAGTGGAATAGATTCAAAAGATCTTGCATAAAGTTAAATAGTGTGAGATCAGGTGGATATTGGACATATGCATGCTTAGTGCATATAATTTATACATGGTATCAAAGCATCGTTGATTGAAGATTGCAATTGTGAAGTGAGTTTGTGTCAGGACAATTCGAATTTGCTGGCCAGAGTTTCTTGGTGCGATTAGCTTGAGCATACATTGAAATGTATTTCAATGCCTAAGGTTGGAGTATGCAATCGAGGGAAACTTAACTACAGCCTGGAAGGACAGGATGGAGGCAGTGCTTGAAGATAATGGCTTGAAGGAATTCATCGAGAGAGATGTTCCTAAGCCCACGGGCAGATGTCAAGATTTCTGACGATGGCAAAAGAAAGTAGCAAGGATGAGGAGGATTCTATCGAAGGTGAGAGACCATATTGCCTCAAGCTTTCATGGGAAAGCCACTCCATATGCTATGTGGAAGGCTTTGACATATTTTTTCCGCGTGTTGACCAGAGGAAGTTGGAGTACTTAAAGAAAAAGCTTAGAAAAATAAAAATGGAGAAGAATGACACTATTATGTATACTTGACAAAGTTTTTTCCAATGCAGGTGGATGAGCTTGGGAGTGTAGGAGTCGTTGTTGATGATGATGAATTGGTGAGCTCGCTCTCCTTTAAGCCAAGAGTTGGCATAGCTACAAAGACTTTCACAATGGAAAGGAGAAACTCACGGTTGGGAGCAACTTTGGTCTGGATCTTTGAAAGTGAGGAGAGATAAGGCAAAGTACTGTGTGGATGGCTCTTCATCAAAGCATGATGATGAAAAGGATTGCTCTTTGGTTGCCAAGGCAAAGAAGAGGAAGGGGAAGAAATTCAATTTACATCCGAGCTCTGTGAAGATGGCAAAGAGCGTGACATGTCTAGAGTGAAGTGTTTTCACTATCATGAACATGGGCATTTCGCCACAAATTGTCCACATAAGAAGAAGAACAAGATGGCCGTCGGAGTTTACCGGTGAGGCTCTTGCCTCACAATTTGAGCTTGACTTCTCGTTGATCGCATGCATGGTGTCTAGTGCATTGGGATCAGGTGGTACTTTGATAGTGGTGCTTCCTTCACATGACAAGAGATGTGAACCTTTAGTGACTTGGTGGAGAAATATCTCCATTTGCATGTTGAGTTGGACGAAAATTCGACGATATAGTGCGACCGGTACTTCGGTACCATTACCTTTCGTGAGGGAGTCGTGTAAACTCATTCTTTTACAAGATGTTGTGCATGTTCTAGGTTTAAAGAAGAATTTAATCTCAATCGCAATGTTAGAGGATAAAGGCTATGATGTTGTCTTTAGTGAAGGAAAAGTTTTCTTCGGTACAAAGCAACAGATAAGTCAAGAAGGTTGGGATTCAAGCCAAGAATCTTTGCGTACTTGAAGTAGATGGGATTTCTACGAGCTTCCTACCGTTGGGAAGTGCAAGAAATCCATGCAATTGAAGCTTGAGAGGGAGCAAGATTTGCATGTAGGTAAGAGTGAACTCCCGGGATGTGGAGCAGCCACAAGATGAGGATCATGGAGTGGCCCGCAACCACCATGCAAAGAAATTTCATGCCGATAAGTGCAGGGAGTGCATGCAGCTATACCACCGTAAGAGGTGGGGCGACATGCATGGATAATCCAAGAAGAAATTTTCGCGGTGATTCATGGAGATGGTGGTGGATCTCATGAATTGAACCTCGGCTACAAGAGCCCATAGCGTGCCAGCAGCATGATCGCCTGGATTGATGCAAGGAGACTGGGTGACAATGTCGATACCGGAGCGTTAGCTTCGCAGTTGAAAGCAAGTGCAAAGTGCATGGGTGCAGTAGTTCATCAACGTAATGGTTCCCGAAGACATGTGAAGTAGCTAAGTAGATGTCGCAGAATTTAATGATAGATGCATTAGATTGATTGAGTTGTTTGGAGCCTTTCAGCTTTTGGAAGTGTCGCAGCAAGAGCCGCATGGTATTGAGCCGTATGTCGCATGCAAAGACAAAGCCCTTTCTTGTTGAGAGGGAGTGTTGAATTTTGGCAACAAGAAACAGTGAAGGATGCATCCCCCGAAAACAACATCCTTGATCCTAGTTGGAAAATAATCACCTAAACTAGGCGGGGCCCACATAGGCTATTTATAGGTGTATGTCTATTTTTAGACATGGTGAGCATATTCTATATGTAGCAAGAGGCTATTTGTAGATGGTTGGTCAAATGTGAAAAATAGATGAGAGATTCTATTTTTAGAAGATTGGGCGAAGTCTATTTATAGATCAATGATCTAAAAATAGATGCATGTCGGTTATTATTAGCTCTTAATAATAATCCGACAATAAACAACAACTTATTCTTGGAGCACTTTATTTCGAATGACTGGAAAATCGGGGCTGAAGGAATTATGCACCCCTAAGGGTTTACCGGAGTTCATGCATGGAGGAATCAATTAGAACTTATGGCAAAGTTATGACGTAGTTGGAAGTGTAGTTCATGGAGTTGTATTTAGTTTTAACTCAATTAGACCTGGCTGAGATAGTTGTATCTAGTCTAACTGAATGATACACTATGAGAGTGGAGTGAATTAATTAGTTAATTAATTCACAAAAAATAAATCATTAATCAAATGAACAATACAACAAATAACTACAAAGGCATGTCGCATCCAAAGGAGACCCAAGTGGAGAGATAGGTGAAAGGGCAAGATGGACTATCCGTTGTGACTACTAGTGATATATGAATTGCATCTATATATACATTGGAGTTGCCACGATAATAACACAATAATGAGAGTGGATTACATTGAATTGGTTTCTAATAAGCTTGGACTCAGGCAAGGAGTGTGCTAGCAAGAGGCAAAGATCGTGCATGTATTTGCAAGATTAGTCCTGATTAGTGTATGACGATTGAACTCGTACCGAGGGCTTGTGATAAGCTTTGTATGTTTGTATGAGATTGTTATATGATCTCCATGTTACATAATATATAGTTGGGGTTTTCAAATTTCCTTCAGTTTTCTCCTTTCGGTTAAAAACTGTGTTATGTGCGATTGATAATTTTTGTTTATGCTTCACATGTGTGTGCAATTAATTTTTCCGTAAAAAGATCATCATGAATAGATTCAATATCTCGTATAAAGTTAAATAGTGTGAGATCAGGTGGATCTTGACATATGCATGCTTAGTGCATATAATTTATACAAGAGTCTTAGAATCATCGACGCTACCAAACCAAGAATCTCAACCAAAACTACTTCGTACAATGGAAAATATAAATCAATAAATCACATATGCACAAGTATACACAATTTTTCGAAAAATTGTACAATAATGTACAACCCATTATTCATTATATTAAACCAAATCTGAATACTAATAGTATATGGTATACAAGATACAATGACAAACTTTACACAGACATCGATGTCGTATCTTGTACGTTGGTCCTTTGCTTCCGTACGTTTCACTAGCCGCCCCTTAGTACTTCAAAGGACAACACATCGAGACTCCGTGAGGGTTTCCACCTAACACTACCGCAATCCACTTATTCTTGGTGTACATGATATGATCCAATCTAATCTCTAGGGTTGGCCAATACCCGAGGTCCAATATGCCAGGCTAGAAGTCACCTTTGTTCATCAAGGTGTTGTACTTTTGGCACCAATCTTCACCCAACCTTCAAATCTTCTTCACATACCAAGATAGCTCGTCTAGGGTTACTTTGGGCTATCAAAATGTTTCCTTCCACCAGACTAATGACACGGGTGCATTAGCAATAGCCTAATTAATTTGAGTGAAAGCATCCTTTTCCCGTTTATCCCATTCAGAGTGTTCCATATTTCTTAAGCATCTCTTGTATAGGCTTAACCATTCGAGCATAATCAAAGATGAATTTTCTAAAGAAATTGATCTTTCCTAAGAAATACCGCATGGCTTTCTTAGTCACCGAAACGTGATCCGTGTAATGGCTTTGACCCTCTCAAGATGAATTTTAATTTCGTTTTGTGCAATGATGTTCCCCAAGAGAACTTCTGACACCAAAGACACTTTTCTCGAGATTAAGAGAAATCCCATACTTTCAACACTACTCAAATATATGTTTTAGATGATGTACATGATATGATATTCTATTGGAAAGCACAAGAACATCATCCAAATAAACTACTATGCTCGAATTAATAAGGCCACCAAAAGTGTTGTCAATCACTATTTGGAAATTAGCACCAAAGATTAATAAGTCCAAATGACATCCTTTTTGAAAGTAAATGTCTTCATTTCGTCCCGAAGATAGTCTTCAATCTATCTAGTTCGCTACTAGCACTTGGTTATAAATCCTCGCACTTTTGATTTTTTAGTAGCTTGGGAGGTACTCCAAGCCCTAGGGTTTGAGGATTGGAGGGAAAAGCGCCAAAAGAGTCACTTGTGGGTTTGGAACTCAAGCATGTGGTTTTGCACTAATCGTGTTTTGGGTAATTTCATGGAGCACTTTAGACATGTGATGGAATGAGATGATAGAGGGTGGAAAGGAGAATCCAATGCTTGACAATCATCGAATTCCTAAGGTGTCCCCGAGATATGAATTTTTGAAGTTAATTAATGGCTTTGCACATGAGGATTCTAGGTCACTTTTGGTGTGAAGAAGACATGTGATAGTTTTTCAAGCCCTATTGTGTGATGTTTTAGGATCCCTCATATGTGTATAAATAAGAGGTGATGGAGGACTCTAATCCTCATCCATTATGCAAAACAAACATAAGTGAACAACTTGTTGGAGGAGAGACTAAGTCTTTGTTCGGGGCCACAAGAAGGGAGGGCATAACAATGCAGCAAGAGGGACCATTTAAGGGTTATTTCGTGGTGATATAGGGTTGTGTTGGAGGCCGAGAGATCTTGTAGGGAGGTCGTCAAATCATACAGGTTTTTGAGGGTCGGGAGAGAGGTGCATGCCTTTCTTATGCTGCCACAACATGGAGAAGGCTTGCCGTAGCAATCCAAAATAGTTAGAAGGAGTGGGGGCCGAAGGGCCGAAAGGGATAGAAAACCCCAACACTTCAGCAAAGGGTCACATCCCCTCTTAAAAGGGAAAACTACAACAAAGGAAGGAAAATCCGGGTAGCTTATAAGTGGCCATTAGGGACTATGTTTGCGTGCCCTAATCGTGCCTAGATTGCAGCATAAGAGTGGACCTTAAACAATGAGTTGGAGGTGTGTTTTTGTGGTGTTGGATCCTTGTTTTTGGGTCAGCTTTGGATTAGAATTATAGTAGCCTATGTGGGGAGCCATGAATTGGAAGTTGACTTGGGTGGCAAGAAGACTCCAATTAGGATTAGATTTCGCAAAGGAAGAATTGGGCTTATTCAGTCTAGACTATGAAAAATATTTCCTACTTTACACCTTTGCCTCAAATTCATCGATTGCGGTCAGAGTTGACTCAAAAGGATACTAAGGAAAATGAGCGGCCTATTTCTTTTATGAGTGCTATTCTACGTGGGCTAGAATTAAATTACCCTTCCATTTACAAACAAGCATATGTGGTATACAAGGTAGTTAAGTATTTTAGGTCCTATCTTTTAAAAGCTCATATGAGCATGTTTGTACCTCATCCAACAAGAACATTGTTCGTGCAACAAGATTTTGGTGAGAACATGGTTAACCTGGATGCCATCTATTTAAAAGAATATGATATGGAGTTCAAACCATTAATACCATAAAGGGTCACAACCTCTATAAGCTAGAACCTAAGCAAGAGATGCTCCCGAGCAAGATCTTTCAAGTTGGGAGTAGGAGATATAAATGTAAAATATTGAACATGTTCCTCAATCCATGTCTACAATGCAATGGTATACCGAGATACAATGTTTTCTAGAGCATGGAACCTTTCCTATGCACTGAATAAAAAGAAGAGTGAAATACATTTGAAATATCTATCTTACCAAATAGTTCACAGAAAGTACATTTCGTAAAGCACCACAATGGTGTCCTCGCTAATATGCCTTGAGTCACAGGATATAGAGAAGGTACTTAGAGACTTACACAATGTACCTACAGTGGCCACTATGCATTTAAGATTCTCATGCTTATGTCTTTAAGTGCCCAACTTGTTAGATATGCACCAAATACGATCGTAGGTCAATCGCCCCACTAATACCACTAGCAAAGCTTGAGGAACCATTCCAATAGTGGGGCCTAGATATTATTAGAAAAAATTTCCTCATTCGTCAAGCAACAACATCGATATATTATGATAGTAAACAGACCATTTTACTTGGTGGTCAGAAGTAGCCTTTTGAGACAAGTAAATGACTAGAAGCCATCCACTCATGTAAAAAAAAATTATAACCAAGCTTAGCATTCCTACATCACTTTTATTTGATAATGTGACATAATTTTCATCATTAAACTTTATGAATTCGTATTAGAAACATGATTGTATTAAAACATGTATCTAATTATTACTCATAGGGAAATGGTTTGGCTAAATTGGAAAACAAAAATATTATCCGCATAATCAAGAAAACCATCTTCCGAGCAAAGGAACTAGCATAGTGCTTCGACCAATGCATTATGGGTTGGATCACATAACTCCTAAGCCTTCCCTAAAACCTCACCATACTCTTCGGTTTACAAGAACGAAGTTATGTTGCCCTCGAACCTATATCTACCAACCTTGTAACTCTCCAAGAGTCGAAGGTAGACCTTGCCTTCTCGGTTCGCAGCATGATAAACACTTTACTCAAACTCGAGGAATAAAGGCTCAAAGCCAAAGCGAGTTTTGATGTGCACCAAAAACTTGCAAAGCATTAGTTTGATAAGAAGCTTCCGGGCAGGGGAAAATAGCTTCATGTGGGTGACCTAGTAATCAAGTGATAAACCCGCAAAGAAAAGGAAAAAGAATGAAGTTACAACCTTGTGATTGTAGGGACCATTCTCCGTCGATGAAAATATCGCTCATACACATTCTAGCTGAAACTTGATGGGAGGATTTACCCCTTCCCGTAAATGGCCGAGATCTAAAAGATTACTTTCAATTGTAGTTACATGTTTCTCTTCTTTGCAGCTTTGTTTGTTTCTTTTCTTTTTCATATGTGCTTACCATCTCTTGTCCCGTCTTGTCATGTTGGTAATTGTATATAAATAAGACACTTGTGTAAAAATGCATGGCTTGAAAGGACTTTGTGGTGTAATAAAATAGAAGAGTGGACAAACACAACGCTTGGATTTCTATCGTTTCTTCTTATTTGTTGGGAAAATGGCATAAAGCTAAGCTAAGTCTAGATGGAAAAATACGCATTCGCCCAAAAGGAGAACCTTGAGGGAACCTATTAGATCTGCGCCTATGATAGTATCTAAAGTACTCAACTTGGTGTAAATTTACTGTTCGTTAACGCTGTCCGATCTCGTAGAGAAGGGATAAGGGGAAATATAAAATGAGCAAAATAATATCATAGGTCAAAATAATTCTATGAAAGGGGCAACCTCCTCTCGCTTCTCAATAAGTCAAGATCCCTCTTCCACCTGTTGAAAATAATAAGTGTCAATGTACGGTCCTATTAAATAATAAATAAAGGGTGAAATAAGAGAAAGGCTTCCTATGCATGGGGTGAAGCAAGCGACTTCATCGAGGTACTATCCAAGATCGCCGGGAGTGGAAGCAAAGTTTGTGCTCTCAAGTGCCTCCGTCGGGTACCGTCCAGACTCGTGCGTGGAGCAACACCAGAGATGAAAAATCATAATCTTAATATCATAAACTCGTTGCAATACATTACCCTTTCCGGATTGAAACAATTGTGATATGATGTATCTTTTGTGTGTTCAACCAAGTATAAGAAAGTGGGATGTTATGTATATAACTAGGTCGAAAGGGGGAAATAAAGGCAATAAATACTCCCGAAGGTCCGACCTTTAACCGAAATCTATTCCTAGACAGAGAAATCGAAGCTTCTCCTAGTGTGTCGCCAAGTGTTGTCGTCATACAACACCCTCCAAACATTTCACTACATTCACCCCTTGAGCCTCGCTATCACCCTCGTATCTAATGTCGCCTTGATATTCAATCGTCTTCTCATGTTATTATGTATGTTTCAAGCATTCTAGAATGTTCTCAAGTGTCATCTGATTCATTAGAACATATTTAAGTATATTTCATGGTCACAACATCTTTATTGTTTTAAAACATCACTTTTGGTCATACGCACACACTTCACCTCACAGATTGGGAATGCATGCAAAGTTGCATTTTCGATGTATACTTATCATCGTTTAAGATTGAAGTTTTCTCGATGAGTTGGTATGTGTCGCACCTAGTTTTATGTCTTAACTCATCATGTTCACCCATCGCCCCATATTCCATACTTAAAAACAAATGTCGTGCTTGCAAAATGAGCCCGCCAAGTTTAGGAGCACAAAATCGCACTCTCAAGCTTTGAGTGGAAATCCTTCATTGTTCAAGTGTTCCATGCACCCTTAAGGAGCACAAAATCACACCCTTTAAGTCCTTCCCTTCCCGTTCCAACCTGCCCTCAAGAAATCAAGTCTTCCTTTGAGCGCACTCCTTCGACTCAAAGATGTGCGCCCTCCTTTAGCACATGAGCACACCCCGAAGGCCTTAAGATTCACTCTTCAACCTTTCCTCAATGCGCCATGCACCCTTCGACCCTTTTGAGTGCATGAGTGCACCAAGGAACAAGGCTTCTCCCTTCAACCCTTCGGACTTGCACCATGCGCCCTTGGGGCCTCTCTTGAGCGCATGAGCATACCCCGAAGGCTCGGAGCCTTCATTATTCAGCCTTCAGAGTGCTCCCTACACCCTCCTTCTCTCCCTTGATTACACAACGCACTTGGGAAGCCCAAATATTTCCCCTTCATCGTTCGGGACTTGCGCCATGAGTTGTGCTCTGAGTGCCTCTTTTCTCTTTAGCGCATGAGCACATGTAGAAGCCCCGTCTACGCCTCTTAGCCATTTAGACTTGGGGTGCGCCCATGCGCCCAAAATCTATCCTTGTCCCTTTTAGGTGCATTGGAGAAGCATGAAAAAAATTCCGCGTAAAACATGTATGTGTAATAGGATATTTTCGTACTAATGGTTGCTTTTCATAAATGATTGCCGATACATGTATTGTAGGAACAACATGGCAAGAACACATGAGGAAGATTGGTCAAAGAGAACAAAAAAGGAAGCATTGAAAGAACAAAGAACATATTTGAATCTGATGATCAAAGTGCCTCGAAGACTCCATTAGATCAAAGATCCTTTGGAGGGTGAAGACATCAATGATCAAAGCCGATGAAGAATGAAGATACGAGTGGAAGTCATGTCACCAATGAAGAAAGTCCATGTCATCAATCACTATTAGTCCCAATCATCAAAGATAGTGACATGCCATGTTTTCATCACATGATGATGTGGAAGTTATGATGTAATGTTGTAATAATTGTAAATAGAAATAAATGTAAGTCCAAGACTCATGTATGAACAAAATTCATGGAAGTCCAAAATACATGTAATACCAAAAGTCATGCAATTCCAAAAGTCATTTGGAATTCCAAAGGTTGTAGAAGTCCAAAGGTCATTAGGAGTTGGAAAGTCAAGAGTCATGGGGATGTGAAAGCTCATGCCCCAAGTTATAAAAGGATTCTCTATTTCTCATGTAAAGGAATTTTGACCTTGGCTTCTCCTTACAAGGCATTAGAGAGACATAGTTAGTACTTTGGGGAGCTAAGTAGTGGCTCTAATTCTCCACTATTGGAGCTAATGATGCTCATTGTATTTTTGTCTCTGGAACATTTGCTTAATATTGAAGCCTCTCCAGGCTAACACATTTTCACACATGAATTTTGGATGTTTCTAAGACTATTATTTGAATATTTATGGTTCATGTTTTCTTTTCATGTACTCTGGAGTAATTGAAATATTTCAGTTGACTTTGGTGTTTACTTATTCAAAATATGTTGTAATGTTTATAATGATCTTCGTATCTATGTGAATTATTTCACTTGATGTCACACAAGTCTTTCTTATTCATGTGTGTCTCCATTAGGGTAGTACTATTACTTCTCACTTAGAGGCTCATACTTTATTTTCCCCTTTGCGCTGAGACAACCTTGATACATCCGCAATCGAACATTCACTAGGCACACTCACTTACTCATTCAAAAAGACATTTTCACTTCTCTCTTGTGCTAACATCTAAAGCTAAGGCATATATTTAAGTGAACGATAACCATGTCATATTATGGATAAAAATCCTACACCAAATGGTGTGAAGTCTAATTGGAACCTCATATTGGAGAGATCCCTAAATATTAGTGATATCCAACATTGTCAATAAGATCTTAAAAAACCTTTCTATCTACAAACTTATACTAAAAATTATTTTTATCTTGAATCCTGGCATGAGAAACTCTCAATCTCTAACCTCTCATAATATAGAGTTTTTTTTTTCCTTTAGAAATATCCAAATATAATCATACTAAAATCTAACAAAATAAACACTATATCATAAAATATTGCACTATGAAATGTTCAACCTTCTTTAAGCTAACACATCTTAAATTTAACTACAACCACATTAACCAAATCACTAAAATAATAATTAAAATTCATTAATAATTCTTCCCATCAGAATGATTAAATTTTGATAACCCCGTATGGCTAGAACAAGATCCACATATACGATGTTCTCATTAAACACAGTTGTCATTAATACTCTATCTATGTTTAAAAAAAAAAAATGTCAAGTTGGAATATGGTTTCCTTTAGCAAATATTATTTTTGTTTTATGGTTTCCTTTAGAAAATGTTAATTTTTATTTTTAACATCAAAACTAATGATCTTTAAGTGGCCTTTGATATAAGTTTTATGTTCCCCAAGATTAACCAATATTTTAATTGATCTGTATTCATTCTTTATACGATAATATTTCCAACCATAATAAAGCGTGCATATTCCAATTTTAAAGTAAAATTTACGCACAAATACAAGACACCACTTTGTGTCCCTTCTATGCCCTTTTCATAGCCAATTATATTTGGAAAATTTTGAAGAAAACATTTTTATACACAACTTCATCTTAAAGGGTAAAAGTATCTCATCATTTATGTGAATGATAATGTACATGGGCTCATTTCACATTTTAAACTCAATCAAATTTTAATTATCTTAAAAATGTATATGATATAAAATTTATGATGAAGTTCCAATTTAATAATAGACTTTTTTTTCTTAATGAAATCAAAACCAAAGAAAAAGACTTTTCTTTTCTCATCAAGTTTAGAGTGAGAAGACTCGAAAAGACCTATAGAGAAGACCTCGCCGATTATCTATATAGATGCCAATCTCACCATCCTTCTTCTCAAAACATTATTACCATTAAATATATTGGTTATACTTATTCTATATAGATACAATCTCACCACCATCCTTTCTCAAAACATTATTACCATTAAATATATAAGTTATAATTATTCTATAGTACATAATTATGCCCTATTTTATGCAAGTTGGCTCACTATTGTGGAGATTATCATACCGATTTTGTAAGAGAATGTTCTCAAGATCAATATAAATATGTTGGAAGGGCGCACACCGGTTTAATGTGATTCGTTTAAATTGTACTCCATCCTACATTAGCGACATGAACTCTCGACCTTATACTCCATGCACAATCGGGGTGTCTCCTAATGTTCGAGGATCGTAGGAATCAAAGGTCGTGATAGTGTATAGTTGATGGAAGTGGTACAAGGGGTTACACATGTTTCCATTTGGTCATCTATTAGGGCCCTCCTTCCATGGCTCAAGTTATGGTACCGCCCATCGATGGTCTTTACCTCTACAATCACTCCAAAATGATGAACCATATGTTGTGAGATGGCTAATTTGCTAGGAGTAGTTAGGATCATGTCCAGAGTCAACATTGGCTCTTCTTCATGAGAGTGCATTGGCATGAAGTGTTGTTGGTGATTCTTGGTCTTTAATTCACTATTTCTTTAGTGGCATTAACATTGTATGAGGAAATATTGTCCTTTGGAAAATCTTTGTAAGTGTGTTTTTTAGAGGAGGTCAAGTGGCTTATCATATTTAGAGGGATGAGGTTCAAATGCACTTGTTGGATAAAGTCTTTTTTTCTTATAAAATATGCCAAGTTGCTAGAGTCGATGCATATTCGAACTTTTATTTTAGCTTTATACTTTAGCATCCGAAAGGAAAAGGAGATTAGAGAAATTGTATATATCCTTCTTATTCATGTTTTCTTTAATAATGTAAACATATATTCTATGAATATAAGAAGTACTATTTCAAAATTAAAAAAGGTCTCCAAACTAAGTTCCTCAAATATCATGTTAACTCTTTACATTGTCACATTACTAATTTGTTTAATCACATTGTTTATTCAAGTTTTCAATTCTTCTTAGTCTCACCATAACACCCACCCCATCTCCAAATTCTAGGATACATCATACCTTGATTCACCAAGCTCTCATACCATAGTGGTTCATATGCATCTCTCTCAACAACTAGAGAAGAGGATCCCCAAATAAAATGAACGAGAAAGTTTCAAATAAGA
This sequence comes from Pinus albicaulis, assembly GCA_034641835.2. NCBI lineage: Eukaryota > Viridiplantae > Streptophyta > Pinopsida > Pinales > Pinaceae > Pinus > Pinus albicaulis. Next base: position 36,769 of record JAXQQM020066575.1, read on the forward strand.
GTACCAAAAAAATTGACCACATTTTGACTCTCCGTGCAATCTTGAGGATGTATGCCATCAATGCTTGAATGTCTTATGTTGCTTTATATACTTTCAAAATGCATTTGATTATATTCTCGAGAGAGGCTTTGTTCCAAAAGTTCCATGACACGCATCTTGGAGACCTTGTCAGTTACTATCGAGAAACATTATGAGTCAATCCTTGGTTTTCTTCACATAATCCATGACCTCTAAGCTTTCATGAAGACCATCAAAAGTTTCAAACAAGGTTACCCTTTCTTTGTTGACTCTTCACACAACTGTGGCCCTCTAATATTTCATCAAGACCACCATAGATGTCAAACAAGGATGCGCTTACTTGCTGATTCTCTTGGAATTTTTTATCGATAAGATGGATTCACTTCTTAGAAGCACATACAAGATGGCAACGATTGTATCCTCTATTATGCCTATTCATCGACAACATATTCCTTTATCCTCATAAACCAAGGGCTTTAGAGACTTATCTTACACTTCGTGATCTTCAACACCGATGATCAACCCCGGTGAAACTAAGGTTGTGATCTTCAATGTATCAAAGAGTACCTTCTCTAATTATAACTTGCAATTCTAAGGGAGGGAAATTAATATCACCATGGCCTACTCTTACTTGGGGGTTTAGTTTCAAGGATGCATTTCAACTTGAGGCAATACATTTTAGGCCCTACTCTATAAGAGGTATGGTTTCTTAGCCATGACTAACAAACAATGCCTTTGACTCCACCTACATGGTATTTCATCTAAGATGCATCACTTGGAAACAATCATAAGACTCAACATCATTTATGGATCAAAGGTCTAGGCCCTAATTTGTTGAGATTCAATTGGAGAGCCCAATACTCTTATTGAAACATATGATTCATCCCAAATGGATAATTATTCATGGAATCATTTAGCTAAGTTTGATGCATATTTTTTTCACCTCAACATTATTTACAAGTTGGTCTCCTTGCTCAATAGGTAACAACCTCTAGACAACTTAAATTACACACAAGAGTAGTACCCATTGCTAGCGATTTGATAATTACATGAGATTGCTTCTACTTTAGTATGCATCCCGTAAATTTTTGTAGATGTTCTATTCTTTGATGCAACTTCAATTTTTATCCCCAATATAAAACAACAATCACATAAACAAGAAATTAAAATGCCGATAGAGGATAATTGCGAGACCATTTAAGATAAGCCAAAAATATATATGTGTTGGTGCGTTACGACGACACAAGGATGCTTCAACCAACAAAGTCTCAATACGGCCACCAACTAGAAGTATCACACAAGCCTCTGACAACAATATCGTGTACCCAAAGTCAATTAATTCAATGATGTCACAAACTTCAACGCAAAATAGTAGCAACAAAATGTCACGTTGTTCTCAGCCAAAGTCAACGATCAACTCGATTTCCGTGCCAAAAGATACGTACTAAAAATCATAATTTTGACCAATATTTGGATCAATTTGATCAAGCATTGACCAAAGTCAACATTGGTCAACACTCGTGCTGAAAAACCCTAGGTTGAAAAACATAAAATCATTTTGTCGCATTTTCCCACGAGTGGAGAAGAAGAGACTCCAAGTGATGATCGAACCAATCGTATGAGGAGAGACAATGTGTGATGATGGATGATTGAAAATGATTTCCAACTTTGACCTATTTATATCCATCAAGGAGGGTGTGTGACACAATTGCTAAGGCTTCAAGCCTACATTTCATTTCGTGCCGACTCTACACATATTTTGAATAAATTCAAAATAAATTTTCTCGCTCATCGTATCAAAATGATCTTTAAATCGATCTTGCACCTCTCCGAAAGAGGAATCCAATAAAAATATTGGAATCTTCATCCGAGCATCACAACATGGAGTTTCCGACCTATTTGTCCAAAATTTACACTCCCTCTCAACTAGTGGAGAACTCCATCCACCCGTGCCATCCAAACATCGTGCGTCATCCCGCCGTAACTTGCTTTGATGACTTCTTTACTTCAAGATAAAAAGTGGGTCACCACAAAGACATCATTCCGCAGTCGACAGATTCAACCCAAAGGTCCGAAACCTTTATAAGACTAAAAAATAGTCTCATACCAACTCGAAGCGATACTCCGACCCGAAGTTATTTGGAGGTCCGAAACCCCACTATACTTGATCCCGCAACAAGTGGTTGGACACGTTCCATCCTAGACATACAGAGAGTACGACAATATTTGATGCATCCATCGCTCATATCGGTCTCTAGCTTTTCCCACCTCATTGGCCAAATAAGAGGTACTTCCCATGAGTCCGGGGACTCAATGGCAGGGATGGATACGGGACACGTATCATGAGAGGTGAACCAACTCAACATCATAACAAAGGGGGGCATAAGCACCATAAGGTTTGGCAAGCTCAGCCCCATGTATACTTATACCCGAGAAGCTATCCCCAAGCTCCCTGCAGCTCCCGCAGCTCATCGTCCAATAGGACCCTCAACATAGGTCGTTCCACAATCTCCAAGATTCTCACGTAAGGTTAGAACTTGAACTTCCTCAGGGGCTTTGTGAGAATGTCCGTGACCTTACTTTCATTAGTTCCTATCTCGATCGAGCCTTACGACGCTTTGTTTTATAATATCCAGATAAAGTGGTACGTGATATCAATATGCTTAGATCGATCGTGGAACATGTGATTCTCATTAAATCGAATCCCAATCTAGTTATCACATAGTACCACTAAGTGGTATCTAGCACATGCCCGAACAACTCACCGAAGAGCTTTCACAACCAACCGCTTCAAAACAAAGCCATACTCATCGCAATGTATTTGGCTTCTCATGTGCTCAAAGCCACCGACTCCCCGTTCTCGCTCATCCATGATATCGAAGCAAACCCAAGTGTGAAGATCCCGATGTGCTCTTAAGATCCACCACAATCGCCACTTCAATCGCATCGCATATCCATGGAGGCCACGCTCCGGTAGTGTATCTCACCATGGTTTATCGTGCTCCAAAGATGTCTCAACATATTCTTGGCACCAACCTAGTTAATGTGATGAGGTTCAATCATATGTTGACTCAAAGTGTTCATTGCAAAACATATGTCCGTACGGGTGTTCACTAAGAACATCGTGGCCCCTACGATTTGACGATACTCGCAGGATTTGCTAGTATGGGCCCAGCAACGTTGCCACTCAACTTCTTAAAGCTGAACTCCATTGGTGTCAACACGAAATTACCCTCCACCATTCCAAATCTTTCTAGAAGCCACAATGTATTTTCCTTGAGAAAGGAAAATCTCGCCAGTTTTTGCCGTACCTCTAGGCCTAGGAAGTAATGCATCTACCCGTAGGTCCTTCATCTCGAACTCGCAAAGGAGCTCCCCTCTTACATTGATGAATGAGAGGGTCAACACCGTCGTAAAGAGGTCATCCACATACAACACTAGAATGAGAGTCTTTTCTCTATCAACATTGAAGTAAAGGTTCTGGATCAACATTACTACGAGTGAAGCCCAACTTCATCGTGTAGTTATCTATCCTTCCGTACCAAGCTCTGCAAAGCCTAACCCATAGAGGACTTTCTTCAACCTCGCAAACATGGGTGTCCCAATCCTAGACTTCGAACCCTGTGAGGTTGCTCTACATACACCTCTCTTCCTTTTATCGCACCATACGTAAATGCGGTCTTCACATCTTTCGATGAAGATTCCATCCTTGCGTAGCAACAAGGGCTATGATAGATTGGATGGTGGTACATTGGAGCTGTGTGCAAATATGTCATCATAGTCTACGCCTTCCTTTTGAGAGAAGCCATGAATCTTGCCTTGAACTTTCTTGGAAGACTACCATAAGATCCATGGTTGATCTTATAAGAGCCATTTCGGTGACAACCGTTTTGTCCTCCGGTCTTGGAACCACATCTTAGACTTCATTCTTCATAAAGGACTCATATTCTTCATGCATAGCATCCTTCTTAGACTCGATGATTTACTATTTCTTTTAAAAGATCCAGCTAGGATCGTACGATTGTACTCATGGTCGCTAGATACCCTTGGTATCTATTCAAATCTTCTTGTTTTCACTAATGTCCCCCTTGGGGCCATATGATTGCCTGTGATATTTGAGAGTGTCCCTAAGCCATGATGGTCTTTTCATCATTGAAGAAGGTGGATCAATAAAGTTCCATCTGCATTTCATCATCGGCATCGTCTCATCCTTCTAAGCCCTTCTTGATTTCCAAAGTTCGCTCCGTGATCTTCCTCGTATTCTAAGATCGATTACTAGGGAAGCATCTTCAATAAAGGTAATATCGTGGCATATCTCCACTTCCCTTTAACTAGGCACATAGATTCTAGGCCTTCAAAGTTTTTCTATAGCCCACAAACATCTTTCTTCTCGTATGCATCCAAATTTCGATCCTCTTCTCCTTCGGTACATGAAAATAAAATGTGACATCCAAAACCGTAAAATGTGAGACATCGTGTTTCTACCGTAGAAAACCTCTTCAAGAGTTTTGAGTACGTAGAAGAATGCATCGCTTAGGTATATGTACATAGCAATGTTCGCGCTTCTCCTGTAAAACTTTGGAAGACTCGGTCACATATACGGGCATGGGAAGCTTCCACAATGGTCCTCGTTCTTTCTTTTCAACACCATTCTCGCTCAGGAGTATAGACAAATAGGTCTCCTCAGATGCTAGCTTCTCTTACAAAATTTCTTGAACTCGTTCGTCTCATATTCGGCACATTGCTGGTCCTCAATATCATGATCTTCTTCCCTATTAGATTTTCCACCAAGGCTTTGAAGGTACGAAACCACATGAAAGCCTCATCCTTCTTCTTCAAGAAGTATATCCAGGTTTTGCGAGAGAAGTCATCTATGAACGTCATATAATAATAACATCCTCCCAAGGATGTCACGGGAAACATACCAAATGTAGTATCAAAATGTACCAATTGCAAGACATCGTATGTCTTTGTGACACTTGAAGGGAAAGGGTCCCTCAGATAGATTTCCTTCAAGACAACCCCGACATACACCTTCATGATCATTTGTGAACCTCTAGCATCCCAACACCACTCTTACTTCGTAAAGGGCTTTCTAGTGAAGGTGTCCAAAACCTCCGTGCCATAGTTCAAACATGTCGTAGGAGTATCATGACATCGCTCCTAGTGGACTTCCTCCAACCCTCGCAGTGTATCAACTCTAAAACCAATCGTGATAGCTTCCTGAAACTCTTCTTCTAGATACGCACCTTCCCATCAATGAATGCCACATTGAAACCTTTGTCTTCCATGGCCGAAATGTATTTAAGGTTCTTCTTCAAATTAGGTACATAGAGCATCTTAAGTGGAGGACTTAACCTTGAGACAAGTGGAGGTCACAAATTTTGTCCCTTTCATGGGATATGTGGCATTATCTCCAAGGATAATTTTCGCATTAACATCCTTCTCAACCATGTCGAAAGTGCTTCCTTGAACCCAATGATGTGCTCTTAAAGCACCACTATCTATCAACCGTACATCCATAGTGTTGGGTGGAGATGCAACAGAGTGTGTATACAAGAATGAATTCATTTCTTTATCATTAACAACATTTGATTCTTCATACTTTGAATTCTCTCTACCTTTTTAAGGTTTACCATTTCCACGAGGGAGCCTTCCTTTTTCCTTTGAACTCGTTGTTCCTTTTATTTTCGTTCCTCCGTTGTTGCCGTTGTTGTCATCATCATCGTGGAGAATCCTTCTTGAAAGGGAATTCTTTAGCATAGTGGTCGACCTTGTGACATGTAAAATTTACCTTCTTTCCTTCTTGGGCCCTTGCTCTTCCTTTGTTCCTTGGACCACCAAAGTTCTTCTTCTTTAGCACGAGCAATGAAGGCAACATTTCCCTTCATTTTCATATTCCTTCATCCTCGTCTCTTTCGTACGTATCTCGATATTACTTCGTCAAAATCAAGTATCACATTGTTATTGAGAATGGTAGTATTGAATACATGCCATTCAAACATGAGAGATCTCCAAGTGTAGTGAGAACCATCTCTCGATCGCCATTTGCCTCCCAATAGCGAAGATTATTCCCGATTTCGGCCTACTTCGTAATATATGATCAAATAGATTCATCCTTGCCTTTCTTCATATTCTTCGCCTTGGATTATTAAAGAATAGGACTTGATTCGCATTGTTAGCCTTGAACATGTCGACCAACTTATCACACATCTTCCTGATGTGCCCATCTCGTAGATCTAGGCAACTGGGACTCTTATGAATCGAGTCCTTGATCATCAAATTTGCTTTGATTTCCCCTTCTTATACTTTGATTTGGTGGTAATAGGTGTAGTGGATGGAGGCTCTTGGATTTTACCCCGCACATAGTCCATGACATCTTGGTCTTCTAACATAAGATCCAATGTCATCTTCCAGAATGGGAAGTCTTCCTTCCCAAATAATTTTTCATCACTTTAAATCCATCGTAGTTTGAGGTGACCCATGCTCTTCTTTCGTGATTGCTGTAAAATCGGGGCTTTGTCTTCACCTCACGTCTGATACCATGTAAATTTTTGTAGATTTTCTAGTGCTTGATGCAACTTTAATTTTATCCCCAATATCAAACAACAATCACATAAACAAGAAAGTAAAATGTTGATAGAACATACCAAGAGATCGATAGAAGACAAGCCAAAAAATATATGTGTTGGTGCGTTATGATGGTCAACAAGATGCTTCAACCAAAAAGTCTCAATACAATCAGCCAACCAAAAGTGTCACACAACCTCTCGGGACAACAATATCAAGCCAACCCAAAGTCAATGAAAGTCAATTCATTGCCGGCAGAAGCACCCGTCAACACAAAATGTACAAGAAAGTCAATACAACCCGGTCAAAGTCAACAACCTCGATTTTTGTGCCGAAAGTGTGGAATGTGTTAGCAACCTATAATATAGGGGTCATAATTTTGAATTGACTATTGGTAATTTTGTAAATTTATACATACTCTTTTCCTTCTACAAGTTGTATTCACATATTTTGTAAAAAAATCAAAAAAAATAAAAAAAAATCAAAAAGAGGGTAAAAGGTCCTAAAAGAATAATCAAAGGATCTCCTTAGAAAAAATAAGATACCCCAAAGAAAAAAATGAATAAAACATGAAAGTGAGCAAGCATAAATGCCACTACTTTACTTTTGACTATGGTAGAGTGTCAAGAATGCCATTAGTCCATGATGAGTTAAATGTCTAATCTTAACTTATCATTGTTTCAATTTCCTTTATTGTAGATAGAGAATAATGAGTTGTTAGACAAACTTTAACCCTAACACCCGCAGTTAGGTAGAGAATAAAGTGAATCCAACAAGCTTAAACTGATTCAAAGGATGAAAAAAGTGGGCAGAGTTAGATAGTTTACTTCGTTTTCAGAAAAAAATAAATGCTCGTAAAAGGTTTATGCAGCTTAATTACACCTCGTTAAAAAAAGAAGAAAAAAATGTTAGTATGGTAGGATGGGTAAGAGAGGAAGGTAGAAAAATCTTGTTGTAAATATCATTCATCATGGGTTCAAAATAACTAACTTCCCCTTCCCATAGTCATTAAGCACTTCAAGCTATCGCTAGGTGCAAAGGCTCAAGACATTTCCTTGACTTTTGTTGGGACCGACCCAAGGCTCTATGACCTATTAGTTAAAAGTGTGAAATGTCTATCTTAATCCCCTAAATATATCATTCACCATTCATGCACTCATTCCCTTGAAAATCTTAAGTAAAATCTCATTTTACTTTAGAAACATTTGTAATCTTATTTAGTTAACTTCTTACATCATTTAAACACAAAAAGCCATCAAAATCACATTTTATTCTAAGTCTAAGTGATGGTTATTATAATGCAATGTTGAGAATGCAACAAGAGGATGGAGCTTATGGAAAGAAGCGCTCCACTAAGTGGGCCCGCAGGCTATTTTTGGCGCAAAGTCTATTTTTAGACTATGTCTATTTTTAGACATATGGAGCATGGTCTAGGAGTTGCAGGATGCTATTCTTGGATGATTGGTCGAGTTGATAAAAATATATGGACCTCTATTTTTAGACATTAAGTGTTTTTATTTTTAGACCGGCCGAGTTGTAAAATAGGAAATTACCAAATATTATTAACCCTTAATAATATTTAGACTATAAACATTATCTTATCCTCTTGAGCACTTCATAATGGAGCTACAACATTTGGCCCATGCAAATTCGGAAAAAGGAAATACGCTTTTCCTAATAAGGCTTGAGCTATTGCATGTTTAACTTCGCTAGAACTCAAGTGGCTAGAGTTTGGTGGAGTTGATGAGACAGTCAGAGTTGTGTTCATTAACTTAATTTAACTAGGTTGTGTTTAGTTTAACTAGCTAATGCACTAATAATGAGTTGAGTGAATTAAATATTATTTAATTCACTAATTATTAACTCATAAATCAACTAATGAACACATCGCTAATTGCAATGCATGTTAGTCTGGGCATGGAGTACTGTTAGAGGTGGAGGAAAGGGTGGTTGTGACTATCAAGCCAGTATGAGATTTGCACCACACATGGATGGAGATTGCCTACGAGGATTGCGCAATACAAGCCAAATGGATTCGAACTTGGATCTCACTTATTCTCATCTCGGGATTGCGCAAAGAGAGGCAGCAGACCAGGGAGGAGATTTGAACCCGTGACTTGTTCATCTTCCGATAGTTTGTGTGTAGCATGTGAGATAGTGCCGAGAGATGTGGAGAGCCAGGTTATGTATTGTTACATGTACTCCATCATTGTTTATATACGTATAGTTGGGGTTTTCACCGTAAGCTTTCTCGTTACATACCGTGTTCAATGTGTGAATGATTTATGTTTCTATGTGCGCATGCGATCGTTTTATTTCCGCAAATTAATGATCAAATCGTAGAAGAGGTTATGTGTTATACATGAAATCGAATTGTTGTGTGACCAGGATAATCTCAAGAATAATTCAATTATTGTTCAAGCAACTTCTACATGCAATTTGCTTATCTTCACTTTCTTAGTTATATTAATGTGTTTTGAGTATACATTGTCCCCTTGTCATATTAACATTGATTTCATGTATTAATTCCTCATATAATTCTAACCTTTCCTATTATATAACTCCTTTTATAAATAAATCCCAAACCCACTTATTATAACTTAAGCCAAAGTATTTTATTCCCACATGTTTAAATAAACCTTCTCCTTATAACTCCTTTGGCTAAAAGTTTATCCTTATCTTTAATCCTCGCCCCTATGGTAATTAAATCTTTTCTTGATTGATTAAACCATATAATAAAATATGGAGAAAAAAATAACTTAAAACATGTATTATGCGTGTTTTAAACAAAATTTACTCTAAGTTTTATTAAAACTAAACTTCACTCAAAAACAAACCTTTCCCTTGTATATTCTCGCTCCAAGTCCCTTAACTCAAGGCCGAAGACCCTGAACCTTACCTTTCCCCCATACAGATTATATCGCATACCCTAATTCTTAATCTCGCAAATCCCTCGCTTTAATCCTCCCATCCCTTTTTTATTTGGAAAAGGTCTTTTGTATATATAAATTTCTCAAATCTCTTTACTCTATCTAGTTGAATTTTGACCCTCCGATCCGCAATTTTTAATCCAACCGCTCTAAAACGAATGCCATCAAAAGCTCCCTATACCTTACCTTTTCCCATCACTTTAGTTATCACCATCCGATCGTCCCTTCCCAATCTAACCTGCTCCTATTGAACGTGATAGTTTTAATCCATGAACTTCACCCTTCCCGTCGTGCTAATTTTCAACCTGCTCTCCGGGATCTTCACTTACTCCCGGATCCTACGATTCTTATTTAACTCGATAGTCTCTAGCTCCCCCGTTCCTACCATCGCCCATCGCACTAAATATATACCGTCGATCTTCCACCCATCCGATCGACTTCGACAATAAACAATCTCCGTACCCACCGCACTTTCCCCCACACTTTCCTTTTAACTGACCGGTTTTGCCCCCAAAGGCCCGATCCAACTAGCGATTGTTCATTTTCGCGCTCCAAACATAAGCGTTTGATGTTTCGGCAAAGCCGCACGAAATGGGTGGTTTTTCCAAACCACCCCGCGCTTACGTATCGCACGACGTTGTATTGTGTTCGAAATGCATAATACCATTTACCACCCCTCACCAACGCGAATACCACCGGTGGTATTCCCTAAACCCAACCCGTTTAACCCGAGTTTAATGTTATTTAACTATGGTTCCAACACGGCTCAATACATTAAAATCCGCAAAGTTTTATTCAAAATTTTCACTATTTTTTGTTTAAATCCGGTGAAAGTATCTACAAACCTTTTTTCCTCGATTTTGCGCCATTAAACCCTTTCGAGAAATCGCGTGGTAGCATTTTTCAACCTACCAGAAAGCCATTTTTCGATGCCCATTGCCCCGAATTTCAATTAAAAAGGCTACATTGTCCTCTAAGAAGCCATTTTCGAAGAATTGAAGATCACAAGACCTCTCGCAAATGTCTTCAACCAAATCTCGCCGCTTTTTTCAAGTATTTTTCTTTGAGCTTGCCCTCTAAAACTTCAAAATTTCCCCGGAATCCCTAATTGTCTTTTTCTCGGGCAGTTTTTCCCGTGCCCTAGCCCATTTTGCCGTTGAAATCGGTCTTAATATATGTTCTTAACTTTAAAACCCTTGCATTACCCAAAACAATGCTCGTATACCCCATTTTCCAAAGAGAAATTCACCAAGAAACCCCCGTTTCTCATAAAGGAACTCAGCAAACCATTTAAGCTCGTCGATCAAATTAGAGATGACAAAGAAATAGGTAACCCCAAGAATGGAGGCCCAAAGTCTCAAAAAGAAGTCTTCGCAAAACCCCTCACTTAAGCCCTTCAAAATCGACAAGCCGACCTCGCATCACTACAACAATTTGGCGAATTGGTCGACTAGTCTAGCCTCCAGTCATTTCCCGCAGAATAAACCCCTTAATTAACTGACTACGTAATACTAGACCCCAATGTAGAATTTAACTCGCTTGATGTCTATAATTGGAGCTATGGCAAATCAATGAAAAAGGGTGACAAAGATATTCTAGTTTGGGAATCTAATCTCGCCTAGATATATTGTCCCTCTCACTCATTCCGCTACTAACTTTATCGATTATGCCAAGCTTATTATATGCCGTAACAAAGATGCATTGTAAAAAAATAAAAATAGATCCTTTTTTACATCATTTAAGAGTCAATAAATTCCATGCCGTAAATGAATCATGACCCCAATTTTGCTTCCCTATCAATAGAAGCTCTAACCCAACTATATCTTGACTTGGATTTCAATACCGCATTCAAAATATTCCACTTGTCCAAAATGTTGATATTCCTAAGTTAAATCCTCCTTTTCGACACCTTTAATTTCCCGTACGAGACTAGACAGATTGTCTCAATGCTCTTCATACTAGGATACACCGTTGATGAATTCACCGATGTGGCTATCCTAGGTTTTCGTCAACTCTAAGCCTTGGTCAATCACCATCCATTCTGCTCAATTTTTCTAGATTCATTGCCGAAAGCATACTATCGTCATCGTTTATCGAAGGGAGTCGCATACTCCTCTTATCTACTCCACCTCTTCCTATATTATCAAATAGATAAATTCCCCATTGAATGTCGTAAAGTGGATGCGAAGGAAAATTTATTAAAAGAGGTATTTTGGTCATCTATTCTAAGAAAATGGAATAGAGAGTTTAGTTTTGCAAATTTCAACAATGACTCATTTATTAGCCTCTCCTTCTATGTATCTTTTGAAAAGAGGAGATCCCTAGATCAATGATGAGACAAGAAGAATTTTACAATGCCTATTAGAGAGCTATAAAACTCGGGGACTCGGTATTTATATAAAAAATCATACAAAAATCGTAGTGTATGGCTCATCCCTAGCCCCATATAAATTACCGAGATTTGTTACTACAAGAATATTTGCTTGGAATATCTGAAACAACTATTGAATGTAGATGAAATCAACTTCATAACTTCCAAAAGAAAGACCCAATTTAAGCCGAAAATCAAATTGGGCCATTCATCATGGTGAATAACAGAGAAGCCGCCAATGAAATAAATGTCAAACTTAAAGAGTACAAGTTCCCATGTAGTTTTATATGGAATTATGACCCACAAGGTATTTTGAATACAATGAGGGTAAAATGCAAGTTCCCCGTTTACTTTGCATGATCCTAAGCCCCATATTGAAAGATATGCTAATAAAATTGAATGGAGCCAAACACACTATTCATGATGATTCACAAAGTATTGCACATGTAGACAGTAAGTGCTGCAAACAGATGAATTCAGACACAGTGGCTTCTACAAGCAAAGATACCGATAATGTACATAAAAGAGACAGGGAAGGAGATAGTTTAGCCGAGACTATTGAGGACAAAAATTCAGAATTTTATAGTAAGAGAAGTAAGTTAATGGTGGTATGAAGAAAGGGATAAGGTCAGAATATTGAAAATAATGAAACGATGATGAAGCTACAAGAATAGTCACCGAAACAGTAAAAGAGCTTCAAAATGTAAAAATTAGAACACAACAAAAAGATACAACCATGAAGGAAAACCAAAGGTCAAGTGATTTTCCTCCTTCTTTTAAGGAAACCGAAAATATAGAGTCAGAGAATTAGATTAGATTCGGTAGCTGCATTAAAGAGAAGAATGAAGAGATCAAGAATCAAGCATATTCTAGATTTCTTAAGAAAAAGCATGGAAACAAAGAAAGGCTTCTTTCAACATTTGATTATTCATCTAATAAATTAGTAATGTCATTCTTAAAGCTCATAAAGTGATCGATCCAAGATCAATAGCAGATTATTCCAAAAACAACGCATTTTGAAGTGGATGCAAGATGCCATTCATGAATTAGATCAAATTGAATTTCATAGGAGCAATACCGAAATGCTATATTCCAAAATTGTCAAGAAGACTTGAAATCAATTAGGCTTGAGAAAATAGTGCTCAACCTCCGAATCAAATGAAGTTGGACGAGGCCTCACTATATGCTAATAATTTGAGGATCAAAGCACTAGAAGATTTAGGATTGAAGTGTGAGCCGATCCTCGCTAATATGGAGATTGAAAAAAATTTGATTAAACGTAAAACGAGGATATAGTCGCTCTAAGAAAGCAAACCTAAAGTTAGTTCTTAAAATGAAAATTCTCAAGCAAAGGAGATTTTTCGCCAGAAAACCGAAATCGATGAATTTACAGAAATCTCTCGCCTTTCTCTTCATCCTCATAGATGAGCACACTACAAGACCAAGAAGCCGTGATCAAAGCCATGGAGGACATATCTATTAAAGATAAAGAAATTTGGGCTTGAAAGGCATTATCAAAAATCTAGAAAGTTCCAAAAAATGATGCCTTGATTACTTCTAGAGGACATGAGCAAAGGGCCGACCGACTACAAGAATAGGTGAAGATTCTCAGCACAAGTAAACCTTATAGATCAAGTGGCCTATAAAAAATCATTTATGGACCAAAATTATCAAGGCATTCATTCTCAATGGCCTTCAATTCAAACATAATTTATGAACAAGAGAGAGTTACTTCAAGTTGCTAGTGCAGAGATTGACAAGACTAAAAGAGAAATTGAGAATAAGCCGCCCTAAGCACTTCAACTCATAACCTTTTTAAACAACAAAAACAAGAGAAGAGTTGGAAGAATTAGCACTACTGACATAGACAGACCATCCCGCAAATCAAGAAAGTCCTAAGTAAAAGAAACATGATGAGTAACTTGGAAGACAAGAGTGTAAAGACATGAATTTGGCTATCTCAAGATTTTGGGCCAAATATAAGATATTATTAGAAGCAAAGTTTGCCTGATATTCATGCATTTAATGACAAGTTGATGCCTTAGAAATATTATGATCTAAAAATCGAAACCATGCTAAAGAGCAAGCCAAACAACCACTGCCACAAGGGGAAAACACAATTGTGCAAAATACTTCTTCGCATTTTGAAAATCGTTCTTTTGGATAACGAGATCAAACATATGTTCACTATAAAGCCTAAGTTTTCCAAGTATACAGGTATGTGACGAAAGCCACAGGAAATTGAAAACCATGAAGATCCCTCTTCGCTAAAATGGCAAGAATTCACAGCACTGGGCCGTGAATTTGATGGATAAAAAATAGGAAAATCACTTTGAAATTCATATTTTAATGTTACCTCAAAGGTAAAAATACGTGGTTAAAGTGTATCAAGAGGGTGAAAGAGTATCGTTGAAAATAAATTCCATCGTTGGTTACTTTTTAATTACCACAAGAAATGCTAAATAAGATGAATAAAGAGTATCACGTGAAAGTTAAAGGAAGGAAAGTTCTTCAACCACTTTCCACGATAAGATGCACCTAATGCCAACAAGATCTACAACACACGTAATCATTTCAAATTAGAATAATCAGCTTCTATTTTTGCTTATAAAGGTATCACGCCCTTGCAACCGTTTTATAAATTTCTCTGCCCCTCTTATCATGTTTTCTTTCCTATTTTTTATTAAAACATTATCTCACTTCGAGATATTTTGTAAAATGTAGCTTTTTGTATAAATACTTCACAATTCAAAGTATTCAAGGTGAATAAAAATTTCTCAAGACAACTATAGTCTTTATTTGCCGGGTTATATTGAAGCTGTGAGTCAATTAGTGAAAGTAGCAGATCGAAAGAGATCGAGACATCATAGCTAAGTGATTCTCGCTATGACATGATAAGTCTCGTTCTTTCCTAGTTTTCATTGTATTTCTTTAAAGTTTACATTCATTCATATTATGTGTTTCTAGTTTGTAATGATCAACTAAGAAAAAATTAAACAGATTAGTGATAATAAGCTCCTTGTCAAACTTCATAGCATTTTAATGTTTTCTACTTGATAACCGAACCATAGAATTCTTAATTGCTCTAGGTCCCAAATAGATCCCCTTCTTCAATCTTCTTATCTCAGCTTAAGGATTCTTAAGTGCCCTTTGCTCGCATTCCACTCCACTCCATCAAATCAAGCCTACACAAAGCCTTAAGGTCACCTATCTTGCCCCCAAGACATTTGCATCTCCTCGAGCCTTATTTCTTAGTTCGCTTGCCTAGAGAGTTGAATCCATTGCCCAATGTCTCCGGTAGATCCTTCGGGTTTACCTTGAAATCTCTTTATTCCCCACCTCAATCTTTTAAAATCAAACCCAACCGCACAATCATAAATTAGCCTAATATCCGTTACTAAAACAAAGCTAAATAATACGAGATCCCTCCGGAGTTCAAGAAGGCTAGATCTTGAATTCCCAAAGCTTAAGCTCTTGGTTACCCTCGGTTTTCTTAACTACAAAAATCCCCATCCCACAACCTCGAGAATTACTAGGTGATAATAGACTCCACAGAATCATAATTTTGACCAAGATTTGGTCACTTTGACCAAGCATCGACCAAAGTCAACACCGGTCAACTCTATACGAAAACCCTAGGTCGAAAAAAATGTAGTAATCCTTTTGTTGCATTTCTCCCCACGAGTGGAGAAGAAGAGACTCAAGTGATGATCGAACCAATCAGATGAGGAGAGAGAATGTGATGATGGATGGATGAAAATGACCTCCAATGTTGACCTATATATATCCATCGCTGAGGGCGTGTGACACAATCGTCATTTCAAGCCTACATTTCATTTCTTCTTCAGCCGACTCGCACATATTTTGAATAAATTCAAAATAAATGTTCTACTCATTTGATCAAGATGATCTTTAGACGATCTTGCACCTCTCCGAAAGAGGAATCCTATAAAATATTGGCATCTTCATCCGAGCATCACAACATGGAGTTTGGATCTAGTTGTCCAAAATTGACACATCCCCTTTTAGACAACAACAATGTTTGGTTTTTGGGACTTTATTACTCCTTTAATATGTCGACATTTCCATTGACGCTCACCCTTTTCAAGTATTCTCATGATGCATATGGTCACCTTTTTTCTCTCCAAAAAGTGTTGAGGGTGATGATAGAGGACATTTACAAACAATAAATAAAAACACCTTGATTACCACTCCTAAGGACCTTGGCCATGTTCTCTTTCTTGCTTTATTTCATATCATTAAATGGATAATTACGATGTTATTATGGGCCTAACGCTTTCTAGGGAGCGATATTCAATGTTATTAAGCGAAGAAAAATTATGACATATATGAATAGAAGATGTATGCATAATATAAAACCTATGGTCTATGCAATTAAAAGAACACAAAACACATGTTGAGATTAAGAAGAGTGAGGAATCCAAAATCCTACAATAAACAAATGTGCATAAAACTCATAACAAATGTGCTAGATATCAACCATAAATGCACTTAGAGAGAAGATGACAACCAAGAAAAAAAGGAGCACAAGAGATAAACCTCCTCCATGCTAGTAGGGCCCATTTCAATGTTCTTTTGCGATAATTTAAATCAATGAGACTCCATATAAGTATTGTGTTTTTTGTATGGTTACACATATACAAGCGTAAATATGTTAGATGAAAAATATCATAACCATAAAACTAAGAACAAAAATAGTACAATAGGTAAACCTCCATGCCAACATAGCCCATTTCAAGCACTCTTTGTGATAATTCAAATCGCCATACTTGCTCCTATACGTTAAATCTAAAATATTCCAAGAATTTGAAATTGAGATAACCATACTCCATAGGCAATGCTTGTTTGTGTGAAAATTTCGAATACAAAATTGCTTTTAAACCCTAATGTGGCAAGATTCTCTCCTTTGATTTATCTCGACTTGTGATTTAACTATACAAGTTATTTTCGAAATATTCGTAAAATATTGAAGTAAACACAACTAGAAACCTACACATATACATATCATTTAATGAAACATGGTGCACATATGACAAAGGACACATGATTTTTCTGACAAAATGTCCTCTAAAACCTAATGCGGAAAAATCGGTGCAAAAAATCTTTGAGGGTTTTATTTATTATGCGGCACATCTTAATACATCTAGGGCATCAAGAGGGTTTGGTCCCGCAGAAATCTGCGGCGCTGTACCTTATCACTCGGAGATAGAAAATATGGTTGATTGAAACCCCTTCAGAATTACTAAATACGAGCCCTTTCCTCGCCCACTAGAACCCTCAACGCAACTCTTCCAACCTCTCGTGTCATCCTCTCCCCGCCCCGCGCTCGTGCGTTGACAGTTGCCCATGTGTCACTTTGAAGGCCCGTGCGCCGCCACCGCGTCCCCGCGTGATCTCTCGCGTCAACCTCGGCTCCTGCTTGCGTCCCTCCCACCGGCCCCCCCCCGCACCGAGTGCATGTGAATCGTCTCTTCGATGTATGTATTCTCGCCCTTAGATCGTAAAATCCCTTGCCGTTATGCCCCTCACTAGCACCGCAAGCTCACTCGAAAATTCTCAACAAATAATGCCCCCGAATTTCAACTTAGCCTGCGGTTGCTACTTGTGTGTGTTCCCCAACCGACCCCCAAGCCTTCCTTTAATACTTTTCTAGTTGAGAAATCAATGGTCGTGATCTAATCACTAATCAAAACTAAGATTAGAGAAAGCTTGATCCACGTCACTTAGAACATTCTCACCACATGTAACTAATTCACTTAAATTTTTCAATTTCCTAAATTAGACTTCTAGGGTCCCCATTAAAAAAAATTCTAATTGTTTGAATAACTTTGCTAATCGTGAATTCTCCAAACGATTTCTATAGGTCTTGGAGGTCTCAAGTGTATTCTAGCCCTCCACAAATTTTCGGAGCTAGAACACATCCGATGCAACCTAAAATCTCAACACTCCTCTTAGCAAGGGATGTTCTCTCAACAACACTTCACCACCTACATCACTCGATCTATGGCATCGGTCTCCACGTCGTCGATGCTTGGCCTCGCTGCCCTCCATCCATTGTGGCCGTTGGGTTTCTCCGTACGTCGCCCATGACTTCGCCAAAGTCACCGCCACATCCGTACCGGCAGCCTCCCTCTGAATCGCCGCATCATGCCGCCTACAACACTCGCCATTGCTAATCGTTGCACTCGCAACTCCGCCGTCGAGGAAGTAATAACCAAAGGACAATCACCCAATCTACTCGATCGATTAGTCAATGGATGCATCTCATCACCGAAGCACACCCTTTGCCGTCGCTTTGCCCCGTCCCTCTAGAGCCTCTATGCTTCTCTACTTTGCAACTACCCCTATGCGCTCGCCGTTGAAGTCCCATAAAACCTCTCTAAGCACAAGGTTTCCATTGACCGCCATCGCCATTGCACCGCATCGCTCCACTCTTAAGCATCCCAACACGCTCAAGCCCATGATCTTCGGCAGCCCACCGACTCTGGGCTCAGTCATCTTACTACCGTTCTAAGGCTCCCGTATCGTATGTGATCCAAGAGTTTGGGCACCTTAAAGATCCCACCTCTACCATCTATAGCTCAATCTACGTACATATGTCACCCCACCTCTTCTCTCGAGGTACAGCGAGCACTCATGGCCACATCATCTTCACCGTCATCGTCCCCTCTCACCTGGGCCTTGGAATCAAGCCTTCGTCCTTCCTCTTAGGACAAGTGCTGGCTAAGTGTCCCAATTAGCCACATTTGAAGCAATCTCGCACCTTTGATAGGTCCTTCTTATTCTTCCCTTTCTACCGTTGTTCCTTAGATGCTGTGGCCGCATCTTCCTCCTTCTTTATCTTCGACTCCTTCCGTTGTCAATTCCTTCTTGGTTATTCTCCCGGGATTCCCTCCCATCGAAAGATTGCCCACATGTCTACCCAATTTGGGAGTTGTGCTCGCCTAAGATACTTTGGACAAAGATCTCCCACTCATTCCACACCGTATCTGCGTAAATCCTTACCATGAGTCCATCATCCAAAGTCCCCCCATGAAAATTAGCTGTCCGTATAGTCTCGCAATCAAGAGGAAGGGATTGATCTCCCTCTCCCTTGTGCATCCGGAACATCCGCATCTCGGGTTCTCCGTAAGCATATTCCTCTGGACAAAGCTACCTTGATACAACGTGGTCAAAGCTGTCCACACCTCATTTGTTGTCTTCTTCTAGTCAATGTGCAGGACCACTTGATCTTTTGCTCCATCCAT
This sequence comes from Pinus albicaulis, assembly GCA_034641835.2. NCBI lineage: Eukaryota > Viridiplantae > Streptophyta > Pinopsida > Pinales > Pinaceae > Pinus > Pinus albicaulis. Next base: position 55,926 of record JAXQQM020066575.1, read on the forward strand.
TACGAAGTTCTTAGCCTCGCTTCGATTTTCATTGAACTTCTTCGGTAACATCGCGCATCGCTGACACAACCAGGACATTCTCGCATGATCTCCGATACCATACTCCTCCAAGACCTTCGTGATTTTGGCTTTCCAAATCACAAAGTTAGACACACCATCTATCTTATCCTAATCTCTCAATTTGTATGGGACCATCTATGCTCAAACAATTAAAACAAAGTGCTCTTCTCCTCCGATGTTGTTTCACTCATCAGAAGACCGTATCCGGGTTCCTTAGCGATAGAAACCCTAGAGAATTGCCTTCTCTATTAACCGATTTCCCTCCCCGAAATCCTCTCAATTCTAAACGAGTCAACCCTTTATGATCACACTCTTGATTGAATCTTCGTATTTCTTGGCAAGACAAATTTGCCGAGGGATTGTTTCCCCTTACTTTGTCAAATTTTCTATGAATCAAGCGGCATCGACGTAACCGATGCCCCACCAACAAATTTTGAAGATTAGAAGGTGCATTTCTCGGTCACCAAGAATCGGCACAACGCCACTCTCTCTCGGAATGTGTCACCCTCCCGGGTGTTGCGTCAACCTCTCGCGTGAGAAGACCAACTCGCAGTCACTTTCCGGGTGCGTGCATCAACCTTCCGCGTGAGCGGTGACCGGGCACCGCATCACCTCGTTGGGTCCGCGCTATCCCCTCGGTGTTACCGCCTTCTAGATCCGTGCTTGCTTCCACCGCCCTTCCCGCAAAGAAAAATATTCAACCCCTTTCTCGATGGCTTAAACTTGATCCGAAATGCTCAACATACCATGTGAAAATTTCTGAATACAAAATTACAAAACCCTCATCGCATTATCTTGATTTACTTCTCCTACTTGTGATTTAATTATACAATTTATTTCAGAAGAAAACATCAAAGTAAACACAACTAGAAGCCTACATATATACAAATCATTTACCTAAACATACAGACATATGACAAAGGGCACACATGATTTTTCGTACAAATGTCCCTGAAACCCAATGTGGGAAAACCGGTGCAACAACTCTTTGAGGGTTTTATTTATTAAGCAAAATATTTGAATACATCTGTGGCACCGTAGTGGTTTTCCCCACAAATAAATTCATGTCGGTTGTACCCTACTTGGAGACAAAAAATATGGTTGATTCAAACCCTTCAAGAATTACCGAATACGAGCCCTTTTCGGCCCACTCGGAACCCCAACGCAGCTCTTCCAAACCTCTCCGTGTCAGCCTCTCCCCGTCAAATGCGGCCTCTCGCACATCACAAGCTGCCCTTGCGTCACTCGCGCTCGCTACCTCCGAGTCACCCGTAAGGGTCTACGTCTCTCTCGCGTGATCTCTATGCCGGCCTTGGCCGGGCCGCGTCCCTCCGCTAGCCTCTCGTGCCGCCCGGTATGAAATCGCTCGATGTATGTATTCTCTCGCGTCAGATCGTAACATCCCTTGTCGATTCGAAGTTTCTCACTAGCACCGCAAGCTCACTTAAAAATTTTTAGGAAACCGCGCCCCAAAATTTTGACTTAGCTCAAGTGTCGCTACTTTCAGGTGCATTCTCCAACCGACCCCGGCCTTCCTTTAATACTTTCTCATTGAGAAATCAATGACCGTGATCTAATCACTATACAAATGTACCTAAGATTAGAGAAAGCTTGATCCATGTCACTTAGAACATTATCACTTAGACTTAGGGTCCCCATTAAAAATTTAATTATTTGAATATCTTTTATACTGGTGGAATTTCTCCAAATGAATTTTGGGCCTTGGAGATCTCATGTATTCTAACCCCTCCACAAAGTTTCATAGCTAGAGAAATCCGATGCTACCCAAAATCTCAACAATTTATATGGTTACATATTTACAAGTGTATGCTATGCTACAAAAATTACTATATTTAGCCCATATTGACATCATTTTTTTCTCACTTTCATTCTCTTTAGATTTACTAAAACATTTATTATTCTCCACTTCAAAACCTTGTGACTTATAATAAAAAATAACTTCCCATAGTTATTACACTTTATTTGTGATGACATTTTTTGGAGCGCTAATGTACATTCCTAACATACTTTTAATTCGATAGAAAACATCTCTATTTTAGGGCAAACATTTCCACCAAATTTTTTTAAGCATAACACCATTGAAAAATAATTATAATAAAATTAACCTTTTCATTTTAATTATTAAAACAAAACTAGCTAATGCCAAACCGCAAATGTTTCATTGCACACAAACAATCTTGTTTATCAACTTGCCTTCAAATATCACGATGACCATTAATTTTTAGAAATCAGTCTTGTTTTCATGGGAGAATAAGAGCTAAAACTGTAAAGGTATCTGGGATAGGGATCATCCAAAATAAATATATATATCAACTTGCTCTTGTATCATGATGAGTATTAATTTTTAGAAATCAGTCTTATTTTCATGGGAGAATAAGAGCTAGAACTGTAAAGGTATCTCGAATAAGGATCATCCAATCATCAAAGTAAAGAAATATATCAACTTGCCTTTTATCATGATGAGCATTAATTTTTAGAAGTCAGTCTTATTTTCATGGGAGTAAGAGCCAACTGTAAAGGTATCTCCGATAAGGATCATCCAAAATAAAGAAACATATCGACTTGCCTTTTGTATCATGATGAGAATTAATTTTTAAAAATCAGTCTTATTTTCATGGGAGAATAAGAGCTAGAACTGTTAAGGTATCTCGGATAAGGATCATCCAAATAAAGAAAGTATATGGGAATAAAAAAGCATCATTCCAAAATAAAGAAGGAAAGTACGTGGAAACCACAAGTTGATTAATTAATTTATGGTTAATGTGGTGGTTAAGTTAAGGTGTAAGGTGACTTTTGCTCTTTTTAAGCAGAGTTAGTTTTTACCTTTGAAATGTATTTAATTTTTTTTCAAAAATAATATATATATATATATATATATATATATATATATATATATATATACCAAAATTAATGTGACTGAATTTCAATCAACAATTTAAAAAGAAAGATATTGCAGAGAAATATGATAAAGAGAATATAAGTGTACCGTTTTGAAAAGTATATTGTGGTGTGAAGTTTTGTCATCCCAGACTAAGAGCAGAACACAGACACCTTCTTGAGATTTAAATTTTAAAAAGATTCCCCAAGTTCAGATCTCTCCTTGTGGCAGTAGTCCTGTGTGGGTTCCCTCACCAGCTTTACTTTATGATATATGGACCATCCAGTAATGTAGACCAAATGATGGGCTTCAAGCATAGCATGGCAGATCTCTTCCCAGCATTTTCCATGTTCGAACACCTTTCCGCCCTCCAATTGAATCTCAGGAAGTAAGCCATCAACGGCATGAGCATCCTGATAAACTGAAACCATCCCACCTTTACGAAGAGGAAAAATAAGTATTGGGAACCCCATCATCATCTATGAACAGAGCTTCAGTTTCTGCTGAACGGAACTGAATTGACAGCATCAACGCAGAATCAGGCTTAGGAGGCTTGCCATGGGAATTAAGCACCGGAAAACCAGCCTTCGATCTTGTGGCCATTCGAAATTCTGTGCGCAGGGATCGCCACAGTTCCTATGAGGTCAGCCCTCAAAACATCATTGTCCTTAACAATGAACTCCACATTCGATCCAAAATGAGCCAGGTCAACATGAAAGTGCTCATTCCAGACTGGATCTTGATTGCTGTTTATGATACGGGTTTGCGCAACAGTCACCCCTCCAACTTCTGGATTGAAACATAAGGGTCACTGGTGATAATCTTATGACGACGATGATGGTTTATTCCCCTCCTCTGGGTTCTCACTGTACATGTCTTAAACGATGTGATGCATTGCCTTAGATTCTTGATGCCATATATCCATGTTGGGCAGTGCCCCTTGCCCCATAAATCCAGACTTCCAAATTACCATGGAGAAGAAAAGCTTTCTGAGATGGGCTTGAATTGACGTCATTCATCTTCTCAGATCCATTCAATTGCCCAGAACCAGCCATTTCAATTGAATTCAGAACACTGAAATCCAAACCGAAAAAGAAACCTTAAACCAAACCCAAAACTGCAAATGCCCAATGATGGCAGATTCCTCCTGGTGGGTATGTTCTCAAATTGACCGAGAACCATGCATTTCAACGGAAACTCAAAGAACTGCTGCCCAATATAACGAAAAAGATTGGAACCAATCCCGGAGCTTCAAATGCTCAATAATGGCAGATTCCTCCTGGTATATATGTACTAAATTTTGGATCGAAATCACAAACTTGATCCATAATGGCCAGCTGAAATTTCAGAAGGGCGTTTCAGTACTCTGCAATAGGTTTGGATTCAGTAGCTCTAAAGTTTTCACAGACTAAATGTGTACCAAGTGTCACAGCCATGCATCTCTTTCTTCCCCACCAAAATTGAAAAAACAACGAATTTCACTTGACTGGCATGTCAAATCTGAATTTAAATTTACCGGGACAACGACAGACTCTGTCATTTCACTTTAGTACTTATATGCCAAACCTTGGATTTAATTTTCCTGTTATAACGCAATAGCTAAGATTGCAGACAAAGTAAATGATTTCACCACGGTTTTCTATATCAATTATGGTCCTGGCATGACCAAGCTGTACACATTGAATTATGCCGAAATCTCCATGAGACTATAGAACCTTCCTGTTACTGTCAGATTTGAATCCCTGGGCCCATGTTTCCATAATAAGCCTTTTTAGATATTGCTGCACTACACGTTAAGGACAAATATTTTTCAACGCATCGTTAAGGACAAATATATCACATAATCGAATATATTCATTCTAACTCTAGAGTTTGTTAGGATAAATTAGATGTAATATAGTTAGAAATGCATAGAATATAGAGTTAGTTAGATGTGATATATTTAGAGATGGTTGAAATTGTATATTCAAAGTTTTGGAATTTGTATAATTTAATTATTTTAAAGTTGTGTATGATATTAACTTTATTTATAATTTAAAATATCATTTCAGGTATAGGGCAGTTGGGATTTTGTTAATAATTAATTTTTATTTGATTAATAACTAGTAATTGCACCATATGTTGCAAAGGAAAATCAGTCAGAAGCAAGAATATAGGAAATAGTAATATAGAAGAAAAAACCATAATGCCACACAATTTCGGAAATATAGAAGAAAAACCATAATGCCACACAATTCGGGAAGTTTAATCAATTAGTCGAAGTCAAGCTATTTCAAGGCCCTCGAAAACGAAAATATTTTCTCGTTGTTTTAAAGATGACAAAAATTGAGAAAAGGAAAAAATTAAATTGAAATAAAAAATGGAAAAACTTTCATTAGAATGTTTTATCACAAAGCATGGTCACAGCTTTTTGTACCACTATGCATGCAACAGACTTGGGGCAAGCAGCTCCTAGTGTGAAGAAGTCTCATTAATCAATTAGTCTCGTATCACGATTGATTCCTCTTTTCGACACCGTAAGAGGGGATTCATATTTGTTCTATAGTTGAGTTTTCCCCGTCATTAAAAACAAGTCTAAGATATGATTTGATGAAGTAGAAGGAGCTTATCAATGGTTCGTTTAACTACTGAAACACATAAACTCAAATGGGGGAAGGCAATTTTTTTATCACGACTCAATTCAAATCAATCATTACTAAAAGAGCTTCTCGTACTTGGCTTATTCACTCACATTAATAGTTAGCAACAAGAATATCCAAAAATCTAAAACCAAGAAACCCATTACAAGCCCACAAAAAATCATTTCTATGAGAATCTAAAGAATCGCAAGTGTGCAAGGTCAGAACATGGGTTCCCATCATTATTAAAAATGAAAACCAAATGAACAAGAGGAGGTTTCATACACAGATATGACACTTCCTCATACATATTAGATATTATGGACAGCTATCGTCGTGAAATAAAATCCCTAAGGAGCAATTCACATCAAAATCTACTACATGCAAGTGTCATTAATAAATGGATAACCAAACCGCTCCGCTCCCTCCCTCCCTCAAACATGCTAAAGGGATTGCCTGGCCATGGGCCGGGCCGGGAGGTACTTCTCCATGAAGTTGGCTCTAATGCCTGCACAAGGTCATGGCAAGCCCACACAAGACACCACTTTCGTGAAGAGCCACACAATCTTGGATCACCGCCTGTAGAATCACCTCGAAGTGTAGGAGCCGTGTGGCACAATATGCCATCATTTCCGGGTATCAATCATTTACTCCCTACGCGAGCCCATCCCCGTAACGATAAGGAAGAGAGGTCTCTCGCCTTTTCGTTCTTTTGGCTTTGGCCCGCTTCGCAAGCGCAAAGAATTGGCCGGGTATGTTAATAGAAACAAGACTCGTTTTGGTTCTCAGCCATCTCAAAGAGCAAAGAAACGGCTCGGCTTCTCGAAGGGCTTCTCGTGTTATCAAGGCCCCACCCCTTGCAAGAATTTGTCTTTGTTAAATGCCTCAATTACTCCGAATATCGATTCAATCTTCTCTTGATGAAGGATAAGATCCCGAAACAAGGAAAAGAGGCATTCCTCTAATGGGATCGTTTTGGCTCGACTCCGTTTTAAATGCACCGAGAATCGGCCGGGTTTGTAACAAAGTGAGATCAACTCTCAAAAACCATATTTATTATTAGGGAACCACCGCCGTAATCTCTACCTCAACAGTTTTATATACAACAGTGGGACTCAATTGGGCTTTGTTTTGATGGGAATTTGGGCCCAAGACTTGATTTATCGTTATTCGGGTGGACTTCGAACGTATCGTACGTAAGGAAGATTGGGTTAAGCTCTCGCAGCCGTACCTACAGTAGGAATTGGTCTTTTTTTCATGCCCGGGAGAAGTCGAGAAGTAGGAAACCTTCAAAAAACCGGGAATTGGGAACCCCATGGGGGTAGGCACGATAGGAACGTTGGCTCGTCATGCACTTTCTCGGATTCCAAAGGTGCAGAGAAGAGAGGATTGGAATCAGGGGACTCATACTTGGGATCCTGGGCAAGGAAAGCTCACCAATTTGAAGGATCCTCAAACCAAAGCAGGGGAATCCGTCCAACCGAATTTGATGATTTAACTACTCTCCAATCATTCAAATGAATCGATCGCGGTAATCCCGCCGTCTACGTGATCTTGGAATTGGTCACTTGGAATTGGTGCACCGTATGGATAACGCAAAACTCTAACTCGAATTTCTCCGTGATAAAATTAATCAACTACGAAAAGAAATGAGGTACAATCAATCGCCTCGAGCATAATAATGCTTATGATATAATGGTCGAACATCAAACTCGACCGGCCTTTAACAACAACATTGAAAACCTCCATAGCGCTCTCGGGATCATGGACCTACCGAACAAGCATAATCAAGCAAAGAACCGAACGAACCAAAGACAATCAAGTGAAAGGCCGCAGTTGCACTGTTCTCACAACTAAAAGCCATTGACTCTACCAATCAAACAAAAGAAGAAACCCACTCATTAGAGTTTACAAATGTTTATGTAAATGTCATGACTTGCAAGTATTTTTGGAGCTTTTATGCGTATAGGCATATAATGGGAATCCCAGAAAATACTTCTACTTTCGTGATGCCTATGCAAATTTGAATTAATAGAACAATATTTAGGCTCGCTTAAAAGTACCGAACTAAGAAAGATGAATTTGACCTCCATAGAAAAAGTAGGTACCACTTATTTACTTTAATATGGTCCAAAAATATTTTTCCCAGAGTATTTACTATTATACATCCGCATTTTCAGCCGCCTCTAATGTGCAAAATTTCGATGTAAAATATCATCTCAAAACAATTGCATGAGCACCGCAAAGCTTTCCTCGCCCCCTAATGTTCAAGTTCTCGTGTAAGAGGGTTCAATAACATCTCAACACAAGATGAGCACCGCAAAGCTTTCTCGCCCTCTAATGTACAAGTTCTCGTGTATGAGGGTTCAATATCACTTCAAAACACCGAGATGAGCACTGCAAAGTTTTCTCGCCCTCTAATGTACAACTTCTATGTATGAGGGTTCAATATCATCTCAAAACACCCTAGATGAGCACTCGCAAAGCTTTTTGCCCTCTAATGTACAAGTTCTCGTGTCCCAAACACACCGTAGACACCGCACGGTATACCAAACTCAAGCCAAAAAATTGATAATATATAATACAGACCCTAGCCTAGAAAGGTGCTCGAAGCCGTGGAGTTTCCACGATGTATGATGTACAATCATTCACAGTAAGTCCGAAGCCAAAATACAATCTAAGATCAACAGATAGTCACTTCCATTCTCATGAATTGTATACACTATAATCGCATTTTTCTCGAATTTTCCGAAAATGGATGTCTCAAAGCTTTCCGAAGCTTAGGCTGCTCGAGGGTTCAAACTTGAAAAGGCCCTCGCAACAAATCTATAAATAGACTCGCAAAGTGGTCTCGTATGTCGTGACATCAAATCCCCGCAAAATGAAAAGTAACATGTTATGACCGAAAACCAAGAAACAACAACAAATCATGAGAAGATTTCGTGATGATGTTCCAAGTGTATCCCGTAACTACTACTCAATATAATAAGCATACCCTAAGTTTCCGTAATTTTCTCACCGCTCTCGATGCTCTCTCTAGAGGATGCTCCCTTAGCCAATTCAATCGTGTTCCATGTCTCAAATATTTCACATATCTTCTACCGTTTTTGATAGGATAACATTAAACGTTATAGTTTCCATAGCCGTATTGAATTTTTATAGCGTGTCCAATAGGCCGATCCAGGTAATAGTTCGTTGAAGAACATAAAAAATACTCACTCGGATTTCTTGATCATATGATGTGGCAAAGGAGTTAAAACCCTTTCCATCATAAGCAAGATGTTCCATGTTTTCATGAGTTTGAAACAAAGTCTCGCCCCGAAAATTTGAAGGCATGTAATGTAAATATCATTTCTCGCGGGTATCTACATAACAACCATTCAACGCAAGAGAAACTAATCTAAAAAGTTTACCGAGAATAGTTCCACAAGTATGCACCCTACACTCCAAATATCACAAGGGTAGTTCCATCCAAGACCCGCCGAGAAACATCAATTGTAAATAAAACGCAAAGAACATATATTCGACAGATGGAATCGACATTGATCCTTTCAATAAGGATGGCTAAACCATAGAAAATTCCTTCCAAGCTCACCCAAAATAACTTCAGGAGCTCGATAATGCCTCAGAGACCATCGAGGTGTGATCTTGATCTTCAAATGTGGTGCTTCCAAAATCAATTAACTTTATTGCACTTGACTCTTGGCAACCTTTAAAGTCATCTCGGAGACCCCTTCACACCTTTTTGAATAACAATCATGCTATCGTAGTTTATTCCTTAACATAAAGGCATGTTGTTGAAATGTTAATCTTGACGATTGTGAAAACTAGAGGGCATAAAATATTAACAAAGATTGTGTTATTTGATTCTAGCTACTGAGACAAATTTACCGTAAATCAAGATTATAAAATGATATTATTATGCCAACCACCGCACCAATCGCAACAAACACACCCGCAACCTACTCTCGGTAACTGAACCTTCGTTAATCGAAAGAAACAAAAAGTATATTTTCTTCTGGCTTTAAACTGCAGAACGAGTTTTAACTCATGCATATCCGCTACGTATCATTGGTAATATCAGAGAAAAATCCTCGATAATGTTATTAGTGCCCTTGCAAGTTCACCACCGTTATAAATTGTGAGATAACATGACCAACTAAGCAATCTAGTTAATGGCGCGTACAATCATTCACTCTAACATTAAATTATATGTTTAAGCCCTCCCACCGCAAATGCAAAGAAGTGCGAGTATCGTCTACACGCATGCTACGCATTCCAACAGTCAGCTTGTCTTCCAACCTCCCGTACAAGATCAATGGAAATGGGTCAGAATCGTTTTTGCGTAGGAAATCATATAAGCTTGGGCCAAGCTTCTCAAAGACTCGTTTTTGTATCCATCAACAATCTTAAACACACTAACAACCATATATACATACGAGCCTAGTCTCCTTTAGATGCTAAGGAAAAAAATGAATGGAGATATAAATTACTACAGAATACCGACTATGCAAGTGTGATTCCTGTGAGGTCAAACCATTCGGCATCCGTACACAACCGTATCGGGAAAGGGCATACATCTCGTGCAACTACTTTTAAGTTCTAAAAATGTCTAAATCAAGGAATCATCCTAGCATGTGCCATCTTAAATGCCCATCTATTAAATTATGCTGCAACTAAGTCAACAATGTCAAGCATCAATAAAAAAAATTACCGTCATACCGTGTGCCATTTCGTCATATTTTCCGACCTTTACGAAGTACATCAACTTCTATCATTGCTGCCTCTCGGTACTTCTGTAATCCACGGACAATTTTTATGGCCACACGATCCTTTGATTTTCGATCCCAACATTCCAACACTTGACCAAATGTTCCTGTAAACATTGGCCATGATTCCATCACGATAAAATTCATCCATCTCACGTTCAAGAATAAATAAAAAAAAGCATATCCAAGTTGGAGATATTAAATAAAATGAAATAACTGCCCCTTGAGACTCTTGATATCCCAGCCATCTAACCAAAATGCATCTCTACATGTTGACCCTTGTAACTCCTAATGTCCTAGCCATCTAACGCCTATCAAGAGATGGGATTTGATGTCACATGTTATGCACGTGACAACCCAAGCCGACTTAACAGGCGTGACAAACCCAGTCCGACTTAACAGGCGTGACAATCCCAGCCCAACTTCACAGGCTTAATCTGTGAGGTGAGAACAAGTCACATCTTTGAAGACATCAGCCCAACTTAACAGGCATGCCAACGACTTAACAGGCATTCCAACCTCAGCCCAACACAGCCCAACTTTACAGGCATGACATATGAGAACAATTCACATCTTTGAAGAATTGAACTCATGGACGGGCAATAACACCACCCCGCTTTTCACTCACCTAGGAAACCCATGCGGCATGTTCAATAATAACAAAATACAAAAAATTTGGACTCATAAACGCATACCTTCACCCATTTTACTGAGTATTTTGTCTGCAAAACAATAGTATATTTTAGCCAATTAGTAGATTAGATAGGGTAAAAAGGCTATTTATAAACTAAGGTTTAATATTAACAGCAGAACCCTACTCTAGATCTAAAAGACTCCAAAAGGAAAAAACCCATCACTGCCAAAACGAGCCAACACCGTGATGTGCGTGTTCTTACATCGAGGGGTCAAATTCTCTCCAAGTTCGAACATGTAGTGGCCATCCTTGTTGTCGTTGCGCTATGGTGGTGAGCCAGTGCGGGAGTCCTCTTCTTTGGGCTTTATATTGGAAGAGATAGAACGACTATTGTCTGAACCTGAGGCGGAGGGTTCTGCCCCGCCTATCAAAGGGGCGTTCTCCCCTTCATCTCTATTTTCGATACCAAAATATTTCCGAGTAAATACCAGAGTTCGCTGGACCTACACGCAAACCCATTTCTTCATTTCCCAGAAGGATGCAAAACCCTTTAAACATATTTCATTAAAGCTTGAAGGTCAGGGTAGTGGAAACCCCGTGATCTAAATGCTAACAAGCGGATCTAGAAGAAAACCAGTTACAGATCAAGATACTCGAAAATAGAAAACTAACCTGAAGCTGTAACGGAAGGACGTCCCACGATGACGTTAACTTGCGGCGCTTCCTGGGGTTTTCATCAAGCATATGAGGAGGACGATGATATTTTGCAACACAAGCCAGGGCTGCCGCACGCGTTCAAAATCCTTCGATGGCAACAACAGCCGAAGAAATTTAATCGAGAAAATAAGAAGATAGTGTTTCACAGGGTTAGAATTTCTAGGGTTTGCAGGTAGAGAATAAGAAGATAGGGCTTCTTAGGGCCGAAACATAAGGTCAGAAGGAAACCAAATAACTCCGACCATGCTCCAGGCAGCAAAGAACAAAGTTCCTACCATTGGAAACCAAGAAGTTGCAAAAAGGCAAGCTGTGCTCCGCTCAGAAGATGAGTACTTCATTAACGCGTGTGCTACCGGGGAAGCCACCATACACAAGACAAGTGGAACATGCAGATCTGCAGATATGGCCTTTACCTTTAAACCCTCACTGAGTTCTCTCACGGACATCTGATATTCCTTATGCTGTATAACTCATTAAAATAACAGAATTTAATCCTAGGGCTGAGATGGTTTGAATCGTCTAACATTAAAATCAAAGGTACATAATGGTACACGTACTCATTTAGC